>OX424576.1:87711157-88288657 GCA_949152435.1 Gastracanthus pulcherrimus
AATAGTAATTCAGAAAGAAATGTAAAACTTAAGAATTTGGTAAGAACATTCAAATAAATCACCTCGACGCTAACTACCACAAAAAGATATTGCATATTAAAGAACCAAAGGAAATTTTAAAGAAAATAAGATAGATTAGACCAATCGAATCAAACATGACGCAAGCCACAGTCAGACAAAAATTATACACCATTAAGAAATTAAACAAAGAAAAAGTTATAGATTTTTGGGAGAGGTTTGAAACTATTATAAGAGAATATGAAAGCTGTAACACAATAGTGCCACTAACAGATGAAGAGAAAAGGTCAGCCTTCTATCATGCAGTGAATGAATCAAGCCACTAGCTGAGATCAGCCTGCTTGATAAAAGGCCAGACCAGCCCCGAGATGATACTAGAGGAAATGAAAAACTGTTTGTTACAGATAGAGGCACAACAACCAAGAGGCTCAGAGGCAAGAGCAAATGTAGCCTAGAGATCAAGAGAAAAACAAGCAGAGCAGAAAGAGACAAAGTGCTACCGATGCAACAAGCTGGGACACTGGGCGGCCGAGTGTCCCCTGATGCAGTATAATACCTAGTTCTGTTACTATTTTAATTAAATCAGGGGACACAAGGGCGACCAGCGCCCCAATGCTGTACAAAGGTATGATAAAAATAATCATCATAACCCTAGCACACACACTAACACAAAAGGTAGAGGTAAAGATAAATTCAGAGGCAGAGTTTTTAAAAATCAACATAGGCAACAACCCTATAATAACTTGGCAGATAAGCAAATGACCACACATTTAAACAATAATGTTGAGATATAGGTATATAACAGGTACATTTATATAGTACTGTAGCGCAAGCGAGAGAGAAGATACGAATGAGTGACTGACCACACACACACTGCACACCAGTATATCTCCCTACCTAAGCTCCCACTCCTACCCATGTGAGTATGTGTGAGTGACGCCGATCTGCGAGCTGCGGCTAAGTGAGAGAGACTGGCTCTCTGTCTGCGTATGTATAGCTGTAAGGTGCGCACGAAAAGGTATATACACGCCGGTCATACGTTTAACACTGTATCGTGCTTTGAGCACGTTGTATATATATTCTGTATTATAGTTTTTCTCATTAAATTATTCATTATTAATAATATATGTTGCATCCCGAATATTATTTATTTAATTTTATATTAACCTTCGGGGAGATTTAAAATTAAAATCAACATGGTAGCAGTCCATGGTTGAGATTCGGACGGAAAACCGCGGATGCAAACGGATTTGCAAAGCCACGAAAGTTTTCTTGAGCACGAAGGAAAGCTTGGAAAAGTCTGAAAAAGGGGCATGCCAAATGGTGGACAGAAAAACACAGAAGAAGAAAACGTTGAATTTAAAGAAGAAAAGATAAAAGTAGCAAGAGAAGCCTTTGTGAAAATCACAAGAAAGGTGCTCGTTCTGTTAAAGTTTATTAAAGGTGTGAAAGAGGATATTCAATTACAGAGAGCCATGGAGAGATGTGATATTAAAATACCAGTGTTTGACGGCGTGGAGTATAGCAACTGTAGAGAACGTATAGAAGTTTTTTTGCAGCTGAAAGAATGCCACGTAACGATAGAAACAGAAAAACAAGAAAATGATGGAGCAGATTGGGATAAAAAGAATCTACTAGCCATTAACTATATCTTTAGCGCAATCACGAACAGGCAGATGGACTTGCTTACGGATAAAAAGACGGCATTCGGTATTATGAAGGAGTTTGACAGAAGATATAACAAGGAGTCTACAGCACTGCAAATAGTCTGCAGAAATAAATTGGAGAAGATGAAGTTAGACAAGTATAGCGACTTAGTTACGTTTTTTGGCGACATCGAAAAAACAGTAAATGAACTCAAGAGCGCAGGCGCGAAAATCTCAGAGACGGAGAAATTGAATTACATGCTGAACACCTTGCCAGATGCATATAGCCATATCGGCGACTTAATCGACACGCTGAAAAAGGAGGATCGAACAGTAGATTATGTGAAGAGCAAGTTAGAAATCGCAGAAAAAAAAAACGAAGTAGATGCCAAAACGAATGCCTACGTATCAAAGAAGGACAGCACCTGCTACGAATGCGGAAAAAGCGCTCATTTTTCGAGAAGCTGCCCGGAACGAGAGCACGCATCGCAGCGCGGCGGCAGGGGCAACGGGCGCGGCAGAGGCTACCGAGGACGAAGTAGATGGGGCAGCCGAGGAAATTACAACGGAGGAGGCCGAGGAAGGCCGCACCAGCAGCAGCAGCAGCATACATCAGGGGCCAACGCGTGGATAGCAACGACAGCAACAGCATTCAACAGTGAAGTAAATAAGTTAAGTAATTGCGAAATAAATTGGCTGTTAGATAGCGGTTGTACCGTTCATATAGTAAAAACGGATAAATATTTTGAAAATTCTACTGAATTGAAAGTGCCGATAAATATTTACTTAGGCGATAACAGATACGTAAAAGCGACCAAAATATGAAACATTGTAAGTTATTTTGAAGCGTGCGGTAAATATAATAAGATTGATATTAGAAATGTGTATTATTCAAAAGATATGAATCAAAATTTAATTAGCTATGGGAAAGTTACGGACAATAATACGATACTCTCGAAAGGAAATGAGTCGAAAATATTTGATAAATTTGGTAACCTTACAACAGTAGTGTATAAAGAGAATAGAATTTACCATATCAAAAGTTATTTAAAAGTAGATAGCCACATGGTTAATAATGTTGTGTGTAATGAAATGAGTAATAAAGAAAAGTGGCATAGAATGTTAGGACACGTCAACTTTAATTATTTAAATAAATTGTGCAAAGATCAGTTGGTAGAAGGAGTACCTACTGAACTCGAGTCGGAATTTTTAAAATGTAAAACTTGTTTAGAAAATAAAATGCCAAACTTACCTTTTAATAATAATAGAGTTAAAGCCACCGAGGTATTAGAAATTATACATTCGGACGTGTGCGGGCCATTTAAAACTACGGGTTTTAATAATGAAAAATATTTTGTTTCATTTATTGATGATTATAGTAAAATTACAAAAGTTTATTGTATAAAAACGAAAGATGAAATAACAAATTGCTTGGTCCAATACATAAATGAGAGCGAAAATCTGACGGGAAAGAAAGTAAAAATCATTAGATGCGATAACGCGTTAGAATACGTAAATGGTAAATTTTCGAAGTTTACAAAAGAGAGAGGAGTTATTTTGAATAATTGCCCACCGTATGTACACGAGATGAATGGCACGGCAGAACGTTTTAATAGAACAATTATGGATATGTCTAGGTGTTTATTAGCAGAAGCACAGGTAGATAAAAGGTACTGGCCGGAAATTGT
The DNA here is from genome assembly GCA_949152435.1 of Gastracanthus pulcherrimus. NCBI lineage: Eukaryota > Metazoa > Arthropoda > Insecta > Hymenoptera > Pteromalidae > Gastracanthus > Gastracanthus pulcherrimus. The sequence continues at coordinate 87,714,510 of OX424576.1, forward strand.
TTGCGCGGCAACGTACTTAAAAAATAGAACGTTGACAAACACTATTGAAAGACAAACACCGTATGAAATATTTTTCAGAAGGAAACCGAATGTAGAAATCTTAAGATTATACGGCAGTAAAGTTTTTGTGCGTAAACCGGAGCAGAAAAGAGAATCTAAATGGGATAAAAAAGCAGAAATGGGCATTTTATTAGGTTACGAAGAAGTAGGTTATACGATCTTACTTAATAATAAGATTATTGTAGCTAGGCATGTAGAATTCGTTGAAAACGGAGTTAGATATATAGGGCTTGATGATGAGATACCGTCGTATACTAATGTCGATAGTGACACGGATGATAGCTTTAAAAGTATTGAGGAAAATGAGGAAAATGATTTAAATGAAAATGAAAAAGGTTTAAATAGAAACGAGAATAAAAATAAAATTAAAAACCTAGAAGTCCCGAGAAGGTCAGCGCGTAATAAGAAAAGTCCAACGCGGTACCCAGAAAATGAACAGACTAGCATATACGCGAACTTTTGTAAAATTGATACCCCGTGTAAATTTTAGGAGGCGATCAATTGCGTTGATAATAAAAATTGGCAAAAAGCAATGGACTCGGAAATAGAAAGTTTAAACAAAAATAAAACTTGGGATTTCGTGGAATTGAATAAAGTAAAAGAAAAAGATATACTAGAGGCTAAATGGGTTTATACAAAAAAGTCAGCTAATAGGTTTAAGGCTAGGTTAGTTGTAAGAGGTTTTCAACAAAGAAACGTGATTGATGATATATATGCTCCAGTAGCGAGTAATCAAGCGTTAAAATTTTTATTAGCCTTTCGTTGCCAACATGGCCTAATTATTAAACAGATGGATGTAGAGACGGCCTTTTTGAACGGAAAAATAACTGCTGAAGTATATATATATATATCAACCACAAGGCTATGATGATGGGACAGATAAGGTGTGTAAATTAAAGAAATCTATGTATGGTTTAAGCGAGAGTCCCAGAGATTGGTATGAGTGTATTAATAAATATTTAGAAGAATTAGGATTTAAGAAAAGTCATGCGGAATTATGCTTATACGTTCATGATAAAGGCGATAATATTGTATATCTAGCGATTTATGTAGACGACGTTCTGATTTGTTGCAAAAATAAGAAAAAGATACAAACTATAAAGAAATTATTGTCAGATAATTTTAAAATGAAAGATTTAGGAAAAATAAAAGAGTACCTAGGAATTAATGTAGATTATGATCATGAAAACTGTAAAATGAACTTAGATCAGACTAAGTATATTGAGATGTTAGCAGAAAAATTTGATTTGGTAAATAGCAAATTATTTAATACCCCTATGGAGACTAAGTTAAAAATAGAAAAATCTGACTACTGCGAAAAAGATATTAAATATCGAAATTTAATGGGTGCGTTATTATACATAAGCTCTAATACAAGACCAGATATAAGTTATAGCGTAAATTACCTAAGTCGTTTTCAAAATAGTTACGACAAAACTCACTTTAAGTATGCTTTGCGAATTTTAAAATACTTGTATGCTACAAAACATTTAAAACTGTGTTATGAAAAGAATGAAAGTGATAAAGTAATGGATTGTTATGTTGACGCCGATTGGGCAGGAGATAATGTTGATCGCAAATCAGCGAGCGGCTATGTAATACGTTTGTATGGGAATGTAATTGCATGGAAGTCACGAAAACAAAAAAGTGTAACTAAAGCGTCGACGTATGCAGAGTATGTTGCATTATCAGATGCAGTGAGTGAAGTAAAATTTATGAAATAATTGATGAAAACGTTTAAAATCGGTGAAAGTGAACCAGTGAAAATTTACGAAGATAATTCGGGAGTGATTAATATTGCGAAATATGGTAATTTTACTAAGAACTCGAAGCATATTGAAATACATTACCATTTTGTGCATGAGTGTGTTAAAAATAAAATGATTGAGTTAATAAAAGTAAATACTGAAAATAACGTAGCTGACATAATAACAAAAGCGTTATGTAGAGATAAGTTTGAGAAGTTTCGAAAAATGATGAATGTGGTATGAATAAATAAATAAAGAAAAGGTACGATATAAATGTAAGGAGGCGTGTTGAGATATAGGTATATAACAGGTACATTTATATAGTACTGTAGCGCAAGCGAGAGAGAAGATACGAATGAGTGACTGACCACACACACACTGCACACCAGTATATCTCCCTACCTAAGCTCCCACTCCTACCCATGTGAGTATGTGTGAGTGACGCCGATCTGCGAGCTGCGGCTAAGTGAGAGAGACGGGCTCTCTGTCTGCGTCTGTATAGCTGTAAGGTGCGCACGAAAAGGTATATACACGCCCTTCATACGTTTAACACTGTATCGTGCTTTGAGCACATTGTATATATATTCTGTATTATAGTTTTTCTCATTAAATTATTCATTATTAATAATATATATTGCATCCCGAATATTATTTATTTAATTTTATATTAAACTTCGGGGAGATTTAAAATTAAAATCAACAAATAAAGAGATTAGATTTATAGCAGATTCGGGAGCAACCGAACATATTGTTAGTAAAGGTTTTGTACTAAAAATTTACACTAAGAGTACAGGGCTGGAAATTAAGAGTGCAAACAAAAATAAGAGTGCTAATATAAAGATTGATGGAAAAGGAAATTTGTACTTAAAATCAAACACTAAAGATGAGACAATTCTTTTATCAAATGTTATATCAGCACCCAATATAGCGGATAATCTGCTATCATTAAGAAAATTTGCAGAAGCTGGATATGGAATATATCTAGATAACATTGAATTAAGAATATTTGATAAAACAACAAAAGAAAATTACATAACCGGAAATTATGAAAAACCAAACTGGTTAATAGATTTCAACGTCCAGAGTACTATAAATACAGAGGATGAATACGACTCATACACCGTCACGGCAAACGTAGATAGACCAGAAACCGGACAGAGTGGTAGAAAATTAAATGTTATCGACTCCAGATGGATTTTTAAGAAAAAAATAAATGAAAAAGGACAAGAGAAATTCAAAGCTAGGTTAGGCATCCGAGGCTTCAAAGACAAAAATAGCTATGAACTCAGAGAAACATATGCTCCTGTGTCGAGACTTCCAGTGATAAGATCAGCCTTGGCCATAATTAATAAATACGACCTAGAGGCAATTCAACTGGATGTCAAGATAGCCTTTTTAAATGGAGAACTAAAAGAGGATATATACATGGAAATACCGGAGGGAGTAAAGGAAAGTATAGACTCAAGTGAAAATAAAATATGCAAATTATAGGAGACACTGTACGGACTGAAAATTCATGGCAAACGTAGTGTCGTTAGAAGATTTCCTGACATAATCTCAAACGGATATAGATACGTTTACGAGTCGTAACGAGACACCGGCAGAGATTGGGCGGGAGAAAGAACAGGAAATCTCTGGAGAACACGCAGAAAATGAAGAGAATAATAGAAAAGAGTATGGTATTAATCAAGAGGAATTAAATAGACAAATTTTAGATCTAAATAAAATACCACAAGAATCTGAAATAGAAAAACTTCAAGAGAACAATCAGAAAAATAGTTCAGAGACAAGAGTGCACAAATTAAGTGAAGGGATGATGTGGCATACAAGACTAAGACACACATCTCTAGAGTACATGAAACAGATGCAAAAATATGAAGATAAACTTAAAAATGTCAAATTCGACAAAGACATTCTCGATTGTGAAATCTGTATCTTAGAAAAAATTGAAAATCTCCCATTTAAAAATACAAGAGGCAGGTCAGACAGACCATTACATACAATACACACATATACAATGGGAAAGATCTCACCAGCATCTTTTCCAGGAGAAAACAGATTTATAATCGCATTTGTGGATGACCACTCAATATATGCCAGAGCTTACAGCATAAAACATAAGAGTGAATTAGAAGAATGCCTACAGAGATACATAACGCACACAAGAAATATAATAGGCAAACAAGAAATAGTGTGTTATATCAGTGCAGATAACGGTGCAGAGTTCACAGGAGGAAAATTTGCTGAAATCATGAAAAGAGAAGATATCAGTAGTGATTTTGCTCCATCTCACACGCCACAGTTAAATGGCACAGCAGAGAGATTCAACAAAACAATTCAGAATAAAATCAGAACGCTGACGTTCGATTCTGGTTTGCCACCGATCATGTGGGTACTGGCAACAGAAGCAGCCATACACATATACAATCGAACACCTCATAATGGAATTGATTTCAAAACACCTTGATCAGTGATTAATCCAGAGAAAAATAATCACTTAGAGGAACTAAAGAGATTTGGATGTGTATCTTATGTAAAAATACCAATGCCAGAAAACAAATTTTCAGAAAGAGCAAAAAAGGCTATTCTCGTGAGATATACACCCACAGGCTACTTGCTGTGGCATCCACAAACATTGATGTTCCTAAATTCAAGACATGTAAAATGTAATGAAAAATTAACATACAAGGACATTTACCCAGATTCAGGATTAAAACTATGAACTAGGATCTTTTGAAAATATTGAAAATTAAAAAAATGGCAGCGTTTTGAAAAAGAAAATCAATTTTTCACAAAAAAAACGCTCATTTTTTGCTCGGCAAATTTGTATTTTTTTAAATATCAAAAAGATCCTAGTTCATGGTATGTGAAAACATATTACGAATATGCGTGCAAAATTTCAAATCGATTGGTTAATTTTTCTTTGATCTAAAGCTGCAGCCGGTTTTGAAAATGCAGTTTTGAGAAAAACGCGTTTAAAGTTTTGACAACTGATATTTCGGTTATAAAATTCATTTTTTCTTACTTACAGTTATTCTGCGATTCCAGGGCCATACAATTCGCCTTCCTCTTGCTCGAAAAAGTGCTGTTCATCAGCTGCAGTGGTCCTACGAGCTGTCCGAGTCTCCTTTGAAGTTTTCTCGTGCCTTTTCTCGGCCAGCTGTATACGTGCCATGTCGCGACTGTTGGCGTATTCTTGTGCGTAGCGGCCAAAAATTATGCCCATAGTGCGAAATATTCTTAATATCGACTTTATGCCATCATTAAAGATCCCCATTGCAAAAAAAATTAGCCAATTGTATGGTTTTTAGGCCGCTGTGAAGATGTTTCGAAGCAAAGTGCCATAGCAAGCCGTTGTAACTTTCATTATTATTTTGTGTGTTGCTCCCTTTGCATCTGTTTAGCAATTCCATTCTTGAAAGATCCGTATAAATGGGATGCAAAACTTTTAAAACTTATGGATCTAATGGCAGATAATCGTGCTTGAATTTTCTTATATTGAGTCCTTCGGCTTCCGCTCGGCGATACGCGCACCAGCTATCCGCGCGGACCGGGCAGTTTTGATGTGAATTCTTGTCAGTCGAGCCCATTTGGAAATAAGTAGCCCAAATTTCCTTATGCATTTCCTCTACATTATCTTAATGCCTCATTCTCGCTAAACCATAATATTTTTGGAGTTTATTTATAATTTTGTCAGTTAATTTTACTGTATCTTTACTCCTTCCTCCTAAACCTTTCACTTTTTTTTTCATTTCGGCATCGTGTACACATTCTTTTCTTGACGTGTAGATAGCATTCTAGCCTTTTAACAGGAGTATCATAAGGATTCATATCTAAAATACCTTTAAAAGTAGCACTGTCTCCGTCACCGATGTAGAGTGTATACTTCACATTATACATTTCGAGCGAGCGGCCGAACATTTCTTTTATGCCGTCGACTTTGCTTTTCGCAGCCGATCCGGCGTGATTAGATAGACAATCATGATCGCTTGAGATCCATTCTTCATATGCTTCTGGATCTTCCTCTTGTTTTTTTGTTCAGTAGTCACACGCTTTACAATAACTCGATTTCACTGATGTATCGATGATTTTCTTGCTATATTTTTCTGCGAGAGTCGTCACGCCATATCGTAAAGTATGTCCCCGTTTTTTCCACGTACCATCTCCGGAAACTGTTAAATTCGTATCGGAACCTTCTTCTTCAAGCATTTTTTCTTTTTCTTCTTTCACAGCATTTTTAGTGCAAAATTTATACACCGTCTGCAGCTATCCAAATATTTTTAAAGCAGCCTTCGAAGGAATTAATATGAAATGTTTTTGCTATATCCATCAAACCACAAAAAAGACTCAGACCTTCTCTTCCAATCCCTAAAAGCCGCATCACAAGCATGCACGTCGATTAATATCATAGGCTTTTCCACTCTTCGGACCAGATTTGATGTAAGAAATGCCACACTGACACGAGACAGCAATTTTAAAACCTAATCCTGCCGGACTCGCTTCTTCGAATTTTACATTTGTTTTGCAATTCTTGCAAAGTATTATGTTGCTAATTGCAGTAAAGACGGAGAAAAATTCAATGATACGATAGCCGTGAGTATTATCAATAATAATCTCATCGTCATTGTTACGCGCCAATTTTTCAGCTGTAGCACTTGTATTCGCCGTTGACTGCTCCAGCGTGTGACGATTCTCATGGAAAGTTCTCTTCCTACTCGAAGATCTGCGCACTGGGTCCTCTTTCGTGCCGTTTTGATTGTCGTAAGGACTTTTCTCACTCATTTTCACTTTACTTAGCTGCGATGCGCTCTAGACCTCTGCTCAAAATGAACTGAAGCGGACGTTTCGTGCGTGCCGGCGTTCGTATGATTTCTCTACCTGCGTCTTCTTGTAACGGTTTCGAACGAATGTATAGCTTAAATTAGTTGTTTGGGAAGCCAACCAGGTAGTTGCCTGGCTCGCTGTACAATGGGGACTTGATTTACGATGCACTCGGAGCACAACAATGAGCACAGCTGCTCGGCGCTCCGCCCCGTCGCCACGCGCAGACGGTCAGCTCGGAATAAATACCCTCCCATTTCAAAAATATTTATGATACGATTATAAAAATTTGGGAACTTGTTTTCCGAATAGTATACTATCGAATTAGGCAAAAAAAATCGGTTTTTTGAAAGTGAGAAACTAAACTAGCCCCTTAACAGAGAATAATGTCTGGGAAATAATAGATAGACCAGAAACCGGACAGAGTGGTAGAAAATTAAATGTTATCGACTCCAGATGGATTTTTAAGAAAAAAATAGATGAAAAAGGACAAGAGAAATTCAAAGCTAGGTTAGTCATCCGAGGCTTCAAAGACAAAAATAGCTATGAACTCAGAGAAACATATGCTCCTGTGTCGAGACTTCCAGTGATAAGATCAGCCTTGGCCATAATTAATAAATACGACCTAGAGGCAATTCAACTGGATGTCAAGATAGCCTTTTTAAATGGAGAACTAGAAGAGGATATATACATGGAAATACCGGAGGGAGTAAAGGAAAGTATAGACTCAAGTGAAAATAAAATATGCAAATTATAGGAGACACTGTACGGACTGAAAATTAGTCCTAAAAAGTGGAATGAGAAATTTACAGAGAAAGCCAATAAACTAGGCTTGGAAAGAGATGTAGATGACATAATACTAGCCAGCAATAGTCCAACAAAGCTGCAGACTATTCAGTCAAGTCTGTGCAAAGTCTTTAAGATGAAAAATTTAGGAGAACCCAGAGTATACTTGGAAATGAAAATTTCAAGATACAGAGAAAACAAAATATTGACATTAGATCAATCTAATTATACAGAGAAAATACTGGAAAGATTCAAAATGGAAGAGAGCAAAGCTCAGGCTACACCTATGGTCAGCAGACAGGTGAAAATTAAAGAGTCAAGCAATACAGAGAAACAAGAAAAAGGGCAAACCCCATGCAAAGCGCCCTACAGAGAAGCCATAAGAAGCTTACTGTACTTGGCAGGGGTTACAAGACCAGATATAGTCTTTGCTGTAACACTCACAGAGAATGACTAGAAAAAAGTAAAGAAAATTTTTCGCTATTTAAGAGGAACGACACTAATGGGTCTGAAATACAAAACAGAAGGAAATGAACTGGAAGCATTCACTGATGCAAGTTTCAGAGAGTGTGAAGATTCCTCATCCACAGGAGGATATATAGTAAAACTATATGGAGATACAGTGGCCTGGAGAAGCCACAAACAATCATATGTAACCTTGTCCAGATGTCAAGCAGAGTACATGGCCATGAGCGAAGCTTGCCAAGAACTCATATCTCTTGACAAAGCAATAAGAGACATCACAGGAAAAACACTCTACCCAGTAACAGTTTGGTGTGATAACAAATCTGCTGACAATTGTACACAGATGGATGGGTCAAAGAAATTGAAAAATTTTGACCATGATGTAACTGAGATTCAGAGAAAATTAACAGAGAGAGAATCCAGAGGAAGCAAAAGTCACATAGCTGACACACACGGAGACTATATTAAGAGCTGTATTTTACAAAATAAAGTACTAGTTAGACGGATTGCTACTAAAGAGAATGAAGCTGATATTATGACTAAGCCTCTACCTACACAAAACCATCAATACCTCAGAGATAAAATATTATACAAAACACTAATCAATTGTTTATTTCAGAGCACTAATTTTTGTTCTCACTGTTACAGACTCCCAGACGAGTAAATAGAATCCACGAAGGGAGGGAGTGTCGGCGAAGCGCCAGACTTCGAGTCAATCGCGCGAAAGCGCGAAGGGAAAACAACATCTTCCCCGCCTTCCCCCCTCGCCCTTCTCCTGCTTAACTCCTGCGCGCGTGCCGAGGCACGCGCGATAGGTCCTCACTCCGTGCTCGCTCTCTCTACTGCAAGGACGCCTGGTGTTACTTCAGCTTCCCCGCAGCCGACATCCAGAGAGCCTTCACTATTCTTCTTGTGCCTTATCGTTTTTCTTGTATCCAGAGCAAAGAGCGCAGAGTGTTCTATTATAATACAGTTTTTACTTAAAGGAACTCAGTGTTCAATTTTATTTCTTCCCTGGACCACCTACAATTTCAGCGACCTAACACTATCATTTGAAGAAGATTGTTGCATTGGAAGTTCTTTTTAAAAGCATTTTCTCTCAAACCAGTGCTTTCTATTACGAGTTATTAACTTTAAGGGATTATTCTGGTTTAGAGGCTCGAAAAAAAAGGGTTTTTTGTGATTTTTTTCTGACTTTATTATCAAAGATATTAATATAAAACTTGTTTGGCTTATCAAATACATTCTTAAAATACAAAAAAAATATTTTTTTTTATTTTTAACAGTTTTTGTGTGATATAATCAGAGCCCAACATAACGCCTCAAAAAGTAGGAGGTCGCTGGCGGGTGTGATATCAGCATATCAGTTCACCTAAAAAAAAAATTCAAAGAGTTTTAGATTAAGTGTAATAGTGGTTATCCAGCATACTAGAATTATAAATATTTATTGAAAAAAACAAGATGGCGTCGAAAATAATAATAATAAAAAAAACATGTTATTTTTTCACTTTTTTTTGCAAGAAAAGCATAGTAAAAATCAATATTTCAAGGAGATCCTAGTACATTGAAGAACTATATGTATGTAGAATATGTGGTTAAAATTTCATAAGGATCGGTTCAGTGGGTTCTGAGAAATCACACCCGCCAACCAAAAAAACATCGTTTCAAGAAAATCGCGTTTAAAGTTTTTTTTAATTAAAAATCGTGAAAAAATCTTGCTTACATTTAATCAGTGATGCCTTCACAATACAAAACGTCTTCTTCTTGTTCAAAGTTCTCATTTTCTTCTAATCTGGCCTGTGTCTGCTTGGTCCTTGTCTCTTTAGACGATTCAGAGCTACGACGCTTCGCTAAACATTTACGTCCATCGTCGCGGTTTCTGGCGAAGTCGACGGCTGTCTGTCCGAGTTTGATGCCCATAACGCCCACTATTTTTAATCCTTGCTTGAATCCCTGGTTAAAAATGCAGACGGCTGTTTTGCTTGCAATCTCAACGATTTTTGTACCAAATATTTTTCGAGCAACTCGGTCCTGGTTAAATCGTCATATATTGGCTTTAAAACTTCTTGTACATCGGCAATAAGAGCAGGTTTATGTTTGTAAATAGTTTTATTCTCCTTGGCTTTTAGGTATTTACACCATTTAACAGAACAGTACGAGTGGTGTGCATTTTCGTCAGTCGAAATTTTGTGATAGTAACCAGCCCAAATTTCAGTCTTCATATTCTCGATTGAATCTTTGTTTCTTTGAACAGCTAAACTAGCGAATCGGTCGAGTATTTTCGGAATAATCGCTGGACAAACATGAAAAAAAGCCATGTTGAATTGAGAACCTCCTCCTTTTTCGACGTCGGTTAAAAATGGCGGGATCATCAACGTAAACAGAACAACGACCTCGTCACTGGATGCACCATTCTCAACAACGGAAGTAATAGTAAACAGGATCACGAAACAATTCAATAAACTTAAACAACTTAGGAAATAAATTAATACCCTGCACACCGCCATATGGCGTAAACTGCAGGACCTCTTCGAGTCCAGCTTCCCACTATTCTTCGCCATGACCAAACCATGAGTAAACGTAATTGAGACACCTAGAGGCCCACCTGGACGTTTACCTATATGTTACCGAAATTATGAGATTAGCACGAAGTGTAATCGTCAGTCCACTACTGATATCACAGAACCAACTCGACGGATCCATCAAGCATATTATCGCGAAGAATCCTGATCAGCAAGTCCCAAAAATAGATATATCATCCTCGGAAACCAACAAAATGTTCAAAATTAAAACATATCTAATTGAAACCAGACTACATAAACTTTATGTTTCCTCTGTATGCTAAAATCAACCACGAAATACATAAAATGCACTCCATTCCCGTACCTCAGAAAGATGTACAGTTGCATACATCAGTCCTAGACTTCCATACATAGTAACTAATAAGGTTAATAAGGAATATTCCTTCTTCAGCCATGTGAACCTCAGTACGTGTTTCAAACTGCATAATACTCTCTACCGTTAACATATCGAGAATATATACAGGACAACGCCTTGTAAACTTCAAAAAAGAACCTAACTCGGTCGCATTCAAGAGCTGCACAATAACTCAAAGAAAATTTGCAGACATAGAATGGATCAACTTAGAACATAACGATGAATGGCTCTTTTCACCTGGAACGACTAAACTCATATCTAGATTGACCAAAGGGGAACTATGCAAATATCCCTCTGAATGGAATTGGAATTCTCCAGTTTTATGCGCAGCCTTGACTACCTCAACGCGATTAATGGGGCACACCACCTTTGAACTTAAAAACGATACTTATTTGTATGAGTCTAAAATTTCTTTCTTTCAAAAGCAATCATTCTGATTTTTTTACTATTAATACTTTCAAGGAGAGTTCACGACTTACGAGAAGTCGTATTCGAAGAGACTTCAGAAAGCGGTTTCTGGTACCTAAAAATGATGCCTAGCACCCGCAGTTTTGTCTCATGTGCCCTTGGGGTCAAGGTATGACCTTTTATATTCAAAATACGTGTTATTTAAGTAAAAAATCGTACCGATACTTCGAATCATAAGTCTGCAAGATTTTTTGCTACATAATTGATGTAACAAAATGAAAAGTTGATTAAGGAGTATTAAATTAAGCTGTGTTTTATAAAAAAATATTATTCTGTTACAAAGTTATCAACAATCAAAACTGATGACGAAAAATGCATGGAAAACTACTCAATTTAAAGAGATAAAAATCCTCCATTTTTATGCGTTTTTCGTGATTATTTTTGATTATTCATAAGTTTGCAAAAGAATAATATTTTTATATGAAACAGAGCTAAATTCAAGCTCTTTTAGTCAACATTTTTATCTTGTGACATTACTTCTGTACCAAAAAATCTTGCAGACTTATGATACGAAGTACAGGTACCATTTTTTAATTATATAACGCATATTCTGAATACAGAGGATCATATCTTAACTGCAAGAGCCTATAAAACAAAACTACGGGGGCTTGGCATCATGTTTAGGTACCAGAAACTGCTTTCAGAAACCTCTTCGAAAACAGCTTTCCGCAGGTCGTGGACTCTCCTTGTTAGTAATACATTTAATTTCACTGTAAAAAAACTCAAAGTCTTGATCCAGAACGTCATATAAAATCACCATAGTTATTAAGCTCCTAATCCACTGCCTACAGGATTCTAAGTGATCCCGTCGACCAAATTGCTCCAGATTTAGGGATATTACTCTTCAATATACTAGTTATGTTACGAACACAGGAAATTAATTTTTACTACTTATTTTTTACATACTTATATACGGTAAAATTAGTTAATAATATTAGATAATTAATTAAAAAGTCAATAATATATACGTAAAAATTTGTCTACGTAGTAGAACTTAATTTCCTGTATTCATACCATAAATAATATATTGAAAAGTAATATCCCCAAACATAGAGAAATTTGGTCGACGGGATCATTTAGAATCCCGTGGGGCGTGGATTAGGAGCTTAACAACTATGATGATTTTATATGACGTGATGGATTAATATTTTGAGTTTTTTACAATGAAATTAAAGATATTATCAAGTATTTATAGTAAAAAATTTCAGAATAATTGCTTTTCAAAGGAAGAATTTTTATGGACTCATTCAAATAAGTTTCGTTTTTGGGTTCAAAGATAGTGTGCCCCCTTAATATGAAAAAGACTGAGCCTTAGTGACGCCACCTTCAACCTCAAGATACTCGATACATTAAAATACGAGCCAACGTTACCCATACCTAACATCAACTGGGAGATACACATAACTCAGTTGATTTACACCGCCCATGCGTCAGTATTTATCGCAGCTTGTACCTCCATGATTGCTGCAGTTCTGATGCGATGACTTCGCAGAACCAATTTAAGAGTCTCAATAAACTCAATATCGTACCTAAGTATCGATTTAGTTTATGATATTGAAGACCCTGCAACTAAAACAGCCTCCACAGCTATAGGACCAATCAAAGACTCGAGCAACAGCAAATCAATCTCTACGCTAGAACTTGAAGTTATACCCCAACCTAAGATACCTGCTCCTATGTTCGCCTTGCCTAAATCGGCTAGTACCCCAACAACTCCATTCTTCGTAAAATCCCTCCGATTTAACTTGATTCCTAAACCTATCCTAAAACCACTAGTATAACCGACGAAAAAATCTCATGAAGAAAACCAGTAATATAAAAGCAGAAACACCACATGAACGAAGGAGACTAGCTGCTAAACTATTCCAAACATTTTTTTTTTCTTTGTATTTAACGTCGCCATGTTTGTTCTCCCATGTGGTGCTAATCGAAGGCGGGGGTCTGCGGTGTGTTTGTAAACAAAGCACCTGTAATTTTTATAGTGGTGCTTGTATCAATCGGCAGAGACTAGGATTCGAACCCGGGTCACCGGCGTGGGAATCCGACACTCTACCGACTGAGCCGCCGCAGGCCCCTATTCCAAACATCTCACACCTTCTTGTCCTAAACTCAACCAATCTTCGACCTATGTTACTAACTATTTTTCCCCTCTCGTCTTTCACAGAACCCCACTATCCTTTGTAACCTTCATAAAGATCCTAATATATATTTATCTATACCTAGTTCTCACTTTTCTCTGACGATTTGTTATATAAAAGTACCTATCAAAATAAGCTCCCAAAACAAGTTTCAGCATTTTGACTCTCACATGTGAGCTAGTAGAATATTTTGAATTTTCGAAACTGATAAAAATATGTTTATATTAAAAAAAATATAGAGAACACCCAATAGAACCACTTTGAATGTACCAAAAAAGTATTTCTTCATCATTCTATAGTCTTTAAGAAAAAAATATAAGACTACGCCGGCAATTGAATGGATCACCTATACAAAGATGAATATAAACCCGAAGTTTTGTATTCTTTAGGTTATGTTTGATCGTATGCCAATTTACCGAAGCAACATAGATTTAGCTCTAGCACGTCCCCAATTCTTTGCCTTAAAAAGACTTTTAATTCCTATTTTTTATACGAACGTATAATATGTTACGTATAACCAAAACCACAGCTCGTACAATAAAGCTACTTTCTAGAAAATCATCAGGTTGGCACCCCTGAAATTTGTATCTATATAAACTATTTTAACTCTCACTTTCAGAAAACATAGTTCAAACATCCTAAAAATAACGCAGTTTGTTTGGTTTTGTGTATTTGACATATAGCATGACTGAATTTTTTTTCTAGCCTGTTTTTTCCGCTAAGTAAGCAACATACTATTAAAGTCTGACGTAATTTACGTAAGGTATTATTCATAACGGGAAATTCTACGTACGGTAAAAAGAAAGCTTATATTGAAACGTTCAATATGAGTAGTCAAAGCATTGAGGATATTTTGATGAATTGTGACGCTCGATTCAAAACAACGAAAAAGTTAGGTTGCAAAATGAGAAGCCTCAAGATGCCGGAAATTTTTTCACAATTTGGAATCTATCCTAACTTTCTATCAAAATATTCTGAATGATGCTACGACCACTCAAATTAAAGGTTTCAATGTCAGCTTTCCTTGAACCGTACATCAAATTTTCCGTAATGTATAATACCTTATGTAAATTACGTCATTTTAATAGTATATCGTTTACTTTAGGTGGAAAAAAACGGGTAGAAAAAAAAATTCAGTCATGCTAGACGCACAATACATAAAAACTATATTTGATCTATGTTTTCTGAAAGTAAGAGGTACAATAGAAATATAGACACAAGTTTCAGAGGTGTCAACCTAATGCTTTTTGAAAAGTACCTTTAATATACGAGCTGTGTTTTTGGTTACACGTAACGTATCTAAACGTACACAAAAATGAATTAAAGGTCTTTTTAAGGTGAAGAATTTGAGATGCACGAGACCTAAATTCATGAGGATTTGGTAAAATGGCATACTATGAAAGATAACTTAAAAAATACAAAATCACGGGTTTATATTCAGTTTTATATAGGTGATCCATTCAACCGCCAGGGTGGTCTAATGATCTTAGGTACTTTCATATAAAAAATTTTCAGAGAAAACTGAGGTCTAGGTGCGCACTGATTTAGTAATTTTGGCTGGCCTGACTCTTATATATATATATATATATATATATATATATATATATATATATATATATAATAGATCATATAATTATAGTTTTAGATGTATATTTTAAGATAAAAGAATATTTAGAACTATACGAGAACAAATAATAGAAATTAGCTTATTTCATCAGAAACCGATTTACATGTTAAATCCCATAAGAGCCTGAATTTGGTAAAATAAGCCAATTTATTTTATTTATTTTTCTGGTAACTGAGTTTTAGTACTATTCTAAATCTTCTTTTATCTTAAAATATACATCTAAAACTATAATTGTAAATTTTTTTAACAAAATTGTTTGTGCCGCTAAGCTTAAAATTTCATCGATGTCTGGGCAGAAATTTGGAGCTATCAAAATCATCAAATTTGGTGACGCAAAAAATACTATCATATTCTGCATCAAATTACCTTTCCAAAACATGCGGAGTAAAGTATTTTATCTTATATAGTTCTCGGGATAAAAATACATACATTTTGAGAAAAATGAAAAGAAATCGAATAATCAACTTTTTTATATTTACGTATATTCTGAACCAATACAGGTAGGGGTTTGAAACGTTTTTTTACATATTTTGGGTTAGAATCACATAGTTTTCTTAAGTTTCAGAGTTTTAAAACTTTCATTTGCTCACTTGACGTCGAATCATCCATATATACACGTAAATTAATAAACAAACTATAATTTTCTTCTATATAACAATTATCTGTATATACACGTAAATAAATAAACAAATTATAATTTTCTTCTATATAACAATTAATTTAAAACTCAACTTCAAGGCTTGGAATTTAAATTCCAAACTCTCTTTCTTATCATTATCATCTTTTAAAGAGAGAATAATCTAAGCTGATCGACATCGTAAATTAATTTGTGTTGTTACACAAGTCAAGTCATTCGAACACACAACACTGAGAGAATAGTACTTTCAAAACTACCGAAGCCGCCTCAGTTAAATTTACGGAGCCTATTGTTTGCCTTTACTGCTGTAGACTTCGGTAGATTTGACCGAGCTGTTCAGATATATGTGCTATCCCCACTCCAGCAGTACCAACCGAGCAGATAATCAGCCAAAAATACTAAACAAGTCCGGTCGAACTTCGTTATTTGCAGTTATCTTCATTCAAATCTTGAATTTCTCGAAATTCAAAATCATCACCATCATATCCAATGTTTCTTCTGTACCTATTCCAAGCGATTGGTTACATAAAGTTTGAAACAGTTGAAATACTTCAGCAGCGATATTAGAATCAAGACTATTCGGATTTTCTAAATTAGATAAATTAAGGCATCCATAATGCAGTTCAGAATGTAATTTGAATAGATGCAAGATATGAGTAGTTGTCACATTATTATCGGTCGTCAAAACAAATTTGACCTTGACCTCAGATTACCACGACTGGCACTAGTGAGTGACACTTAGCACCAGCGGGGTGACATCTGATGCTTTGATGACTGATCATATACTATCTGAGGAACGCATGATTCAACATAAATCTTTTCTCTTTTAAATTAATTTTATTATTTAAAGAAAAAGAAATGAATGTAATGAAAATGTAATATTTCAATGAAAGTATCAAAAAAACTTTTTATAAAAGACTTTAATCATTAAAATATATAATTATACATGATTTCAAGAGAAAAAAAAAACAAACAATCAGGTTAATAAAAAGAAGGTAAGTGCAATTAAATGTTCTGATTTATTTGACGATAATCGATTATTTAGTACATCTATTATATTATACATGTGTAGATATACGACTTGATAAAATACATCTATTACATCATGTTTACAAAGAGGAATTTGTTTATTCAATTCGATTGAACGTGTTTGTACGCTGGTGGTTATAAAGTTAATTACATTATCGTCAACTGTATTTACAACGTCTTTAATAATACCAGGTGTAAACACTTGTAATTGCGCTTCATGCATAAGACTACTTTTATTTACAATAAATTCAATAACTTCATCCGCAACGCAACTTACACTACCCGCTATAGAATTGAAATATTCGATGCGAGCGTCAGTGCACTTTTCTACGTATTCGATAAGACAGTCAAAAGTAACTTTCTTCAGAATACAACTATGCTAAAAACATTTACATACATATAGTTCCAACATCCAACCGCTCTCGTAACCTTTGACAAAGAGATTCTATGCACGACTGACTCGAACCAAATCACCAACACTATATTTAAGTTGTTGAAAGGCATGATTGCCATATCGATGTTCTAAATTTTTGCCAACTTTGGCAACATTGTACAGAGTCACCGAGGCAGGTATCATTTTTATAGCTGAATGTTTACTGCTACTTTACGATTCTATGATTTTCAGCAAAAGTAACGTCGCATGTCTTTGTGAGTAATATACCGCCACATTCTCTCCCTCACAGTTCTTATAAACCTGTCCAGGATTCCGGTCTTTGTATCAGGGCTGCATACCACTCTACACTATACACTATACCGTATTTGTTCAAAATTTCTTGCATTTCGTGACCGAAAAACTCTTTTCCTTTGTCGGTTTGGAGACACACCGGTTTTCGATTGTTACTTTTCGACAAGATACGTTTGAAAGCATCACCGACGTTTCTCAAAGTTTTATCCTTGACTGATTCCACAAAGCTGTACTTGCTTACCACGTCTATGACTGCTAAAAAGTAGCTGTAGCCATCATTGCAAGTTTTTATAGACCTCACATCCATCAAATCAGCTTCCCACACATTGTAACTTCGTCTTGGGAATCGATGTCCAACAGGTCTGTGCAAGTTGTAGGCATCTTGACTCTCGTTAATGGGATTTTGACTGCCACTCTGAATAATAAATGATTATGCGTTCGATTCGAGTGTCACACATACGATTGATAGTTGTTAAAAATTCTTTCACAAACACGTTTTTCCACAGCCTGTCGGCCCGTACAATATTGACGCGAATGGATGTTTCCAGAGCAATTCCATGACTCGTACTGACTCATACACATGATTCAACAGATGAAATCCCCTCCTCATTTGGTTCCACCTCTACCGACGATCTCGTGGCCACAGTGGGGTCCCCGCGCGCGTCCGCTCACGAGTTCGTGAGCGCTGTGGTGGGGCTCGTACTTGCACCAGTCAGTTTATTAGCACTACCGCCACAGCGACCAACCAGCTAGCAGATATCGCAGAGGTCGTCAAAGAGCTTCATTGTCAAACACCGCGCCACGTCCAAGTAGCTTATTGGCGGCTGGGTGATCGCTAATGAGTTTCCAATCCCCCGCTACTACAACTAATCATCTCATTAACGCCCACACGAAAGATTTGTTGTTGATAGCAGCGCCATCTCGATAGCACTATCTCAATGTTCAGTTATGTGATCAACTCGCGAATCGTGTCAAAATTTATCTTCTGACTGTTCGAATAATTCAAACGTATACCTTTTTTCTTACATACGTCGTCCTCGCTACCGTCGGGTTTCTTGTATTTGTACGCGTAAAACTTTGGACCGCCTGATAGAAATGTCGTTATGTTTGTATCGAAACCATTGTCGGCCAACTCATTCATCAGACTGTCAAGTGTCGTGCCGATTGGCAAATCGTGCTCATCACTCTCGCCTTTACTAGCGTAGAAAACTGAATCTGTGTCATGGTAAAGAGCACGGGGTCCCAAAGGGTATATATACCCAAACAGTTTCAATCGAGCCTGTGCGGTTGTAAAGGCAGCAATGACTACGTTCATGGCTGGAGATGGTATCAGAACTTCAGCTTTGTAGCATCAGATCACGCACAGCGTTTCCTCGCTGACAGTCAAAATCCCATTAACGTCTACTTCAGCACTGGTAAGTAATTCCGTTGCGGCGCGCACCTCCTGCTGACGACGGTAAGATCCTCGTCCTCAGCCATGTCCACTTCGTAGTGTTTACTCGTTGGGAACATCTTTGCGACTGAGTACATGAGGAATATTTCTTTCTTTGGGGTGTATTATGCTGTTATCTCATTATTTCTAATGTCTCATGGATATGAACCAAAACACACCTCTATGGTTACTTGTGCTATATGATAATTTGTAGGACAAGAGTCAGTAAACGAAATACCTGCCCTTATTAAATTTCAATCTTTTGATATCAGCATTTCTCTTTCGCGTCAAGTTACATTTTCGGTCTTATTTAATCATAGTCTGCTCATTATAAAAAAGACAATGTAGAGCAAAGGCACGTGTTAAACACAAGGAGGATGATATCATCGTCACCATCAACGACTGAGGAGACGAAGGGGGTGGTAACATAATTTTAATAACTTGTGGGAACTTTTATATATCAGTCTAAACGTACATTAATATACGGTAATACTTTTACTGACCCCAAAATGCGACTATAGAGTGGCGTCGACGTATTGAGGACCCAATAAGTATGAAAGAAAATTATGCTAAACCAGCCCACATTGTGGCTTATTTCGTGAAGGACTGGTGTTGTGTTTTTATCGACAAAAAACTATTAAATATCGTAAGTCAAGTGCATTAAACCCCGTAATTAAATATAAAAATTAAAATAATGTGATAAATATTAGTGGATATGTGAGATAAAGTGTGTGTAAACAGCATGCATTTCAATATTGTATGTGAGTGTTTGTGTGAATCAATACACCTCAAGATAGAGATTTACAGAGAGAGATAACGACAGAAAATTCTTTACATCTCTCAGTATCACGTCGGTCAGTGCGTATCATCTTCTCGTTAAGTTCGGACGTTTCACATAAACGCAGAATTTAGTGCCGAGCTTAAAATTATAATTCGTGTGGTTGTAATAATTTTTTAATTAAAATTGTGTTTTAAATCTGCTTTTAAATTATAAAAATAAAAATAAATTTAAAAATAAACAGTACAATAAATAATGAAATCAGGTAATCGAACACTTTTAAATATGTTAATTTTATTATCGGTTTCACACATGGATGTACTAATTTAAATGTCGAAGTGGCCAATAAATTATATCAAATAACATTAGTAGAAGAAAAAATTATTGTGGACAATGTTTTTGAAGTTAAAGAAGAAGAAAAAGTTGAAAACATTATAACAAAACCCATAAAAAGTCTCTTAAAAAAACACTTTGGTCGCGCGTGTAATTTATGTTCAAAATGTAAAAATAAAGTATTTGCAGAAAAAGTTTCCAGAGCAGATAAGTGTGGTTTTTGCACAACTAAATTTAATTAAAGAAAAAAATCACAGAGGTTAACTTGGAGATTTTGCAACAAGTGCAAAGAATAGGTCTGTCCAAAATATGCTTGTGAAATAAAATATGACTGTTTTTAATGTATATAAAATCTCTTTTTTAAATAATATAGCGTGCATGTGTAAAAATTAAAAAAAAAATGAGTATGTGTAAAAAGTGAATGTTTAAAAACTCAAAAACATTTTTAAAACTGCTTAAAACTTTGTACGGTGACTATATAAGGCAGAATCAGAAATTAAATGTAAGCTTGATTAAATTTTAAAATAATTTAATTATATATAAGAAAGATAAAATGAGTATTTTAATGCCGTTCTTCTTTTGTTATATCATTCTTATCTAATTACAATTTATGATCAAGCTCCAAATTTTTAGGGGTTATATACTTGTTCTAAAAGATGCTAATTCTTGTATTCAATAGCTGTAAAACTTTAACAGTCAACATGTCTCTGTATTTGTTATAATTTTTAATTTATTCATTTGCAATAGAGATTACCCATCTCTCTCCTTCCTATCTTCGGTGTGTATACACAATAAAATAAAATTTTATACAACACTATTTAACTTGTAAAATACATCTATATATACCACTTGTGTATATTTAGATCTATTTATCAATTTAAAATTAATATGTTCTACTTAATTTTTTTCTAATGGGTATAAAAAAGTAATCATATAAATATACTCTTAAAAGGAAAAAAACTTGTTAAATTGAAAAATATTACAATTACAAAAACATATAATAAAAATTTTTAATAAAATAAAATGAAATGCTTTCTTACCTAATAAGGTTGTGCTTATAAAATGTTACTACACCATGTCTTGAAATAATATTAAATAATCACGTTATTAATTATATGATTACTTTTATGATTGGCTAATGAATTTTGAACATTTTATTAATTTTTCTTTATTTTAATAATTAGTTATAATATGTGAATATATGAAGCATTAAAAATTAGAAGTGGAAATATGGCGTATTCAAAATAAATAAATGATTAACCAAATTTTATAACCCATACAATACACGCAATATTTGTAACGTATTTATAATACTTTTCCAAACTTTCTGAAAGCTAATAATTTAAAATTGGATCATTGTTTTCTACCATTAACATTAAAATTTCAGAGACCTGCAACCGTATATACATGGTACATTTTCCCAATTTTTAAAAATTTCTAAATCACCATCTTTCCCAACAAAATTGTCTATTTCATTATTTAATTTAGTGTAATATAAATTTTTATATACAGAATGTAAATAATTTTCATATTCTTCTTCCTGTTCTAAATAGTCATCAATTTTTTCGTTTAAATCTTGTAAATTTTGCAAATCTTCGACATTTTGTAAATCCTCTAACTTAACGTAATAATTTTGAATTGGATCCCACTCCATACTATCGTCAATTTATTCATCTAAAGCCTCTAAAGATTCTAAGTTTCGTAAATTTTCCATTCCTTCGTTATGATCTTGATTTAATTTCCGTTCCATGTTATCCATCTTTATAATTTTCGAATATTTATTAAAAATGTAATGAGAACTGTTTTTCCAATGGTTTATTTTATTTTTATTTATTTATAGATATATTTTAATTATATTTTAGAAGATGATGTTAATTTTCAAAAATTTCTTGCCGTACTACATTAGCAATTTCTGTTAAATTTTCAGACTCATTTTGAATACATACTTTTTCTGGGTCTTTACATCTAGATAAATGAACATATAATTCGCCATGAGAAAACAAAGGTGTTTTTATAAATATTCCTATCTCATCAAAACTTTGACCTTGGGATTTATTTATAGTCATTGCGAATGCTAATGCAATAGGAAATTCTTTTCTATACAGAATAAACGGTAATGATGATGATTCTCCAGTATTTAAGGTTATTCGTGGAATGAATACCCTATCTCCAATTTTTTTCTCCTGTTATTATTACTGCTTGAATATTACATTTAAATAATTTTATTATTTTTAATCTTGTACCGTTACATAAACTATCAGTAATAATTAAATTTCTAATTAACATATTAAATTAAACAAAACAAAAAAATCAACGCACACATCTATTTACCTCCTGGGTTGTGTGGAAAAAATAGAAGAAACTTTTATTTAAATGTTATTTTACAAAAAAATTGGATTGATAATTGAAAACTTTATCAATAAAAAATTGTCTTGAAATCCTAAAACAATTTAACTGAATTTAATTTAAGTTTTTAAATGTTTTTCAAATTATGTAACCACTCCATATAACACAAAAAAACGCAGCTACCTATTTATCAATTTCTCTATTTACCTGAAAGATCGTTTCTATCTTTTTTATAAGTCTGGATATTTTCCTTTTAATCATTATGAGAGATTTTTTAAAAACATTATATAAAACTAAATACAATGAAGAGTGGCTGAGGGGTGGCGGAGGGGGGCATGAGGAAGGGAAGAGGGGGAGGAGGATGGGCCGAGGGAGGTCAAATGAGAAGATGAGGGGGGATGAGGGGGGTCCTTTTGTTGCTCAAATATTCAAAAAGTCACTGTTTTGAATATTTTTTGGCATATTTCAATACTTGAAACGTCAACTTGAAATAGCGTCAGGCTATTTTTTCGTATTTTGGTGGTTAGTCTCTAGCCTTCTGATGCTTCAACATATGATTTGTAATTTCTCCAGTATTCTATCAATTCAGCAACACTGAAAGCCTAATTTAGCGCCTTTGTAGTTTGCTTGTAGTCGCTTTATACAAAACTTGTGAAGCTTTTTGTAGAGTAGAGGTTTTCTTTTCATAAATATAGTGGATTGCTTTGCTTGGTGACTGGGTTGCATAATAAATGCCATAATATTTGATACTGCATTTTATCATCCTAGCTACGCCAAACAACATAACGCGTCGTCGGTCAAGGAAGCTGCTGCATCAGGCTGGGCCCTGTTTCATCGACTGATAGCCGTCACACCTGAATATCCTCGCTCACAGCCTGTATATTACAGTTCAGGTGCAAACAAAATGAGCCTTCCTGGATATCACACTGATGCCAAACGCAGGGCTGTACGCACATCGGTACAAAGCTACCAGGTTTTAGTTTCTTTTTGATTTTGTTTAGCTTTATTATTTATTTGAAAGATAGAAGCATTCTGCCCTGTTGAGAATTTTTTATATCAACGTAGCTGATGGTGCTGAAGTTCTTCATAGGCCAATAGTATCCAGCTACGCCAATGCGAATTTTTGTTGATATTTTGCCCATTTAATATGAGTCTGCTGCCTATTAGATAATGCTATAAGGCATCGTGACCAGTCTTAATACTTTTATTCTGGTTTATTGGCTTCGCAAGCTAATCATTTGCACGAAAGATGCTGTCATGCTGTACGTTATGTAAGTCAACGCAGTAAATTAAGCTAGGCTCCATGTAGACCAATAGTATCCAGCTTCGCATTTTTCATTTTTTTATGTAGCTATAGTGGGGTACATGGTTTTGGTATGCGCATCTTAATATTGTAGGACAGGATATTGCTGATTTGAACGCAGAGCAGCTGATGATATATTTACAATTTTTTTTTGGCAATTCAGAAGGTGACAGCTTCGCATTTTTTTTGTAGATATAGTGGGGTGCTTGACTTTGGTGTACGCATCTTAATATTACAGGACAGTAAGTTGCTGATTTGGATGCAGAGTAGATAATGTTAGAGTTGCAATCAGTTGACAAGTTTTTTGCAGCGTCAGATATTATTATGGTGTTGGAGTCTTCTATTTCAGACAGTCATTGAAGGTACCAGGATAGTGTGACGTAGGTTTTGTAGTATTTCTAATACGTTTCAGTTGTATACTGGAATTTTTAATACCTATTAAACCAGTGATTGCTAGGAATAGGTATCTACACCAGCAAAATAAACACATAATAGCTGTAACTTCTATAGTCTACAGAACCAACAAGCGCTCTTAACCTGCAATTTTTTGACAGATGGATTAGGTCGTATCAGAGTGTTAAATTTGCTTTAGTGGTAACAGCCAATAACATGGATTTGATAGAAAAGCAGATGAGGTTATACCAGGGAGTAGCTCGAATATACGAGAATTTTAAGAAACTAGGCGATGAAAAAATGACTCAAGGAGCCTGTGCGGCTCGAATCGAGTTACTTCACGACTTATGGACCAAATTCGATAATAATCATGATCTAATATTGGACGATGAGAACGTAAGTAGCGAGAAGGATTATTTCAAGTTGAAAATTTATATAGTGGCAGAGGAAAAGTATGCGCTCAATCTAGGGCTCTTGAAAGAACACTCTATACAGTTAAAGGCTACCGAGCGCCCTCAGCCTCTTGGCATTCCAGCCAATGCTTCGAATAGAAATCCTACCAAGCTTCCTCCAAGAAATGATTGTCAAAGATGCAACCATACCAACAGTATATAAAATGCACTATTC
Organism: Gastracanthus pulcherrimus; assembly: GCA_949152435.1. Taxonomy (NCBI): domain Eukaryota; kingdom Metazoa; phylum Arthropoda; class Insecta; order Hymenoptera; family Pteromalidae; genus Gastracanthus; species Gastracanthus pulcherrimus. Next base: position 87,739,123 of record OX424576.1, read on the forward strand.
AAGATCTTCTTTGAGGGGAGATGCTGCTTCCTTATTAGAGGAGTCTTCGATGGGAGGGGAAACTTTTGCTAATGCCTGGAAGGGAGTAATGGCTCATTTTGACAATACCAAATTGTTGATAACCAAATTGTTAGCCAAACTACTGTTTCAAAAAGCAATGTCTGCTGAGACATCGCAGAAAATTTGCAGGGTTCAAACGGGGACGAAGCATATATTACAGGCGTTAAATGCTCTCGGCAACCCAGTGCAACACTGGTACCATTTTACTGTCTTCTTAACAGTTGAGAGGTTGTCTCCGCATTTTCAACGGAAGTGGGAGGCATCAGTGGCTAGGTCTGAACGTCCGCAGAAACCATCCGCTTTTAACACCTAAGATGAGTTTTTGGAAACCGAAAGGTTAGCATTGGTTCAATTAGAGAGTGTCAAAGAAGAAGCCTCCTTGGGCGCTGTATCGAAAGGCAAGGACTCTCGTTTTGATTGGTTTAAAGAAAAAACCACCGTCCCCAAAAACAAGTATACTAAGTCGATTAATCTGGCTCAAGAGAGCAAAACTAAAAATTCTTATTTTCCCATATGCAAAGGCAATCATTTTATTATGAGTTGTAGCATATTCCAGGCGAAATCGCCCTTTGAGAGAAAGCAGTTGGTGGCGAGGAATCATTTATGCTTTAATTGTCTTGCTAAACACACAGTGCAAGATTGTAAAGTAGATAAACGTTGTCAGCACTGTTCGGCAAAGCACAATACAATGCTTCACTTTTCCAACAGTTGTGCAGTCAAAACAAGTATGGATGAGAAGCCGCAGAAAACTACAATCTCGGAGTCTGTATCCACGGCTGGTTCATCTAGAACAGGTACTCGTTCTCTTTCCAATAATTTGGTCGCTGCAGCGCAACCAATTTCCAGTATTAATTCTGCTGAAGGTCAGGATTCTGAGGAAATACTTCTAGCTACAGCGCAGGTTCTGGTGCAAGCTAAGAATGGCAGGCATTACCAGGCTCGAGCATTAATAGATCAAGGAGCTCAGTCTTCCTTTATAACGGAAGAACTGTGTCAAGATTTGAAACTTCAAAGAAAACCTGTTAGAATTAAGTTCACTAGCGTAGGGGATAATAAGATTTTTCATTATAAGAGCAGGGTAGAGTTCACGATCAAACCTCTTTTCGTATCCACATTTGCTCACAGCGTTACTGCTTATGTTTTATCTCGGATCACTGCCTATGAATCATTTTCAAATCAATCTACTACCTGGAAGCATCTAGAGGAGCTGACGCTGGCCGACCCGCAGTTCGAAAAGTCTGGGCACATTGACATACTGTTGAGTGTAAAGGTACATGCTCGTATCATAGAAGAAGGTCTGTGGAAGGGCGACGTTGATCAGTCTCCAATTGCAATGAAGACCCTATTAGGATGAATCGTCTCTGGGCCAACATCAGCAAGAAGTAGCCTCCGCTTCAGACTCAACGCACACATGTCAACGCAGGACAGCGATCTCAACGTACTTCTAAGGTTATTCTGGGAGGTTGAGGAGCTGCCAACACGAGAAAAGTTTCTCACTGATGAGGAGCGAATGTGTGAAGAGAGATATCAGGCAACAGTGACTCTCTGAAAAAATAATACTCCGGTGGAATGGGGGGTGGGTTCCTATAATCAAGTGGTCCGCATGATGCACAATTTAGGAAAACGATTCGAGAAAAATACGGATCTTCGAGATGCATACGTAAAATCGATGCGTGAATACGAGGAAGCCGGTTATATGAAACGCGTGTCAGTCGAAAAAATTGATCTGCAAAAGAATTTTTTCTTGCCTTATCATGGCGTGGTGAAAGAAAGCAGTACGACGACGAAACTGCGCACGTTCTTTAATGCATCAATTAAAACCAATGATGGAATCTCACTTAATGATTTTCTCCTTGTGAAACTTAATCTTCTACCGGACCTGTTCGAGTTGATTTCAAGCTGGAGGCGATACCCGTACGTGTTTGCAGCAGACATCGCTCGTATGTATCTTCAAATCCAAGTACAGGAGCAGGACCAGCGTCTACAAGCCATCGATTGGAGGGAGGATGTTAAGGACGAGTTAGCAACATTCCTGCTGACGACGGTGACGTTTGAATTTGGCTCATCGTTATTTCTGGCAAGCAAAACCCTTCATCAGCTGGCGCAGGACGAGGGAGAGGCATTTCCTATGGCGGGTGAGATAATTAAAAGTGAGATTTACATGGATGACGTTGTATCCGGTGATTTTACGCTATCTGAAGCTAGGGCTAAGCAGGAGAAAATCATTAATATACTTCATAAAGGTGGTTCCAATCTGCGGAAGTAGCTATCCAACAATTCTTCGTTGGTCGATTGGTTGCCTTCAGATCTTGTAGCTACCGAAGCTAATCTGAAAGTTGGACTAGGTTTCTTAGTTTTAGGTATTGCCTGGAACCCAGAACGAGATTGTTTTTATTATAACATTTCTCTTGAATCGCTGAGCGGTGCTACTACCAAAAGGGCAGTGCTGTCCAAGGTGACGAAGTTGTTCGATCCAGTAGGTTGGATCTCTCCGATCTTTGTTCAGTTTAAAATATTTATGCAGTCTCTGCGGGCCTTGACCAAGGAATGGGACCGAACGCTGCCGAACAAGCAAACTGAGTATTGGAAAAGTTGTTATAGGTCATTGTCGTGTATTCCGTCGATTAATATTCCCCATTGGTCCGGAATATTGCCTTCAGCTCATGCCTTTGAATTACATGGTCTTGCTGATGCTTTCAAAAGAGCATATGCAGGGGTGGTATATCTCCGGGTGTTGGACGAGGGTACTCAAATTTATTTATTAGGTGCTAAACCCAAAGTAGCTTCTATTAAGACTTTGTCGATCCCTAGATTGGAGTTATGTGCTGCACAGCTGGTCGCTAAATTAGCGCAGAAATTTGTAGATATATTAGGGTTAATTCCACTTGAGGTCCATTTGTGGTCCGATTCCAAGGATGTGCTTTATTGGCTTGGGGACATTCCGTCCAGATGGCCAGTGTTCATAGCTAACAGCTCAGCTGATATATCGTTGTTGCTTTCGGATGCCTACTGGCATCACATCGACTCGGCGGACAAGCCTGCGGACATAGCCTCGCGCGGCTGCCTAGCTAGCGAGTTAGTTAACCATGATTTGTGGTGCAAGGGTCCCAAACGGCTAGTAGAACACTCGTTAAGTTGAAATCGTGCTCACGATATTGATTCTCTTCCGTCTAAGACGCCGTCAAGTAGTAATGTAGAATTAGAGATATCCTCTGTACAGACAGTGACGTCAGTCAGAAAATCAGATGAATTATGGCCATTGATTAATGAATATTCTTCCTTAAGTAAATTAAGTAGAATTACGGTATACGTTTTGCGCTTCACACGTAACGCTTTGCATAAAACTTCAGTAGTTTCCAGGATACCCCCCATTTTAAGAGACTTTCCAGAACGTTATATGGCTGCTATCCGAGGAGAGGAGGTAAAGCATGCTAAACTCATGTGGGTCCGACTCACTCAACTTCAACATTGGGAAACGGAAATAGACGTTCTTCAGAAAAACCAAGAATTAACTAAATCCCACTTTTTGAAAAGCTTAAACCCTATGTTGATAGATGGAGGGATCAGGGTGGGCGGTCGATTAAAAATTTCATGCTCAGCATGGATGAGAAGTTTCCAATCATAATACCCTCGGATAGTCGCCTGGCTCAGCTAATCGTTGCTTATTATCATCATCTAGCGTTCCATGGTGGTATTTAGCTTACTTCGGCCTGTATTCGCAGAATGTTCTGGATCGTTAAAGGAAAGCTCAAAGTAAGAGCTTTTATCCAAAAAGGCGTCGCTTTCAGACGGTATAATGTCTTACAATCTCATCAGAAAATGGGTGATTTACCCGCCGATCGTGTGCAGCCAGCTCGCCCATCCTCGCGGGCAGGAGTAGACTATGCAGATCCTTATTTACTTCGTACATCTTGGCACAGGGGTCACAAGTCCTACAAAGGTTGCATCGTAGTCTTTGTCTGTCTTCGCACCAAAGCTGTGCAATTGGAGGCTGTATCCAGTTACGATACCGAATCATTCATAGCGGCTTTTAAGCGGTTCATCTCGCGTCGCGGTCCATGCTCATCATTGTTGAGTGATCAGGGTACGAACTTCGTAGGGGCTGACGCTGAATTACGCAGGATGTATGCCCTCGGTTCTGACTTCGTAAATGTTGTAAGTCCAGCATTGCAAGATTGCGGCACAGTTTGGAGTTGTAATCCGCCTGGAGCGCCACATTTCGGCGGTATTTGGGAAGCGGCGGTCAAATCGACAAAACACCACCTGAAAAGGGTCATTGGGGACATGATCCTTACATTTGAGGCATTCGCCACCCTGCTTTGCCAGGTGGAAGCCTGTCTCGACTCTCGGCCTCTCATGACACTTACTGAAGATGCAGCGGATTTGTTTGTATTAACTCCTGCTCATTTCCTTGTTGGGGAAGCGTCTCTTTTGGTTTCAGAGCCTAGGATCACCGAGGAAAAGCTGACTCCTATGCAGCGGTGGCGGCGCATGACTCAGTTGAATCATCGCTTCTGGGACCATTGGTCAAGTGACTATTTGCACCAACTGCAACGTCGCACTAAATAGAAGGATGACCAACCCTCCTACCAATTCGATGACATCGTACTGATTAGGAATGAGACAACTGCTCCCACCAGGTGGCCGCTAGCCAGAGTAACACAGACCCATCCAGGCAAGGACGGCTGCGTGCGCGTGGTGTCCCTACGTACCGCTACCATTACGCTTCGTCGAACAATCACAAAGCTAGTCAAACTGCTAGAGGTCGATGCAGTCCAAGAGGGTGGTGACCATGAAGATTGAAAATAGATGATCGAAAAATATTGATTTAATTCGAGTCAGTAGGTGGCATTTTTAATGCTGTATTCTTCTCTATAATTTTTTTTTGATTCTTTTTTAATTTCTAACGAAGGAAACAAAATCAATGAATTGTTACGCGTTTGACGCATTAAACCTAAGTAAAATTCTAAGTAGAAGTTGTGTTTGTTGATAGATCAATTAAGATGTTAAAATATTGTAAAATAAAACTATATAATTTTACGTACAATTGTCAAAATATTTTGATATCGTTTTATATGAAAACGAGGTAGGCGGAATGTTATTAACCCTATGTATTATACTCTGGGTTTATTCAAATATATACGTTAGCTCCGAATTCTATTGTCGCCGTCAATCAGCCAATCAGGGCTCAGGCATCATGTCACGCGACTAGGAGAGCGTCGCTTTTCCTCCGTTTTGTCTCACGTCTCGGCAGTCGCTCCGCGGATAGCTATCAAGCTGTACGCCACTACCCCCACCTCGCGTTGGTGATTTAGAAACAATAAACATTAATTTATTGCCTAATTCAACAGTGTTGTGTGAGTTTTTATTTATTTTAACCCCAGCTAGAAACATATATATATATATATATATATATATATGACTTAAGACTACAGAAATATATTTCAGTAACTGTACACGAAAAATAGGTTGTTTTTTCTCATGACACAGAGGCTTATTTCAACATAGAATTTCATTGATTGTTTACAATACTACTTTAATATATATATATATATATATTAAATATTAAAGTAGTACTGAAAACAAAACAATGAAATTCAATGTTGAAATAAGCCTCAGTATCATGAGAACAAACAACATATTTTTCATGTACAGTTACTGAAATATATTTCTGTAGTCTTAAGTCCTAATAATCAACAGTTTATGACAGAAAAGTAACATCCATTTGTCTAAGTAAAGAAAGTTGTTACTTAATTTAGTGAATTAGTGAAAGAGTCTTAAAAACTCAATTTGTATATAAATAAATGGAAATTGTGTTTATTTTCAATTTAATTGTACTTTTATTTTATGAAATAAACGAATTATTAAAAAATAGAATAACTCATATTATCTAATATTATACTTTTAAAAAGTACTGTTTTCTCACTAATTCGATTTTTAAACTTTAATTTTATCCTGGCGCACACCAAATTAATGAATCTGGCTAAAATTTTAGGAGAATATTCTTCAAACTATTTAGAATAAAAGTGTTTATTTTGTTTTTTAAATTATTTTTAACAATATTATTAGTAAAAGCCATTACACGTAAAATTATTGCAACACTACTCTTTTTGATGCAAAATCATAAATCAATAATATTTTATTTTTTTAAATTAATTATACATTTTAACAAAATGTACACTTTTTGTATATAATTTATAGAACATATCCTAAAATCTTTATCTGGGTCCAAAAATAGTTGTATGTCAGGATGACTTTCCTCGTAACCCTATTTTTATTAAAATTTAACACATTTCCTAGGATAACTTTAAATTTAAGAGAGATAAATGGCTGAAAATTTTTGTATAAATTCATAATATCAGGACAGATATGACATGCAAGTATCAATTCATAAAAATCAAAACTGTAGAAAAATTTGATTTCACTAGAGAGCCACCTTAATGTACATCGGTATGCAGTTCCACTTACCACGGGCTTCTTAATAAATAAGTGAGATAACGTACGATACTGCATTTTTCGAAATCATAACATTTTTAATATTAGCGAACACATATTTCTCACTTCATCGTTAAGTATTAAAAATTCAGTTACTTTATGCACATCGTTATACTCAGTCAAACTTACCACGGGCTTCGTTACATTTTGAAATCTCTTCCGTCGTCTCTTTGTCTTTCTCGGTCAACGGGTACTGTCACGCCCGGCAGTGGCTTCTCTCGTACGCTGCGTCTCGCTCCTTCTTTCTCCTCGAAGACGACAGCCTCGTTGTTTATTGTAAAGAGCACTTTGTAGTTCATTAACAATTAACAATACACGCACAGCGTAAAAGAAAGGCGGTTACGCGCACCTCGCATTATTTATTATTGTTCACCTTTTCGCATGGGAAGCGTGTTAGGCCCGTAACCTTTCGGAAAATTATGTGGGTTGTATATTGGTGAAAATAAGTAATATAGTTTATTAATAAATATAAAGTATTTATTGATACACTTTGTTAATATATACATGGTAACAAGAAAGAAAAGCGCGTCGTTTCTCTCAGTCATATACACAACGAGTGAGGTACTCAGCAGCTTCGTCCAGCTAGCTTTGTACGTAAAATTGGGGGTACCCTATGGCTTATACTCTCTATGCACACCATATAAACTACACATATACACACTGATATAAATATGTGAGGGCTGTCACATATTCCAACAATTTAACGGATATTTGCATGTATAAAGCTTTATAAACATGAATAGATGCCAATATATACCAGAAAAACTAATATTTTCTACTATTAACAGATGAAAAGATCGCAAAAAGAGTCGTATATTATTATACACATGTAACGACAGCTTGTGAACATTGATACGTGGATATTTTATTGTATCCAACAGATATACGCACGTATAAATCAATATAAATAATAATATATTCCTATAAATACCAGAAGTACTGATCTTCTCCTCTATTAACTTATGAAACGGGCCTAACAAGAGCCATACATTAATATATTTATGTAAAAACAGCATCTGAATATTAAAACATGTATATTTCATTGTATCCAATAGGTATACGCACCTATAAAGCTATATAAATATTAATGCACGCATATATACATATATACCAGAAATACTGATCTTTCCCTCTACTAAATGCTAAAATGGACCTAAAAAGATAGATATATTAATATACGTATGAAACAACAGTCTCTAAATACTACAACGTGGATATTTAATTATATTTAACATTCTCATGTATAAAGTTCTATAAATATTAATATCTGCTGATATATATAGATTTCTGTTTCTCTCTCACTTTTGTCTGTCGGCTTTCTAACTCTCGCCTTCATTATTGCCTGTAACAACTGATATAAATTAGTACATGTTTTATATATGAGAGAGAGAGTATGTGATAGGATATAATTAATCGTCACACAACCCTACCCCAGATGCTGCTAGCTGGAGGTGTAGCAGCTCGACATCAACTGCTCTCTCTTCGTAGGTAAAAAAATATGATAAAGTCATGTGCAACGTTATTCCAAGATTCAAGAAAATAAGATTATAAAAATGTATAAAAAAATTGACTGGCGCCAGTCATCGTAGTCGGAAAAATCCTCATCCAGTGGCTCTGGCTAAACGGCTGTGACTTGACTCAGGCTATTCCAAACGATGTACTCAGCGTGAGTCACCTTGCGAGAGCAGCTTCCGATCCTCGAGTATCTGCGCATCCCTCGGTGGCTTGGAACACGAGGATCCTCGAAGTGGTATCTACATGGCTTCGCATATGCCTCAGCTTACACTTACGTTGCTGCTGTGTACCTGGTCACGTAGGTTGAGGGCGAAGGCCCGCGTTTTATTCTGCTCATCGCCAAGTCGAAGGTCGCTCCGATCAAGACAATCAGCGTACCACGACTGGAGTTGGGTGGAGCCCTACTGCTAGCGCGCCTGCTCGGCAGTATTCTATCGCTGCTGTCATCTTTACCTGCGGAAGTATACTGCTGATTAGACTTCCAGGTCGTGCTGGCCTAGTTAAGAAGCCGTTTACCCTGCAAGATGGAGGATTTCTGTGTCCAACAGGGCTTGCGACGTCGTGACCTTGATGTCAACTGCGTCATGGAGACACGCGAGGACCTCGGAGAATCCAATGGATCTCGGTAGTCGAAGCATTATGCCCCTGCAACAACCTCAGCAATTCCTCGAGAATGCCGCGATCAGAAATGTATGCCACCAGCAGAGGGACGCAGACGCCCAGGCTGAAGATGCTCTGTGCGTGAATGCTTGCGCCCAAGCTTAAGAGTGCGACAGACATGATATTCGCAAGACACACGCACAACAACTCTCTCTCTCCCACCGCGGACTCGAGGATAGTGGTGACCCGACACACATACACACACACACACACTCACAAGCCGCAACTATCTTCCGATGCATGCGCATGCGAGATGAAAGAGGCCGAGACTCAGCAGCAGCTTCCACGAGGTGCGGTGTGTATGGGCAATAATGCCACGAGAGAGAGAGAGAGAGAGAGAGAGAGAGAGAGAGAGAGAAAGAGAGACGCAGCAGCTATAGCCGCTATCAACTGTGGTGGCTCGGCAGAGACGAAAACCAAGCACCCGATATAGATATACACGTCGGGCTTAAGCACCGCCGTAATTAGGAATTCATATTAGGCGCACGCAGCGCGCATGGATCCATGATGAATAGAAATTAGCGACATAAATCAATACCGAACTTTGCCTTGATTTCGTAATTTGAGGACAATCAAGGCCAATCATAAGAGAGATAAGAAGAACTAAACAAGTATGTGCGGTCTGAAGCTAGCCAGAAGAAAACCAAAATTTTAGAAGATATTTCCGGCAAGCGGAAAAGCCGGCATTGACTGCCCGCGCATCGAGATAGATAGTAGGATTTTTAGAGCGAAGTTGTTGTTTAGATTAGTTTCGATTTGTTAGTATTTATAAGAGTAATTATTAAGTTTAAGTTAAGAGTTGTTGTTGTTTATTAAAGGTTAGTGGTTGGGTTGTTAGTTATTTTGGGAAGTCATTGTTAAAGCTTAGTGACCTGACAAGGCGAGGCGAGAGCGCGACGGAAAACTTCGCGAGAAAGCGACGACCACGAGGCATCGACAGTGCACCGGCGAGCGAATTGTCGCATTATCCTCTAGGAACTTCTTATTTCTGCGGTGAGTGGATTCCTAGGCTGCCGAACTTTCGGAATTTCTTGGGTATTGTTAAATAACGTGGTAATGTACAATATATTACCGTTCTCTTAAGTGGTGTGACATATATATATATACTAGGGGGGCTGCGCCCTCTGCTCGCTCGGCTCACCAACCGCCACATCTTACAACAATAGTTAAAATTATTTGTTTGCTTGAGATTATTAATTCTTATAAGGAAACAATATAATTATTTTTTCTATTTTTTCCACACCACCTATGAGGTAAATAGAAAGGTGCGTTGATTTTTTTGTTTTGTTTAATTTACTAATAATCATATTTAATAATAATGTACTGATAAATAAATGTGATTTATTGACATGATAAACTCACATATATTTTTCATGATTATCATTTAATTATCAGAATCCCTTTCCCACCTTTATTGAAAAAGATTAACTTAAAAATCATTACGATAACCTGTATAAGAATTAACGTAGATAATTATATATTATATTTATCATTCAAGTATTTGTTATAATTTTTAATTTATTCATTTGCAATAGAGATTACCCATCTGTCTCCTTCCTATCTCCGATGTGTATAACCAATAAAATAAAATTTTATACAACACTATTTAACTTGTAAAATACATCTATATATACCACTTGTGTATATTTAGATCTATTTATCAATTTAAAATTAATATGTTCTACTTAATTTTTTTCTAATGTGTATAAAAAAGTAATCATATAAATATACTCTTAAAAGGAAAAAAACTTGTTGAATTGAAAAATATTACAATTACAAAAACATATAATAAAATTTTTTAATAAAATTAAATGAAACGCTTTCTTGCCTAATAAGATTGTGCTTATAAAATATTACTACACCATGTCTTGAAATAATATTAAATAATCACATTATTAATTATATGATTACTTTTATGATTCGCTAATGTGCTTTGAATATTATATTAATTTTTCTTTATTTTAATAATTAGTTATAATATGTGAATATATGAAGCATTAAAAATTTGAAGTGGAAATATGGCGTATTCGAAATAAATAAATGATTAACCAAATTTTATAACCCATACAATACACACAATATTTGTAACGTATTTATAATACTTTTCCAAACTTTCTGAAAGATAATAATTTAAAATTGGATCATTGTTTTCTACCTTTAACATTAAAATTTTGGAGACCTGCAACCGTATATAACATCGTACGTTTTCCCAATTTTTGAAAATTTCTAAATCACCATCTTTCCCAACAAAATTGTCTATTTCATTATTTAATTTAGTGTAATATAAATTTTTATCTACAGAATGTAAATAATTTTCATATTCTTCTTCCTGTTCTAAATAGTCATCAATTTGTTCGTTTAAATCTTGTAAATTTTGCAAATCTTCGACATTTTGTAAATCCTCTAACTTAACGTAATATTTTTGAATTGGATCCCACTCCATACTATCGTCAATTTATTCATCTAAAGCCTCTAAAGATTCTAAGTTTCGTAAATTTTCCATTCCTTCCTTATGATCTTGATTTAATTTCCGTTCCATCTTATCCATCTTTATAATTTTCGAATATATATTTAAAATGTAATGAGAACAGTTTTTCCAATAGTTTATTTTATTTTTATTTATTTATAGATATATTTTAATTATATTTTAGAAGATGATGTTAATTTTCAAAAATTTCTTGCCGTACTACATTAGCAATTTCTGTTAAATTTTCAGACTCATTTTGAATACATACTTTTTCTGGGTCTTTACATCTAGATAAAAGAACATATAATTAGCCATCAGAAAACAAAGGTCTTTTTATAAATATTCCTGTCTCATCAAAACTTTGACCTTGGGAATTATTTATAGTCAGTACGAATGCTAATACAATAGGAAATTGTTTTCTATAAAGAATAATCGGTAATGATGATGATTCTCCAGTATTTAAGGTTATTCGTGGAATGAATACCCTATCTCCAATTTTTTCTCCTGTTATTATTTTTGCTTCAATATTATATTTAAATAATTTTATTATTCTTAATCTTATACCGTTACATAAACCATCAGTAATACTTAAATTTCGAATCAACATATTAAATTAAACAAAACAACATATTAAATTAAACAAATCAACATATTAAATTAAACAAAACAAAAAAATCAACGCACACATCTATTTACCTCCTGGGTTGTGTGGAAAAAATAGAAGAAACTTTTATTTAAATGTTATTTTAAAAAAAAATGGATGATAATTGAAAACTTAATCAATAAAAAATTGTCTCGAAATCCTAAAACAATTTAACTGAATTTAATTTAAGTTTTTAAATGTTTTTCAAATAATGTAACCACTCTATATAACACAAAAAACGCAGCTATCTATTTATCAATTTCTTTATGTACCTGAAAGATCGTTTCTATCTATTTATAAGTCTGGATATTTTCCTTTTAATCATTATGAGAGATTTTCTAAAAACATTATATAAAACAAAATACAATTAGTGTGGGCTGCGGGGGGAAGAGGGGAGGGGGCAGAGAGGGGGGGGGCATGAGGAGGGGAAGAGGAGGAGGAGGAGGGGGTTAGGGGTGTCAAATGGGGAGAGGAGGGGGGTCCATGTGGAAGTCTACAAAAGTGAAAAATAACGTAAAAGAAGTAAAATTTAACGCTATTTTGAGAAGATATCGTAAGAGGAGGGGCTGAGGGGAGCGAGGGGGATGAGGGGGGCTGGGTGGTAGAGTTCGCGAATTAACTATATTTATATATATATATATATATATATATATATATATATATATATATATATATATACAGGGTGGGCCATTTTCATCTCCGCACCTAAATTTCTCCGTTCCTAAGCGTGGTATCGAAAAAAAGTTGAGACAAAAGTTGACAAAGGCAAAGGGGGTCACACATTGGTGACCTTGAACTTAACCTTGAACTTGATCTTCAAGGTTATTTCAAGATCAACTTGATTTGTTTAAATGGAAACCCCAATTTTTTATCCCGGAATTGAAAAGAGCAGAAAAATTTACATCGAAAATTTCTTTGAGCAAATTTGGTTTTGTGACCATAGAGAGGTAAATCAAGGTCAAACGTCTGAAAAACGATAATATGCTTTTTCTCTGAATTATTACGGCTTTCTAGTATATATATATATATAAATATATATATATATATATATATATATATATATATATATATATATATATATATATATATATATATATATATATATATATATATATATATATATATATATATATATATATATATATATATATATATATATATATATATATATATATATATATTTGTATTTATAGTTATACATCGGGACAGGCGTGGTGGGGAAGTGATAGAGTTGAAGAGTATTTCTTTATATTAAATTACATAACAGATTGGCTATTTAGTAGCGGAATTCTCTTTATGGATTTATTAAGTAGGGTGATTTGATAATGGACAATTAGTAGTGGCGTAGGGTTAGCAAGAAGTTTCAAGGGAAGTTTTTAAGTAGCTTGCGACCGGTAACACATGTTTTTGTCGGAAAATCAAGCAACACGCGAGAAGTCTTGCATAGCCGTTTTTAATTATAAGCGATAAGATTTGATGGAAAACTGAGCGACGTGCGACATTACTCCTTGTGACCCGGTATTTATGAAGTTTAAAAAACTAAATAAAGCTTCATTTGTTCGAAAATTTTATTACTCGTTTTAACAATATTTTGGATGAAATTACTCGATTATTCACTGCGAGTAAACGTAACTTTATTCAAGATGACGTTTTGGGTCTTTCTTATAGACCCCTTGTCATGGCTATAATAAAAAAATTACATCAAGGGGCGCGACAGCGCCCGATGGCAAGTATAAATATAAAACGTTACTGAGTTCAGCGGGCGCTCCGACGCCTTAATATACGTCTCATTGTGCTTTTTTAACTTCTTCATAATTTTCAAATATCAATATCTAAACTCTGATGAACAAATGTGCAGTCTATTGGCACTTGTTTAACCCATTTCTTCCCAAGCGGCCATTTTATAGTCGATTGGTCTTTTGCCTAAAAAATTGTCGAAAAAAAAATAATAATAACCAATAGCACTTTTCTAAAGCAAACTTGTCTACTCTTTCTGATTCTGAAGTCATAATTTTGAAATTTCCGTTGCAAAATTTCAAAATTTTTTTTTTAACATTTTGACATGCTTGTTTAGAATAAAACGAGTTCAACGATGATCTTGATATGGATTCATGTTGCAAATGATATTATTGTTCAAACGTTTGATGTATCCAAATTTTCCCGAAGAATTTTTTAAGTTGAAGCCTGTGACATCATGAAATAATCGGAAACTTCATAATTTATTAAAAAATTTTCTAATTTATACCAAATTTTGAATAATGAGGTTCTCGAGGTCGCTGATGATAAATCTGACTTGGAATTTGAAAAATTCAAGATGGCGGACCCAATGTGACAGACATTTTTTTCAAAAGTTAACCGATTTGGGCCATATTTGATATACGGAGGTTTTCAGGGTCGTTGATAACGAATCTGAAATCACATTTGAAAAATTCAACATGGTGAATCCAAAATGGCCGACATTTTTTTCAAACATCAACCGAATTGGATTCAATTTCGTATATTTACTTTTGAAATAAGGGTTGAAAAAATTATTCATTTTTTTCAATGTGGTAAGGGTCGAATCAACTTGAACATAATATGTTCCTCACATTCTATACAATAATTTTTGGAACTTTCTTCCTTGACTGCTTTTACAACAGTCCTTTTCAGGATAGTTGGCGAGTTTCCCATTCTGGCAAAGTGTTTATTTCTCTAACAGTCTTTATCAAGATAGTTAGAGGATATTCACTTTTTTCTTCAGGTGCTCCCCAACAGTCCTTCTCAGGATAGTTGGCGACTTTTCCATTCTGGCAAAGTGTTTATTTCTCTAACAGTCTTTCTCAAGATAGTTAGAGGATATTCACTTTATTCTTCGGGTGCCACCCCAACAGTCCTTTTCAGGATAGTTGGTGAGATTTCCAATCTGGCAAAGTGTTTATTTCTCGAACAGTCTATTATCTACGGCTCTTGGCGCTACTCCTACAATTTCAATGGAAAGATTTGATAAAACAGCTAAGGGTGGAGTACCAATTCCTGGAGCGTGCAAGACGTATAATAAGTTTATGGCTGGGGTTGACCTTTATGACCAATACTGCAGTGATATGAGAACGAATAATGGTTCAAAGAAATGGACATGGATTGTTTTGTTCAGGTTGATCTTCATTGACGAATGCTTTGATTTTGTACAATATGGTGAATGAAAAGAAAATGCCCAGTAAATATTTCGCAGAAAGTGTTGCGAATTCTTATTTAGAGCTATCTACAGAGAAGTTATCGAAGCATTTGAAATTTGCAATACCTGATCGTAGAAGAGTTTGAACAAAGTGTACTAATGTCTAAGAACGGTATTTTATTGCTTTGAGTGCAAAAAACATTTTTGCAATACTTGTTTTAGACAAATCCATCATATCCACGAGAAATCCACAAAATCATCACAAAGAATTTGTAAAGCTTACAATCATTGCAAAAAACGTACAAATATTTATTGTAATGAATGTGATTTCTCGGAACCTAAGTCAGATAGGGAAAAACGGTTCAGACAAAAGTTGTAGGGGACAAAGGGTGCCACACAATGGCGCTAACGTGTTTGACCTTGAACTTGACCTTTAAGGTTATTTCAATGTCAAAGTGGTTTTTTCATATGGGAACACCTAGTTTTGACCCCGGATTCGGAAAGAGCGGGAAATTTTACGTTCAAAATAATATTGAGAAAAAAATTTTCAATGTTATTTCAAGGTCAAATCAAGGGCAAACTCCGAAAAGTCCATTTAAAATCGTTTTTTTTCCATGAACCACAGACTAAGCTGGTTCAAATTGATCGTAGGCTTAATAGGGGAACACACATACCCAAAACTTACACATCCTAGTAAACAAAACTCAAACTCGCACATCCTAACCCCATCAACTTCGTGCCCTTACGTACTAAACTGTTACACCCCAGTCCCACGCAACCATACCCCACACCGCCCAGTCTCATACATCCCTACCCCACGCATGCTAATCCCACACACCCCAAACCCACACATCCTGAACCCTGAAAAATTTTTCTCAAGGGCAAAATGATTTTTTAACGGTAACTTTAAGATCGTTGAAGATTCTGTTATAAATGTATTAACCTTACTTTTCGCGCTACCCAGAAACAACGACGTGGACGTAGTAAGGATTGTTTTCTTTGGGGTGCTTGATTATAGTGAGTCCCCTTGCTTCTCACTGTTCGGGGTGCTTGATTATAGTGAGTCCCCTTGCCTCTCACTGCTCGGGTTGCTTGATTATAGTGAGTCCGCTCGCCTCTCACTAATGTAAATAAATTTTTATTTAACCTCGAAGCAAGTGTTCGAAATGACGACCATTTGATTCAAGACACATAGTCAAACGTCTTTGAAAATGGCGAACGGTGTTCTGCAAAGTTTGTTTCGGAATGGCAGCGCATACTCGACGAATCCTATACTGTATATCTGCTCTTGTAGTGGGTTGTTGCTCAAAAACAGCATTTTTTAAATACCCCCATAAATAGTAATCTAGTTATGTAAGATCGGGTGAGCAAGCAGGCCAGTTAACCGGACTTCCTCGACCAATCCATCTGTTACCATAGTGCTCATTCAAAAAAGCCCTTACAATCCGAGCGAAATGTGGTGATGCGCCGTCCTGCTGGAACCATATTCTTCGTCGAGTTTCTAAATCAACATCTTCCATCAATCCAGGTAATTCATCTCTTATTAGCGTCAAATAGGTATGTTGATTTACATTTTCTTCAAAAAAATAAGGACCAATCAAATATCTATTGATAATCCCGCACCATACCATAATACTCCCACGTCTTTGATGGTTTACAGTTCTGACCCAATGAGGATCCACATCAGACCAATAATGGAAATTATGCCTATTCAGTTCCCCATCACTTTGTAATTTTGCCTCATCAGAAAAAAGAACAAAGTTAAAAAAGTCTGGATCATTTTCTATCATTCGTAAAGCCCATTGGCAAGATGAATTATTGCAAGGATAGCTACAACTCGATTATCATTTTCATCATACTCATGGCGCCTACGTTAGCGAACCATGTGTCCACCACGAGTTCTTTGACTTAAACATCTGATAGCTCTATCGTTAGGGTGTCGTCTGTCAGGATAGCGTTCAGGATAAAGTCTTGCCGCACCACGATAATTATGTTGGCTTGCTCCTAAAACCAAAATCATATCAACGATCTAGTTGGGCGCATAGTCAGCCATTTCAGAGCCAGCTATTAATTACTATTAAATTTAAATAGTAAAATTGTATAAAAATATTAATAATTATAAGGCTTGTCCGTATACGGTCGCGCCTAAAAAGGAAAAACGTTGGAAAATTACGGTAACTTTATTTAGCTAACTGTATTTGCCATAAATACTTCGTTTGTAACACTTTCTTAATTTTAAATTTTAAATTAAAATAATCTTCAAAATGATTAGAAACTCGACGAAAAATATGGCTCCAGCAGGACGGCGCATCACCACATTTCGCTCGAATTGTAAGGGCTTTTTTGAATGAGCACTATGGTAACAGATGGATTGGTCGAGGAAGCCCGGTTAACTGGCCTGCTTGCTCACCCGATCTTACATCACTAGATTTCTATTTATGGGGGTATTTAAAAAATGCGGTTTTTGAGCAACAACCCACTACAAGAGCAGATATGCAGGATAGGATTCGTCGAGTATGCGCTGCCATTCCGAAACAAACTTTGCAGAACACCGTTCGCCATTTTCAAAGGCGTTTGACTATGTGTCTTGAAGCAAATGGTCGTCATTTCAAACACTTGCTTCGAGTTTAAATACAAATTTATTTACATTAGTGAGAGGCGAAGGGACTCACTATAATCAAGCAACCCGAACAGTGAGAGGCAAGGGGACTCACTATAATCAAGCACCCCGAACAGTGAGAGGCAAGGGGACTCACTATAATCAAGCACCCTGAACAGTGAGAGGCAATGGGACTCACTATAATCAAGCACCTCAAACAGTGAGAGGCAAGGGGACTCACTATAATCAAGCACCCCGAACAGTGAGAGACAAGGGGACTCATTTTAATCAAGCACCCCAAAGGAAACAATGCTTAGTACGTCCACGTCGTTGTTTCTGGGTAGCGCGAAAAGTAAGGTTAATACATTTATAGCAGAATCTTCAACGATCTTAAAGTTACGGTTAAAAAATCATTTTGCCCTTGAGAAAAATTTGTCAGGGTTCAGGATGTGTGGATTTGGGGTGTGTGGGATTAGCATGCGTGGGGTAGGGGTGTGTGAGACTGGGGGGGTGTGGGGTATGGTTGTGTGGGACTGGGGTGTAACAGTTTAGTATGTAAGGGCACGAAGTTGATGGGGTTAGGATGTGCGAGTTTGAGTTTTGTTTACTAGGATGTGTGGGTTCCCCTATTAAGCCTACGATGAATTTGAACCAGCTTAGCCTGTGGTTCATGGAAAAAAACGATTTTAAACGGACTTTTTGGAGTTTGACCTTGATTTGACCTTGAAATGACATTGAAAAAAATTTTCTCAATATTATTTTAAACGTAAAATTTCCCGCTCTTTCCGAATCCGTGGTCAAAACTAGGTGTTCCCATATGAAAAAACCACTTTGACGTTGAAATAACCTTAAAGGTCAAGTTCAAGGTTAAAGACGTTAGCGCCATCGTGTGGCACCCTTTGTGCCCTACAACTTTTGTCTGAACCGTTTTTCCCTACCTGGCTTAGGTTCCGAGAAATCCGGGTGCGGCGATTAAAATGGGTCACCGTGTATACTCCTCACATTCATTACAATAAATATTTGTACGTTTTTTGCAATGATTGTAAGCTTTACAAATTCTTCGTTATGATTTTGTGGATTTCTCGTGGACATGATGGATTTGTCTAAAACAAGTATTGCAAAAATGTTTTTTGCACTCAAAGCAATAAAATACCGTTCTTCGACATTAGTACACTTTGTTCAAACTCTTCTACGATCAGGTATTGCAAATTTCAAATGCTTCGATAACTTCTCTGTAGATAGCTCTAAATAAGAATTCGCAACGCTTTCTGCGAAATATTTACTGGGCATTTTCTTTTCATTCACCATATTGTACAAAATCAAAGCATTCGTCAATGAAGATCAACCTGAACAAAACAATCCATGTCCATTTCTTTGAACCATTATTCGTTCTCATATCACTGCAGTATTGGTCATAAAGGTCAACCCCAGCCATAAACTTATTATACGTCTTGCACGCTCCAGGAATTGGTACTCCACGTTTAGCTGTTTTATCAAATCTTTCCATTGAAATTGTAGGAGTAGCGCCAAGAGCCGTAGATAATAGACTGTTCGAGAAATAAACACTTTGCCAGATTGGAAATCTCACCAACTATCCTGAAAAGGACTGTTGGGGTGGCACCCGAAGAATAAAGTGAATATCCTCTAACTATCTTGAGAAAGACTGTTAGAGAAATAAACACTTTGCCAGAATGGAAATCTCGCCAACTATCCTGAGAAGGATTGTTGGGGAGCACCTGAAGAAAAAAGTGAATATCCTCTAACTATCTTGATAAAGACTGTTAGAGAAATAAACACTTTGCCAGAATGGGAAACTCGCTAACTATCCTGAAAAGGACTTTTGTAAAAGCAGTCAAGGAAGAAAGTTCCAAAAATTATTGTATAGAATGTGAGGAACATATTATGTTCAAGTTGATGCGACCCTTACCACATTGAAAAAAATGAATAATTTTTTCAACCATTATTTCAAAAGTAAATATACGAAATTGAATCCAATTCGGTTGATGTTTGAAAAAAATGTCGGTCATTTTGGATTCGTCATGTTGAATTTTTCAAATCTGATTTCAGATTCGTTATCAGCGACCCTGAAAACTCCCGTATATCAAATTTGGCCCAAATCGGTTGACTTTTAAAAAGATACCCGCCATATTGGATCCGCCATCTTGACTTTTTCAAAATCGATGTCAGATTCATCATCAGCGACCTCGAGAACCTCAGTATTCAAAATTTGGTATAAATTAGAACATTTTTGAAAAACACATGAAGTTTCCGATTATTTCATGATGTCACAGACGCCATCTTGGAAAAATTTTCGGGAAAATTTGGAAACATCAAATATTTGAACAATAATATCATTTGCAACATGAATCCATATCAAAATCTTCGTTTAACCCGTTTTATTCTAAAGAAGCATGTCAAAATGTTAAAAAATGTATTTCTGATTTTTCATCAAATTCAAACCGGCATTTTGAAATTTTGCAACGGAAATTTCTAAATTCTGACTTATGAATCAGAAAGAGCAGACAATTTTACTTCAGAAAAGTCCTATTGGTTATTATTTTTTTTTCGACAATTTTTTAGGCAAAAACCAATCGACTATAATATGGCCATTTCTCAGTTTTTTTCATTTCGTTTTGTTCTCCGAACTTCTGTTTTCTTTTCTCTGATATATATGTGACTTTTCGTTTTCTCTACTTACATTGCTATATAGATTTACATATATACACACACACACATATATATATATATATATATATATATATATATATATATATATATATATATATACTTTACCATTTATACCACCCCTAACTAATTTATTTAACATATCGAAGTGCCTAATCTGATTGCACCAGTTAAGGACCTGGATTATTTTCTCTCATCGTTATCTTCCCACCCCTAAACACCCTAATCATTTTCATTGAGAATCATCATATATATATTGAGTGACGGGTAATGGCACCTCGTCACATACTCTCTCTGTCTCGGAGTGCTCCAAGCTCCTAGAAAAGATTTTGTCACTCAGACAGCATTGCTGGGGGTTCTTGATGACGTCAGATTGGCGATGAATAATTCTCGATTTACTATATTAATTCTTTTTGACTTCTCCAAGGCGTTTGATAGGATTCCTCACCACATATTAATCCATAAACTGCGCTCATTTAGAATTAGTGATCATTCATTACAGTGGTTCATCTCATATCTTGCTGACAGATGCCAGGCTGTTGTTGATGAGGGTGGCAGCATCTCTGACTGGATTGCCACGTGGGCTGGAGTGCCTCAAGGCTCTGTTCTCGGTCCGCTGCTGTTTGCCATTTTCATCAACGACCTCCCCAGAGTACTCAGGTTCACCAAACATATGATCTACGCGGATGATACTCAAATATATAGAAGCTGCACTCGTCACGAACTATCTGATTCGATTAATAAAATTGCGATTGACTGTGCGGCCATCGCAGATTGGGCGGCTAGGAATGGGCTCACATTAAATTTAGCAAAAACTAAAGCCATGCTTCTTGGTAGCACTCTGAATCTTTCTTTGGTGAACCTTGATCTCCTGCCAACAATCTCCGTCAATGCCATGACAATTCCTTTCGTAAAAGAAGTAAAAAACTTAGGCGTTTGGTTGACTCCTGATCTTAATTGGGGCAGGCAAGTATCCCACATCTGTCAGCAAGTATTCCGCACTTTAAGGAGCTTACGCCCCCACAAGCGTGCCCTATCATTTAGCATCCGAAAATCATTAGTCCATTCGCTCATTCTCCCCCACTTTGACTATGCCTGCCTTGTTTACCATGGCCTGACAGGTGAACAGGACCTGAGACGTCAGCGTGCGCAGAATGCGTGCACTCGCTTTGTCTTTGGTAATGTTCCCTGGATGGCTCATGTTACCCCCTATCGTAAACGATTAGGGTGGCTCACGGTGAACGCCCGTCGTGAGTACTTCATGGGTGCCGTGACATTTTCGATACTCAAAACGGCTCGTCCTAGCTACCTCAAGAACAATTTAATTCTTACTGCCGATTGCGATGTTCGCAGGTCAGCTCGGCTACGTACTGAACCTCTTCTCATCCGTCCTTACTCAACCTCCCTGTATGCCAATCCTTCGCAATAGCTGCCTCTTATTTCTGGAACAGTTTACCTAACAATATTACCTCCCTCCCTTATGCCACCACATCCCTTTAAACCGTAAAGTCCCTCCTACTCAATCACCTCACAAACCGTGATGTCGAGTCTGACCCTTCGCAAAATTTGTGATAAGCCATTGTTATTATTATTCCGTATAAATTGTCATAGCACAAATCGACCTATTTCTTATATTATACCTTAGTTTAAGTTACTCTTTGTATTACTTTTGTTATCTTTGTTACTCTTCTGATTGTTATGTCTGCACTATATTATTAGCCAAAGAGCCACATATATATATATATATATATATATATATATATATATATATATATATATATATATATATATATATATATATATATATATTTACATACGCATAAATGTTTATATAATTCGTTACAAGCGATTATAGATATATATGGAATGTTATTCTACTTGCACCTATTTATGTATTTTATTTTGTATAATTATGTATTTTGATCCATATGCCCCATGGGATTAATTATTCCCAGGGCGGAAATAAATTATAAAATCTAAAATCTAAAATCTCTCTTTCTCTCTCTCTCTCTCTCTCTCTCTCAAATATAACACATATACTAATTATATCAGCTGTTACAAGCATCATCAGCGGCGACGAGGGAATGAGAAGAAGCGGAGGAAAGGTGAAAGAGAAATAGAGAGAAAGTATAAGTAGGCCGCAGGGAGGGGACGCGTAACGCGGAGCCGAAATTATTCGAGAGAGACGTCTTGACTACCGAGCCGAGCGGACAATTGTTACATAAATGCGATGACTAGCTCCGGTACCTGACACTGGTGAGCTTGAGCGAGTCTGTACCGGCATTTAGGCGAGATCTGCGGCGACTGCGTGCGGCTCCTGCATGTTATGCTGAGGACGCTGCGTCTGGCTTCCTGGTGCATGTACGTGCGACTTCGGCTCTAGGCTCTCCTATCTTTTTCTCTCTTGTCCAATCGGTCTATTTTCTTCCCGGTATATATACCTCCAAGCGCACATATGCGGTGTGCATGTACCCTTTCTCTGTTGTTGTAAATATACATATATTTTAGATTACAGAACTTGAGTCATCCTTGACTTCACCATTTTCCCCACCTTATACTCGTGTTCTACAATAAGGATATACCGCGGATTTATCGATTAAAACCCCGGTATAATATATATATATATATATATATATATATATATATATATATATATATATATATATATATATATATATATATATTGTAACAGGGTGATTAATTAGTTAATAACAATTAACTCAATTAATCGGATTGCCTGCTTCGTGCGCCGAGCACCGCATGCGTGTGCCACTTACCGTTTGCTTCCCTTCAGACCGGCTCGCGGCGACTTGCCGCTGAGCTCGGACTTGTTGAAGCTGTTCAGGATTTCCCCTGGAAGACACTGAGTCCACAAGTACTCGGTTTAGTGCGGAGTTTCCTCACGCACGAATTTTCACGACCTGAGAGAGGCGCGAAAACACGAAGACTAATTCTCTCGCAGCGCGAATCTACTTATCCTGGATTAGCCTAGCTCGGTACAGGGAGAAGGCGGGATCGGGTTAATTAACGACAGTTGGGTCTAATTAATTAACGAAGTAACCAAATATATTCTTTAAAAAATTAACAATATTTACAACGACGATAACACGGTATTGCATAATGAGCAATGAAGTTAACTAATAGAAAACACGGGCAGGTCGATCGTCGCTTGCGAGCTCAACGCCACCGATACTGAGCTCGCCGCCGGCATCGAGAGAGTTCCTAGTACGCGCGCGATTCTCTATTTTCTCGGGCTATACCTCGGAGCCCGTATTAAACGAGTGCACGACACACTATTCGCAGTGTGGCCCTATTAACCGTACGCGTTATCTCTCGGGCTAGCCCTTACCTCTTTCTTAGCGTGCGACGCTAGGAGACGGAGTCGAAGTCTCATTCTTCTTCTCCCTCTCTCTCTCTCTCTCTCTGTTACCCCTGGCTGTTTTTCTCGCCGCTCTGTGGACTTCGTGCCCCTCGTGCTGTCTCTCTCCGAATTGCTTCTCGTGGTGGGGCGCTCACCTCTACTAGATGCACGGCATGCACCAATCCCAGAGACAGTAATGGCGGGCGGAAAGCACGGTACAAAAACACGCAGTGAACCGGAGAAATGCGGGACCCAGACAAGATGGCGAATCTATCACGAAGGTACGAATACGCGGCTTCAGAGCAACAGGTAGAATGATATTATACGATCTCGCGGGGTCTGGTCGCCTCTCGCGCCTCTCGTGTACCGAGTAAACGCGTGGCTGGTAGATGATGTCCCATGTACCTTTTCTATTCCGGATCGGGGTATTTGGCGAATAATTCGCGACTCGTTACATCCCCCTCCCAGACGTTGCTTGCCTCGGTAAGCAACTTCTGCCAACCAAATCCACGAAGTCGTGAAACGAACCCAGGAAGGTGTCGGACAGAGGGGGTTGAAGAATATCACTCTAACTCTGATTCAATTCTACTTGTCAAGTTGTTTTATATCTTTTCTTTTTCCTTCCTATCTTTCTCTCTTCCGGTCTCACTCTCGTCGGGGCACTTGGCCATCGAATTCCCGGTTTACGGCATATGCTGTAGAACCCAGTCTTGCTGTCGTCGGGGGTCTTCGGAGTCCGAGGGCGAACTCCTCCCATGTGCTCCCTCGGACTTGAATGGCAGCCGCGTGGCAGTCCCGATCCCCCAGAGGCCCCGGTGGAGGTGCTCGGTTGCGCGGAGGGGTCTCTTGGGATCCGTGGGACTCCCGTCCCCTCTCTTCCCTGCTGCAATCGGGACAACTCCACCCTGACCTCTGCGTCAGCTCGGGCCCGGATGGCGACCTCGCGCTTGGCGGCCGCTTCTTATGCTCCTCCAACCATACGGACATGGAAGGGGGTGATCCATCCTCCCGTATAGCTGGGCGCGTCGCGATATTGGGCGTTGAATGCGGCTTATGCTGAAATAACCTCGCGCATGGAGAGGCGGTAATGCGACCAAGAGGCCTTAGCCGTCTCTAGCGTCCTCACGGTCCTCTCCCACGCGCGTCGGATGTCCGGGACTTGTGGCCCGCCATATTCTGCCCTCACTTCGGGCCTTACATTATCCCCAACCGGTCTCTCCTCAGACGGATCGGTCTGAGGTGCCATTTCTCGAGTGGAAGGTTTCATGGCGATCGGGCTCCCCTTCGACTGATCCGCCGGATACTCTGATTAGCCCCCGGCCTGGGTACCCCGGGTGAGCCACATCGACCAGCCTCTGACTCTTCCTGCCACTCCTCGATGACGACCGAGTTTTGGACTTGAAAACGGCGGCTTCTCTCTTCCTCCTCGAGCCGCCGGCGCTCGCTGAAGATATGTAGGGTGGCCGCCACTACACCGTCAACCAAGCGCCCCAGGCGGAGCTCTAGGAGGGCTTCCGTCACTTCTTTCAGAATGTTCTTTGGTGGTGCCATCTGAAACTAAATGCATCGAACATGGGGAAAATCGATTTTTATGGGAGTGGATTCCTTCGAGTTCGCCGAGGGGATGGACATTCCGGTGAACCCTTCTCTCTGAATTTATTGCCTCCTTTTTCGGTGGTCCTTTCGCGGTTTTCGGTGGACGTATTCCTGTACGTCTGCGTACATGTGTGGCCAGAAGTATTACTGAGACACTCGAGCGTAGGTTTTTTCTTGTTCGAGGTGCTCAGCGGTCGGGTTATCGTGATTTTCTCGTAGTATGGTGTGCCGATGTTCATTTGGCACTACCAATTTTCAAGTATCTTCGTCGCCCACGGTGTCCTCGATCTCTTCGTCTGGCTTGTAGTGGTATAGGTTTCCCCCAATGACCTTCCGATTCGGGTTTTCTCGAGGGTTCGTGGCTGCGTCTGTTATGCTGCGTGGTTTCTCCTGCGACTGTTATGCGCTAGCTATCTGTAAGCCGACTGCCCCCATTACAGTGCTGGACGCTCCATTGTCGTACAGTGCTTGTATCGTGAAATCTCCGATTTCTATCTGTAGCCACCAGCGAGTTTCATCTTTTTCCCTATATGCCCGCTTCTGCGGTTGCATGGGCTCGGGTTCCACTTCGGTGGGCTTTAAAACTGGAAGAGATGACCCGATATCGTTGGTCTCATCTTCGGGATAAGACTTGGGGGGTTGTGATCGTGTGTCAGAGTCTATCGCCGCCGCTTCAGCTTCGGTTACTTGTGCCGCCACAGAGTGGTTATCCTCTTCTTCGGGGACGGTTGTGCTCGTTCGAGTTGTGTGTCCTTCTGGACTATGCGTTGGTCTCCGCTGACTTTCGTTCTCTTCCCTCTCTTCCGAGAGATTTGAGATTACCTGCCCGTCTTGTACGATCTCGCCTTCGGGTGAGGACTCGGCTTGACGTGGTTGGACATCTGTTCTCCCCTTTGGCACTTCTGAGCCAACTGGGGTTGGGGCCGTAGAGACCGTGCATTCTTCTGGATGAGTTGTAAGTCTCTTTGTTGGAGTTGTTTCCTCTCCATCTCCTAAGAGGATAGAGCTCCGACGCCTCCCCAAATCGACTTCCTCTTTTCGTTTTCCGAGCACTTGAGGCAAAACTTCTTCATGAAGCCCAATTCTCCACAGCCATAACACTTTCACGGTTGGGTTGGATGAAACCGTTGCTTGAGCCCCCCCCCCCGGCGGCGCGCCTAGGCGGTCTCCTCCTTTCCTAGGAGGAGATTTACTTTGCTATCTCGAGTTTGATGACCTCTTAAGGCTTCTATATCCCTCCTTCCCTTGCGTCTTTCTGGACTGAGAGTTCTCGTTCATGCTCGGCTGTTGAAGATGTTTCAATTTCTCATCCAACATCTTGGCGAACATAGTCAACTCGGGAAGCAGCGACGCTTCTGGTGCTGGTGACAGATGGTACGCTCTATCTTGTTATAACGTTTGCTCTGCGTCCGTTGCCGCGTCTAGCAGCGTTTCTACGCTAGTGACGTCGGACCTTCTGACCAGCTTCCGCAGATTTGATCGCATATTTCGGTGCAACAGGTCTAGTGCTTACGTCTCCTCGAGACGTGGGGATACCATTTCATCTGGACCTTGCATCCGAATATATGCCTGGTTCTGCAGCCTCTGTTGATAGTGGCGATTCGTGCCATTCCAATGTCTGGCCGAAGTTGTAAAATCTCTCCAAGTTCTCCATTTCATCTTGTTATTTCGGTACCAGGTCGCTGCTTCATCTGTGAATAGTTCTGAGAGTGCTGCCAGGAGTTTTTCGTCCGATAGGTTGGCCAGGGTTTTGCAGTCTTCGATTCTGGCGAGAAAAGCATCAATATTCTGGTCCTTCTTACCAGAAAGTTTGATGTTCCATTTCCTAACCACTTGGCCAACATCTCGTGGGTTGCCACCACACCTTGTCGTTTGGCCGAAGGTCTCCGACCAAGGTCTTGGGCTTGTCGTACCATGGTCTCGTCGTCCCTCGCCAGGTGCATTGAAGTGTCGTTATTTGGCTCTTGAGCTGTCTGCCAAGTGATCTGGGTGCGCTCTCTCTCTCGGCCACTCGTCGCTAGGCCTATTGTCTCCTCGCTTCTCGGATGTGCAACTCTGCCGCCGATCGCCGGATGTTGTAGTCCTTCCATTATCTTACCCACTCCCCCCCCATGAAAAACTTCTTTAGTCGCGCTTTGTAGATCAATAAAGTGTCTATTATAGTTAAGTAGTGAATAATAGTACATTATGAAACAAGGGAATAAAGTCGACTTTATTCAGGTGTTGCATATAGAACTTTATTTCCGACTAAACTAGGGCCACTTTATCGAATTATATTGAAAATCTATATTAATATTGATATAAATATAAAATTTAAAAAATAGGGAGAAAGCTAGAGTAACTGAGGATTTACTTTATTTTCGCAAATTTACTTTATTCCCGCATATGCGGGAATAAAGTAAATTTGCGGGACTAATGTATATTTGCGGGAATTAAGTACCATTTTCGGCTTGCTTTTCAGGCCAATAAAGTGGCCATTATAGTTAAGACGTAAATAAAAATAATAACACTGGCGGAATCGTGATACATCTCCTTATGCTTCTCCATATGCTTCAGATAAATAATAAATATTAAACTTGTTTTTCTTTAATAAATATTATTGAGATAAAATAATAGTTATATTAATATCCTTAAACTACCTTCTTATTTTTTTAACGCATGCTTTTGGTACTAAACGTGATATTGGGGGGTGGGTCGGGGAGGGATATATTATTTCTCCTAATGCATGTGGCAGCTCCTAAGGTGCAGCTACGGGCATCGAGGCCCTCTCGATTTTCCGTAGCTACGCTCCACTCACCGAATAACGTGGAATTACTGTCCTCTTTAGTGCCGGCTACTCAGTCACCTAAAAGTCCGTGTTAGTGGGAGTCAGCGGGAAGAAAAAGGATGTGTCAAACAAATAATCACACGAAGATGGGCCCTTGTTGTCGAGATATGAGATAATTTACTCAAAATATTCATAATTTTCATGAAAACTGGTACCAGTAGATAAACTATGGTGGTTCTGGACCACCTTGTCTATGCTATTGCGATTCTGGACCATGGCGGTTCTGGACCACCTGATATATGCTATGGGGGTTCTAGATGAATGGAATTTCTAAATCACGGTGATTCTAGATCGCTGTCATTATTAATCACGGTGATTCTAGATCGCTGCGATTATAAATCCCGACAGCCGATTCCATTTTACACTTCATATATCAAAAATGAATCATTTAAACATAGAAGTGCTTTGTGTCATAGTATATTACGCATTTCCATACATTATGTAAACAGTTTTACTTACATTTAAAACTAATGTATTCAAAATAAGCTATTTCGACACTTGATCTAGATATGCATTCATTTTATCTTGTGCCCGTGACCACGTATCGTCACTTGATATGATAACAGTGTCATCAGCATAAGACATGATCGTATCATTTTGCATATCTCTCAGTAGATCATTGACATAGAGTATAAATAACAAAGGACCTAGTATAGTACCTTGCGGAACTCCCATGGAGATTAATTTGTACTCACTCTTACAATCTTGAATTTTAATTCTTTGTTGTCTATCTGAGAGATAGCTAGTTAACAGTTTTAAGGCACTACCTCTTATACCGTGTCTCTCAAGCTTATCTAGCAGTATTCTATAAATCACAGTATCAAAAGCTTTAGTCACGTCTTAGAATACTGTAACTATAGGTATACTTTTATCCAAATTTTTGTATATGATATTTGTTATATAATTCAAAGCATCCATCGTACCTCTGTTTCTAACAAAACCAAATTGTTTGTCAGATATTATATTACATTTTTTCAAAAATAGGTGTAGTCTATTATGAATTATTATCTCAAACATGTTTCCAATGTTAGATATAAGCGAAATTGGTCTATAATTTGAGATACACGATTTGTCCCCTGCCTTGTATATGGGGACTACTTCAGCTTTATTAAGAGCACGAGGCCATATGGATTTCTCAATATACAAATTAAAAATATGTTCTAGTGGTAATATAATAGTATATATTCACATATTGATTGTATTATATTAACATTTATATTATCTATCCCTTCAGATTATTTCACTGAATAATTAATTTTATGTATCTCATTGGAATCTGTAGAGCAAAGAAAAATGGAATAGTGGTTCTTTGTAGGAAATTTCAATTTATCGGTGTCTAATTGTGTAATTTGCGCACTTAATTTAGTGCCCACTTCACAAAAGTACTTATTCATAGGATTAGCAATATTAGTTTTATTGTAAATTTTTTGGTAATTTTCATATATGTGATCAATTGACTTACCCTGATTATCAATTTTTCCCAATTTAGTGTTAATTATATTCCATAACTGTCTCGGATGTCCACTGTTCAATTTTACTTCTTCAGTTCCATATTTGTATTTTGCATCTTTTATAACTTTACTCAATATTTTATTATAATTATTATATTCATTTTTTAGTAGTTGGCAAGTTGGTTTTTTTTATTCATAATCTATGTAAATTCTCTTTTGTTTTAAATGATACTATTATCGCGCTTGTATCCAATTTTTCAGGGAATATATTTATACTCCAAAAAGTTATTTATAAATTCTTGACTAATAATATTATCACTAAATTCTTTCCTACTGCAATTTTTTTCCAAAATATCAATGTTAAAGTCTCCTACTATACAATGGTTTTTCGTATTTGCCTGATCTTTCAAAAATGTTTTCATACTAAGCATCAATTCTGTTTTTGGTACGTCATGGCATCTATAAATTGCCGAAATTCTGAATCCGCTCATCAATTTAACATCAGTACTTACAATAAATATCCAACCTATCATAAACTTCAATTTTAGTAGTTTCAAATATGTTTTCTTTAATGTACATTATTACTCCATCTGCTTTATTTACTCTAATTTTATTGTAGTAACTTTTGTATCCATTTAAGCAATAGTATCGTGGATATTATAAGTTCCCCGTTTCTGCACATATCATGCCACAATGCTTTCTTAATAGACACTCAATAAAAGTTTCCGATTTTTCTGAGTTTGCGTTAAGACTTCTTATATTTACACACAAAATCAAATTCGTTTTATTTTTAAAACTTTTAT
Source organism: Gastracanthus pulcherrimus (assembly GCA_949152435.1). NCBI lineage: Eukaryota > Metazoa > Arthropoda > Insecta > Hymenoptera > Pteromalidae > Gastracanthus > Gastracanthus pulcherrimus. Next base: position 87,769,436 of record OX424576.1, read on the forward strand.
TGAGCGTTTCCATATCCTCCACTTCACATTCACTAGTATTAATGTCTTAAAAATTTAAATCTTGATTTATAACTATTAAGGATTATATATATACATATATATATATATATATAATCCTTAATAGTTATAAATCAAGATTTAAATTTTTAAGACATTAATACTAGTGAATGTGAAGTGGAGGATATGGAAACGCTCAATAAAAGTTTTAAAAATAAAACGAATTTTATTTTGTGTGTAAATATAAGAAGTCTTAACGCAAACTCAGAAAAATCGGAAACTTTTATTGAGTGTCTATTAAGAAAGCATTGTGTCATGATATGTGTATAAATTAAAATTAAATATTAAAATTTAAATCTTGATTCATAACTATTAAGGATTATACCTATATATATATATATATATATATATATATATATATATATATATATATATATATATATATATATATATATATATATATATATATATATATATATATATATATATATATATATATATATATATATATATATATATATATATATATTAAAATTAAAATTAAATATTAAAATTTAAATCTTGATTGATATATATATATATATATATATATATATATATATATATATATATATATATATATATATATATATATATATATATATATATATATATATATATATATATATATATATATATATATATATATATATATATATATATATATATATATATATATATAGGTATAATCCTTAATAGTTATGAATCAAGATTTAAATTTTAATATTTAAATTTAAATTAAAATTAAATATTAAAATTTAAATCTTGATTGATATATATATCAATCAAGATTTAAATTTTAATATTTAATTTTAATTTTAATATATATATATATATATGTTTATGCATACTACGTAATTCAAATTACGTTTGTCTATATTGAACTTGACTAGAGCGCCACTTCCGTCTTCTCGCGCACACCTCAGACCACCCGAGGATGCCGAGCCGTGCGGTCACGCTCAAATAAATAGCTAACGTTTATACTTAACTTATGCGTAGTTATTTAAACTTCACCAAATCTCCGAAGCACTAAACTACTAAAACATTAGTCCTTCGCCGGATTAGTAGTTCTCGGTGAGTTTTTAGTGTTGTAGCTCTTGAAAGAGCATTAAAGAAAATCGGAGCGCTATTGCAAAGTAACGGCTTCGCCGCGCGCGCATGCATTGTTAGCGCGGAGCATGGTAATTCGGGCGTGACTTAAGCTCGACATCCTCGGGAGCGGGAGACAGACTTCGTTGTCACTACGCTGCAAGCTGCTGTCATTTTATGACACCAGCTTGGCTAAAAAAGTCCAATTAAAAGTCGGAGAGAGAAAGAGATAGAGATAGACGCGACGCCATCTTGGCGATTTGGCGCGTGCCGGACGCCATCTTCATTTTCATTGCCTTTTCTTGTTCTTATTGAAAATTCAGATTGACTGAGGTAGAAGTATTTCAAGGGGCTAGTCTAGTTTCTCTGGCGGAAAATGGAGGTGATTTTTCGGGACTCATAAAAAAAAACCATGCTGTCAAATATTTTAAAATTTTAAGGATATATTCAGATACTATTGACAAGTTAATACACAAAATTACATGAAAAAACAGTCGATATTTTTTCATGAAATTTTGTGTATCAACTTGTCAATAGTATCTGAATATATCCTCAAAATTTTTAAATATTTGACCACATGGTTTTTTTATGAGACCCGAAAAAATACCTCCATTTTCCGCCCGAGAAACTAGACTAGCCCCTTAATGAATATTTTTTCTGGTTTGTGCATTCTCTTAAGAACTACTAGCAGTAATTAATTATATTGAAATAAGGTTATATTAGTCAATTTATAATTGAAGGCTTTGTGACATCACAGACCGCTCTGCTTTACAAAATTGATCGGTCTTACGAGAATTTTACAAAGAAGGTAATCTAGAAAATGACTAGAGGTGTGACAACAGCGCAAGTTACTGACATTGAGAACATTTAGGAAAAAATACAGCTTGCTCATGAAAATATTTTAGCAGATAAAGTAGTTGACTTGACGCATAAATATTTCACTGATAAGTTTATTGAAGTTGCGGAAGACAAGTTCTTGGAAAGGACGGGTGAATTTTTAGAGCATTATAATTTGCTGAGTCTGCCACCAGTACAGTCAGCTTCAAGAGCTCTCAACATTATACATGACGCAAAAACAACAGAAGCAAAATTGCCAAAAATTAACCTTTCAAAATTCTCTGGTGATTACAAGGATTGGACTTCATTCAAAAAATTGTTCGAGTCACTGCTAGGAGCACACCATCTGTCTGATATCTCAAAGTTGCACTACCTAAAAACTAGTCTTGGAGGTGAAGCCTTGAATGTTGTTAAGGATATTCCTTTTGAGGAAGGTAATTTTGATTTGGCTTGGACGGAATGAGTCGATCTTTATGAAAATAAAAAGCGGCTTGTCCATTTACACCCCTCTTCATTGTTTTCTTTAAAAAACATGAATGCTGAGTTTGCTTCTGAGCTCAAGCGACTATTAAATGGAAAAACTGGTCCTCTTTTATCCTTAACCCTTTTAGGGGCAGTGGTACGTATACGTACCACCTTTTTGCTTTTAGTTTTTCTGTATTTCGGACGTATTTTTCAGTGCTCCTATGCGTGTGAGTACTTTTTGGACTCTTGAGATGATAAGTTATAAGTTTTGTATAGAAAAGTATGCAAATTTATTTATTTATAAATAGTTATAAACAATTAAATCACAAAAAACTCGTTTTTCTTCGTAAAAAATCGTTTATTCTTGAACGAAAAACTCTAGAGCTCTGAAATTTTTTTTATCTATAGTCCGTGTCTAGCTCTATAATATATATTCTTTTCAAATTTTTTCGCACGCTAGTTTTTTTGATAAAATTTTTGAAAATTAGAAATATGACCAAATATAGTCACCATATTGAATCCGTCATTTAGAATTTAAAAAATTTGACGTCAGAATCGTAATCTGCGACCCTGAAAACCCCTATATACAAAGTTTTATCCTAACCGGCAATAAAACCACGAATTTAACCTAAAATAGTCGCCATATTGGATCCGCCATTTTGAATTTTGTAATTCTGACGTCAGATTCGTATTCAGCGACCCCGAAAACCCTTATACCACTAATGACTTTAAATGTATGTACAGAAGAAAAATGTGCCCCTGAATGGGTTAAAGGCCATCGGCGTATCAACTGCCCAATGGGATGTGATTTTAGTCTTCATGACTGTTAACAAGCTTGATACGGTAACACACAAGGAGTGGGAAACTTCCATTTGAAAGTCTGCTGAACCTCCCAAGTTTGAAGGCTAAATTAGGATCGTTGGAAGCTTTAGAAGCGGTTGATAGATGCAGATCTTATAGTTCTCAAGTGGCAGCAAAAGTTAGTTTTTACAATGGTCAGTGGAAGTTCGAACAAATTCTCTTCAGTTTCAAAAAATTTTCATGTAGCCGCAAGTAGTTGACAATTGAACTCAAAATGCTCAATGTATCATAAACCTCATTTTATTTTAAAATGTGAACAGTTTAAAGCTTTGCCAGTGTCTCAGCGACATGCCTTCGTGAAAAGCAAAAGACTTTGCTACAATTGTTTGGACAGTCATTTAATCGATAGTTGTTCTTCAAAAAATAGATGCAAGAAATTCAATAGCAAGCATCATACAATGTTGCACTTTGTTCATCAACAAAGGCAAGAAAATCTCAATCTTCCAAACAATGGTAATTCGGCCAACAATTCAAATCCTTCAAGGCCTCAAAATAGAATTTCTTCAGAAACAAGTGTTTCAAGTAATCACTCGGGAGTAGCACAGTCGAAACCAGAACAAGTCTTATTAGGAACAGCATGTGTATATGTAGCCAATAAAAGGGGAGAACAAGTATTAGTAAGAGCAATTGTAGATCAAGGAGCACAGACCTTATTTATATCTGAGTCGTTATGTCAAAGATTGCACTTAAAAAAAAAAGCAGTTTCAGTGCTGGTAACCGGCATTGATAGTAAGACTCAGGTTAGATGCAGATGCTCATCTGATTTTACAATCAAACCTTACTTTAATTCAACTTTCAGTTGTCATGTCACTGCATATGCTCTGCCCAAAGTGAGTAGTTACAAACCGAACACCAGAGGCAAGGAAGCGACTTGGGGCCATCTGCATGGTTTGAAGTTGGCTGACCCGTGCTACAATCAACCAGGAGTCATCGAGATTCTACTGCGCACGACCATTCATGCGAAGGTTGTAGAGAGCCAGGTAATCAAGGGCAAGGAGAATGATCCAATAGCAACGCAGACCCAGCAGGGCTGAATGATTTCTGGGGGATCTGATGCGGAAGAACATCGCAAGCTAGGGGCGCCAACTGCTCTACACTGCACACCTGAACTGGAGGTCAGCGAGCTATTGCAACAATTCTGGAGGCTGTAGGAGGTTGCAACTACTAAAATTGTATCATCAGATGCACAGATCTGTGAGCAGCACTTTCAATCCACTTACAGTCGATCTGCAGAAGGAAAGTATAAAGTAAAATTGCCATTTAAAATCAATGATATACCGGATCTGGCTGACACCTACCAGCCTGCACTTAGATTGTTGAGTAGGATGGAAGAAAGGTTCCAAAAGGATAAAAAGTTTGAGAAGGCTTATCGTGATTTCATGCAAGAATATTTGGACCTAGGTCATACGTCTCTTATTTCAGATTCCGCCATTGACATTTCTCGCAGCTATTTCTTACATCATCATGGTGTACTAAAGGAGAGCAGCTCAACTACTAAGCTGAGGGTTGTTTTTAATGGTTCTATGAAAACTCGAGCTGGTCATAGTTTGAATAGTAGTTTGCACGTTGGTTACAATTTGTTGCTCGATTTGTCCATTATTGTTAGAACTTGGCGCAAGTATAGGTTTGCTTTCATTTCAAATGTAGAAAAAATGTTCAGGCAGATTGGAGTTTACCAGTATGACCAAAATTGGCAGCTGATTCTTTGGCGGTTTGATGTGAATCAACCGGTAAAGATTTATAGGTAAAAACAGTAACATATGGTGTAGGTCCCAGTTCATTCTTAGCAAGTCGAGTTGTGAAGCAGCTGGCGCTTGACGAAAGGGAAAAATTTCCTCTAGGTTCTGAAGTTTTATTGTCAGAAGTTTATATGGACGATGTTGTCTCTGGAAGGCACAGCATTAAAACTGCTCGTCAAAAGCAGTCAGAAGTGGTTGAATTGACCAAGATGGGCGGTTTTACGCTGCGTAAATGGATGGCAAATGAAGCTTCATTGTTAGAGGGTTTATGGAATGATCTTTTAGCAGCTGAACCAAGTCATCTTCTTAAAACTGAGTCATTTGGTATATTAGGTCTTCGTTGGTTTCCAATGGTGGATTTATTCAAATTTAGTATGGAAGTTGAAGTTGATGTAATTCAGTTGCCAAGAAAACTAGCGCTATCAAAGGTTGCAAAGCTCTTTGACCCACTTGGTTTGTTGGCTCCAGTAATTATCACAGCAAATATATTTTTACAGAAACTTTGGGTTTTGAAGTTGGGATGGGACGACTTGTTACCAGTAGCTGAGGCAGACGAGTGGAGAGAATGGTATACACAGCTGATTGATCTTCAGAAAATTGAAATACCTCGTTGGTTAGGTTATACACCTGACGTTGTATCTTTGCAACTTCATGGTTTTGCTGACGCGTCAAAGTCTGCTTATGGAGCGGTAGTGTATTTGAGAACGGCTGATAAGGATCTAGTCATAAAGTTTGCATTAGTACAGGCTAAATCCAGAGTAGCACCTTTGAAAACGTTGAGTATTCCAAAATTAGAATTGTGCGCTGCACATCTGCTTGCTAAGTTTTATTTATTATTTATTAAACCAGATAGATTCACATACATAAAATTACAGTATGATGTAAATCCCTACAGAGGTAAACTAAGTTACCTATGCGCAGGTCTGGTACATAAAATAAAGAAAAGTGATAAAAAAAAACTTAAAGCATAACTAACTTACTTAAAACTAACTTAAAAACTAAACTAAACTAGTATCGTATACATCTCATAGTAGACTAGAAACATTATAAAATTTAGAAACTATTGACATTATAAAAATATTGCTTGTACATAGATATATTTAATATAATTAAACCTCATATATTATAGTTATCTTTTATCCACATTTTCAGTTTATATTTTTGTGACTTTTTATCTAATTCTAATGTTTTTAGATCATTTGGTAGTTTATTGAAAACTTGTATAGCTTTTGTGTAACTATTTTTATTGCTGACCTTTTTCTTGTTGCTGGGAATCATTAAGTTTTTTTTCCTAGTAATACTATTAGATTTTAGAAATTGACTTTTTAGATTAGGGTAATGATATATCAGTGATTCAAAAGCAAAAAGTTGTTCCAAGTTCAGTGGATTATCATGTATGATAAAAATTTTTTTATTAACAAATTTCAGTATTCTTTTCTGCAGATTTTGCAATAAATCAAGATTGTTCATATAAGCACCACCCCAAGCAATTATTCCATAATTAATTAAACTATGTAAAAAAGCATAATAAATCATTCTCAATGTTTCGGTTGACATATATTTGGCGATTTTATAGAATATATATACTAAATATTTAGTTCTCTTCATAATATATTCAATGTCCTTATCCCATTTTAAGTTATAATCAAAAATTATCCTTAAGTACTTGCAACTTTCTACTCTATTTACTTTTTTGTTGCTAATTTTTATATCTATTTGCTTTTGAACACTGTCACAATAGTTACCAAAAGTTATACATACAGTCTTATTAACGTTTAATGATAGTTTATTTACAGCTAACCAATTATCTACTAGTAACAAATTGTTGTTCATAGATTCCTGAGCTTCGTCCCACGTATCCCTAGTAGATATAATTGCAGTATCATCTGCATAAGACAAAATTTCATCAGGATGGATTACTTTCAAGAGATCATTAATATATAAAATAAAAAGTAGTGAACCTAAAATGGTACCTTGTGGTACACCTGTGTATATTTTTAAATAATTACTCTCACTATCATTAATTTTAACTTTTTGATGTTTATTATTAAGATAACTTGAAAGTAGATCCAGTGCCTGCCCTCTAATTCCTATACAGTATAGTTTATCCAGTAATATTTTATGATCGACAGTATCAAATGCTTTAGCCAAGTCCAAGAAAGTTATTATTGTTGGTTTACTGCGATCCAAATTATTGTATAGTACATTGGTAATATAATTTAGGGCATCTTTTGTACCTATATTTTTCATGAAACCAAATTGGTGATCAGATATTATATTATTTTTTTTTAACAAAATCAAAAATTCTATTATATAATACTCTCTCAAAAATTTTAGCTATGTTAGATACTAAAGAGATTGGTTTGTAACTAGAAACATTGTGTTTGTCATCAGATTTGTAAATCGGCACAATTTCAGCATTTTTTAATGCGTCAGGCCAGATGGCTTTTTCAATACATAAATTAAATATATACTCTAGTGTTTCCACAATATAATTACAGATAACCTTCAGAGTTTGAGCATTGATTTTGTCTACAACAGTATTTTTTAATTTCAAATTATTTATAATGCTCATGATTTCATATGCATTTGTCGGAGTTAACAAAATAGAATTAGCATTCATATCTGGCATTTTTATCACAGATGTCGAAGGTTTATCTATCTTATCACTCAATTTTTGACCTATTTCACAAAAATACTTATTCATATTATTAGCTATATCTACACTATCTGTAATTTTGACATTATCAAATTTAATATAATTTATAGTTCATTCGATTTCGTTTTTTTTCCTATTCTCATGTTGATAATTTCCCATAGTTTTTTAGAGTGGTTTGTATTATTTTCGACTAAATTTTTATCATATTTTATTTTAGCATCTAGGATAACCTTACCTAAAATTTTTGCATAATTTATGTACTGCTGTCTAAGTTGTTCATTTTTAACACCCATTTTCCATAAATTGTATAAGAATTCTTTTGTTTCGCATGATTTACTAATAGCATCAGTAATCCAAATGTTTCTACATTTATTTACGCCTTTTCTTTTCCGTGTTTTTGCTTGTTCCATACATTTTTTGATTTCGCTTATCAATTGGTTAGTAGCTATGTTTGGATCATGAATTGACATAATTGAATTCCAGTCTCTTGTTTCAGCAATGTTTCTTAATTTTTTACAGTCTGATATTACAGTAGGTCCGCAGTCTTTAGTATTAATCTTATTTATAGAAACAAAAATAGGGTAATGGTTTGTCAAAGAATGTTTCAATTTATATGTATCTGTACTTAGGGTATCAGTTTTGATATATATGTTATCAATACATGATCCATTGCAATTTCCTATAGATGGTCTAGTGATACCAACAAAACCAGGTATATATCCTTTGACTAAAAAGCTACAAAGAAATTCCTGGCTTATTCTATCCAACTCTAAACGGTTAATATTAAAATCTCCTATTACTAAGTGATTTTTTAAATTTCTCTTTTTACTTAAGAATTTGTTTAAATATAAAACGAATTCAGTCTTAGGTATGTCATGAGATCTGTACACGCAGAAAGTTCCATACTACTATTATTACTTATCTTAATATGTATATTTATTATCTTAATCCGTCCAAATTCAATAGTTTTAGTTTCATGTACAATATTTCCATCAGCAAAAACCATAACACCATCGTTTTGATTTATTTTACTTTCATTATAATAACTTTCATAACCTTCTAATTCATATAATTTATAATTAACTTGTACGTAAGTTTCAGTACATATAACAATAGTTGGTTTGCTAGTTAGACATTCCAATAGAATTTTTAATTTATCAAAGTTAGCAGACATGCTTCTAATATTAACATGCATTATAATATCAATTTTAATGTTAATGATTTTTTTAAGGCTATTAATATTGTCACATGTTTTTTCTTTTCGCACCAAGTCTTTTTTTATTTTATCAATAAATTCAAAATCCATGCTTAATTGTCTTGTTAATATTTGCTGTTTTTGTTGCTGCTGTTGATGCTGTTGTTGCTGCTGCTATTGATGCTGTTGTTGCTGCTGCTGTTGTTGCTGTCGATTTTGTTGGTGTTGTTGCTGCTGTTTTTGCTGTTGTTATTCTTTTTGTTGCTGTTTGTTTTGTTGTTTTAAAATCATTTCACTTTACATCTTGTTTACTTTTTGCCGATTACTTATCGTCTCTTGGTGATGCATAGGTATTGATTTTACTGTCGATAAAATAGGTTTCACTGGGTAATCAGTTATTTCAATAAATTTTTTTATCTTATTTTTTAGAATATCACATAAGTTAAAATCTGCTGCAGCATGACATGTATTACATTTTGTTTGGAATTTGTTATTGCTAAAATTACTTCTTAGGCATGTGAAAACATCACTATCACACTCAAAAGTTTTATGATTTTTTGCACACTTTAGACATGTTGTATTATTGCAGTTTGAACCATTGTGTCCCAATCTACCACAGTCAAAGCAAGGTTTAATATTTATCAGGTCAAAGACTCTACAGCTTTGATATCCAATAAAAATTCTGTTGTTGTTATCTCTTATGTATTTATAGATATCAGCTGTCACTTCCATTAAGACACTGCTAAGATTTGTCTTCTTGTTTATATACATGTGCAGTACTTGAGCTTTACTATTAAAATTTGCAAAATTCCTTATATTTATATCTTCTTCAATGCCATTTTCATCCATATTCATATAGTTTTCATATGTTTTGCACAACTTAAATGGTATGTATTATCACATACAATACAGATAACAGTTGTCACTTCACTCTTCGGTGACATTTGAGAAATTTTCCACAGTTCTTGGAAGGAGGCTCTTTCCACCCCGACGCCATCTTTACGATATGTAAGTTGGTAAACAAGATTTTGTCTCAGTTCGATCATTCTAAGTTAGAAGTTTATTTATGGTCTGATTCATTGGATACATTACACTAGTTCAAGGACATTCCCTCAAAATGGCCGCCATTTATTGCCAATCATTTTCCAGATGTCCACACTCTAGTACCTGAAGCTCGCTGGTCGCATGTTAGGACGAACGATAATCCTGCAGATTCGGTTTCTCGAGGAGTTCGGTCGGCTGAACTGCAATCTTAACAAATTTGGTGGAAGGGTCCTGACTGGTTGTCACTGGAGCAGGATAAATGGCCTGTCTCATTATTACATATTCAAGCCAGTGATGAATCAACGAGACTCTGGTCTGTGGAGAGCAGTTCAGCTGCGCTAGTAGCATCGATCACAGTCAATAATGCACCTTCAGATAGTAGAGTAGTAGATGAGTTTTGGCAACTGTTTGATAGATGTTCCGCACTCTACAAACTCTTGAGAGTTATGGCTTATATTTTAAGATTAGTAGATAGAATTCGTGGAGTTTTGAAACGAGATACTCAGGCGACCATATTTGCACAAAGTTGGTACAGTGTCCAATTTCACAACAGCAATGTAGTGGTATCAGCATCAGAAATAGCCAGAGCACGTTTAGTATGTATATATTTATTGCAAAGTTCTAGCTTTTCGAAAGAAATCGAATTATTGAAACAGGGTAAAACATTAGCAAATTCTTAGACTCTAGTCAGCTAAATCTGTTTATAAAGGATGATTTGTTATTAGTACGTGGACGCTTAAAAAACTCGTTGTTGTCGTTTTACCAGAAATACCCAGTCATTTTGCCGTTGCAGGGCCGTTCCACAAGGTTAGTTATCGAGCATAGTCACATTAGATCGCTGCATGGTGGTGTGCAGCTCACGCTGGCCACACTTCGTAACCAGTACTGGCTGATCAAAGGAAGACAACGGGTTAAAGCCGTCATACACAACTGTGTAACGTGCGCTCATTACAGAGCTACTCAAAGCTATCAGCAAATGGGAAATTTAACTGCTCAGAGCGGAAGTTCAATCCACCTGGAGTCCCTCATTTTGGAGGTATTTGGGAGGCGGCTGTAAAGTCCACAAAATATCATCTGCGGCGGGTCATTGGTGAGGCTAAATTGACGTTCGAAGAGTTCTACACGTTGTTATGTCAGATTGAGTCTTGTCTCTATTCACATCCAATTTCTCCTATGTCCGACGATTCCGCTGACTTACAGCTGCTCACTCCGGCGCATTTCTTGATTCTCACCGACTCATTTATCTAGAAGCTGATTGTTTACAGGACAATATACCACCTGCCAAACGTTGGCAACTATTACAGCAAATGCTTCAGAGTTAGTGGAGACGTTGGTCTCAAGACTATATGCAAGGTCTGCAGAGACAAAACAAGTGGATGTCTCCTACGCGTGATGTACAGCTGGGCGATTTAATTTTAATACGCAACGAGCTCACTCCGCCTTCACAGTGGCCCATGGCAAGGGTCATACAACTGCATCCTGGTATTGATGGTCTTATCAGGGTAGTCACTCTACGTACCGCCAAGGGTACTCTACATCATCCAGTTACGAAGATAGTTATGTTGCCAGTTGATGTTGATTATAATTAACTTGATTGCATTGTATAAAGTCATTTACAAAATTTTAAAGTGTGAAGCTATATTGTTTAATGTCACTCAGAAAATTTAAAGTTTGTTTAAATAAATTAATTATTGTATGATAGATGGGCGGAATGTTAAGGATTATGCCTATATATATATATATATATATATATATATATATATATATATATATATATATATATATATATATATATATATATATATATATATATATATATATATATATATATATATATATATATATATATATATATATATATATATATATATATATATATATATATATATATATATATATATATATATATATATATATATATATATATATATATATATATATATATATATATATATATATATATATATATATAAATAACTACGCACAAGTTAAGTATAAACGTTAGCTATATATTTATAGTAATATAGTAAATATAATAGTTATATATAAATATATATATATATATATATATATATATATATATATATATATATATATATATATATATTTATATATAACTATTATATTTACTATATTACTATAAATATATAGCTAACGTTTATACTTAACTTGTGCGTAGTTATTTATATATATATATATATATATATATATATATATATATATATATATATATATATATATATATATATATATATATATATATATATATATATATATATATATATATATATATATATATATATATATATATATATATATATATATATATATATATATATATATATATATATATATATATATATATATATATATATATATATATATATATATATATATATATATATATATAAATAACTACGCACAAGTTAAGTATAAACGTTAGCTATATATTTATAGTAATATAGTAAATATAATAGTTATATATAAATATATATATATATATATATATATATATATATATATATATATATATATATATATATATATATATATATATATATATATATATATATATATATATATATATATATATATATATATATATATATATATATATATATATGTTTATGCATACTATGTAATTCAAATTACGTTTGTCTATATTGAACTTGACTAAGGCGCCACTTCCGTCTTCTCGCGCACACTTCAGACCACCCGAGGATGCCGAGCCGTGCGGTCACGCTCAAATAAATAGCTAACGTTTATACTTAACTTGTGCGTAGTTATTTAAACCTCACCAAATCTCCGAAGCATTGAACTACTTAAACAATAACTAAGATGAAGTTCCTTGTTCTGATCCTTTTCTGGTCTGAAAAAGAAAATTTTACCTGAGAGCGTTAAGCAAAGTTAAGCAGCGTAACAGTACTTCGATGGGTGACCGCCCGGGAACACCAAGTCTTATGATAATTTAGTATTTATCAAGACTGGTTTTTTTTGCAGCAGTATTGTTTATTAATTATTAATAAACAATAGTTTCGGAAAAATTGATTTTTTTTAGATTTTTGAAAGTTATAAGGGGAATAAAATCCATTTTTGATCCTCTTTTATTTATTTTGGAAAATTATTTTCCTGCAAAATTATTGTTTGTCGAACACTAATGAACAGTGATGTCGGAAAAATAAAATTTTTTTTTTGGATTTTTAGAATTTGTTAAAATAACTTAATATACCTAACTGTTCAATTTCGAAAATTGTTCTTCTTCGAAATTATTGTTTGTTCAACAATCTTGGATTTTCGTTGATTTTTTTAATAGACATTGTTTTTCGATAAAATTAGTGTTTATCGATAATAAACAATAAAATTGAATAATTCAAAATCCGTATTTTATCTTTTTTAATAAATACAACAGGTTAAACCAACTTGGAAACAATTTTGCAGAAAAAAAATTCCTAATAATTTTTTATATTTTAGCAAATGGGAGAAGTTTAGTTATAAATAAATTGTTTTTTTTTTAAATTAGAAAATTTTTTAAAAAATTAATTTTTTTCCTGAATACCATTTGGAACATAAAAATCCAATTTTCTTCGAAAATAAAATAATAAAGCGCACCTTTTCAGAATTTTGGAAAAACGAAACGAGAAAGAATTCCACGCTTTTTATTTATTATTAAACAAATAATTTAAGAAAAAAATGATAATTTTGGTTTGGAAAATCGAATATTTCCTGTAATGTAAATTTCTTTTAGAAAATTAATTTTTCTGTTTCTTTTCGAAATCTTACTTTTTTCGAAATTAAGAAATATGATATCGAAAATATTTAACCTAAAGTTGAAAGCACTTAGACATATTGGAAAACTAGCTCGGTTCAACTTTAAATTTTTAAATAAAATATTTTTTCAAATATTTTTTGGGATAAAGAGAATTATAACAGAAAAATTAAGAGAAACAAAGACTGAGCTTATTTTTTGTTCTGAACAATTTACGAAAAATTGTACACATACTTCCGAGTTAGAAAACGAGATTTGAACTCAGAAAAGTTTAGTGACGAATACATTTTTTTTATTTTTAAATTTTTACGAAAATATACTTGTGGTTGATTGGATTGACAGGACGAATAAATAGCAAAAACTGCGAAATCTAAAACAATAGGATTTGCGAAATTCGTACACTCAGCTACAATAAGGAAAATTGAATTGCAAAATTTTTCTTCTGCCACCGTATTGTAATACCCTTGCACACACTAGCAAACTCTGGAATCTTGCGAAGCGAAATATAGATAACCAATAAAGAAGACATATATTCATCGAATCACAAGATGTCCAACGGAACAGAATCAGCGATGGAAGAGTAGCTAACAGGACTGAATGGCCAACAGCTAAATGAGACACTGTCTGAGCTGCAGATGTCTACTGAAGGCAACTATTTCGCGCAAGCGTACCGCTTGCAGAAATGGTTACTCGGTAGTTACTATGCCAAAGACTTCATTGAAGAACAAGGCGAGGATACCGAAAACATCAATGACCTAGATCGACTCAGGCGTCAATTTATCGACGCAACGATAACCGCCGATATTAAGGACGGTAGAAATATGGGTGATTCAAAGGAATATAAATTGGCAAGGCTGAACTCAGACACGGAAGTGCACAGGAACTTTGAAATGTCATTCCGTTATTCACCAGAGACCAACGTGACAACCAATGATGAGGACGAGAGATAATCACTGTAGTATCCGCACAGGGAAACGAATTCCAGATACCTAAAGACGTATCATTTTTTAAGGCGGAGCTGATCTCCATAGTCAGATCGCTTAAAAAGCAGGTTGAGCAAGTGAAGCGCGATCAGTAGTTATCCAACACAAGGCACGAGGATGCTAAACGTACTGGACACGCCAACTTCCAGGATACGTTCACGATATTTGGGGATTCGGGGCTCAATGAATCTCGAAGACAGTCGGCACCACCGCCCACAGCATCCAGCGCCTGGGCGGGGGGAGGTAGTCGTGCAACTACAGCCGACGAACGCCGGCAAAGGGTGCAGCCAACTGCTAGCAGACGAAACAACCTCGGTACATCTAGCCCTAGATTTGAGCCGAAAACCTTGCAGCAAACGTCTAGGTTCGGAAGCAAAAAAGACGTAGGCCAAACAGTCAGGAAATGGTACGTCAAGTTCTCTGGCAGGAAAGACCACAGTATAGAATTGAGGACTGTAACGCGCCAAGCAACCTGTCAGATGACGAACTCTTGGAAGCTTTATCTCAGCTCTTCACAGACAATGCGGCGACCTGGTACAGGAACAATAGGACGAAGTGGAGACCCTGGAACGATTGCTCAGCCACACGCTGGTGCAGGACAAGTCGGAAGTATCCACGAATGCTGTTGAACGAAGCCAATTTGCGAACGCAAGGACCTGACGAGTTAGCTCGAGACTATCTGACGTGTCTAATCAGCATAATGAATAAATTATCTTCAACAACCGAATAGAACCGAGAACTTTCGGCCCAGGAATGGGCACGGGAAAGGGCGGCAGAGAAGCCCCAGGAGGTCCCCCGGAACACGGCAACAAAGCAAATCTTCACCCAAGAATGGGAGGAATAAGACCAGGTCGGAGCGCCCTGGCGTGAGGCCAGGGGGGAATAAGCAAAGGTTCGATCCGACACAACCGCTGAAGAGCTTTGAATGCGCAGATTGGGGTATATGAAGAAGTATTGCCCCAAGTGCTCGGGAAAGAGGCGGCGAGTGGCCACTAAAGACCCCGGCCATCCTTGAAATGAAGGCGGTCCCCGCATCATCTCTCCCTATCTACGTCGAAGCATCGACGGGGAATATGGACATTCACAAGTGCCCAGATGACCCCTCGCCCGAATGCGAGGTCGGATCAGTCGGGCAATCGTGTTCCCCCCTTCAGAAGAAAGGGAGGAAACCATACAGCCGTAGAGGTTTCGAGATCGAATCATCCGGAAGGATATTCGGTCTCCATTGAGCCCGTCCCCACTGACACTGAAGTATCAAAGGGGGAAGTGAAGGTCCAGCCACGTCTAGAAGAGCCCTCTCCCGAAGACGAGGCCGATCAGAATAAATGATTAAACTCGACTCTCTCAGAATATAGAGGAGACACTGAACAGCCTCGGAGATCGACGTACCGCCCAGAAGGTCGTGCGACTTCGGTGATGCCGATCCCAGTCGACGCTGAAGCATCGACGAGGCGGATAGACCCGCTTGTGTAAACGAGCGCATCGTCCCAAGAGCCAAGTGGTAGCTGGAAGCGGGCGGCGAAGGAGAGCGTTATCTCGATGGCAGCGCAATCCGTCGAGTTGGAAACGATGAGGGAGAACGCCGATGCCCAGCAACGAATAAACTGTCCCTCTCTTGAAGGAGAGGATCAGGAGACCAATGCGCCCCTGGTAGGTTCAAGTTCCTCGACCGTGGAAGCTCGACCAGCACAACTGCAGAAGCGGGAGTACCAAGAGGAGGATGAAACACGCTTGTGGCTCCAGATAGGAATCGGCAACTTCACAATCCGGCCCCTATACGACATTGGGGCATCCAGTGCAGTGATGGTGGCGGTTGGATTACAGATACACAGCGCATTTGGGAAAGACATCTCAACTGAATGCGCTGGATGCGTCAAATTACCGGACGGTGCCTTCCGTCCGTTGGTCGGAGACGTAATGCTCCCCATAACAGTCACGGGCGAAACACGCGACGTACGAGTAGGTATAGTCCCTCATCTCGATGACGAATATTACATGGGAGTGAACTTCGTAAATAAGTTTAGGGCTATACTGGATCCAGACGAGGACCTCTTATACTTCAAGGGCACCCGTGCTAAGGTACACCTAGAAGTGGCCAGCTTGGAGGCTGGCGTAGCCGCCATCTCAGCAGCGGCTATCGTCGATGTCACCGACTCGCAACGCGAAGAGTTGGAGTCTCTCCTAGACGAGATATTGAAAGCTCAGGGAGATACCTGCGGCCTAACGTGTAACATCGAACACTATATCGACGTCGGGTCGACTAAGCCCATTAAATAGAGGTATTTCCCTGTCTCTGAGAGAATAGAATATTTGATGGATCAACATGTGAAAGAAATGTTGGAGTAAGGGATTATAAAACCTTCTAATAGTGGCTGGTCAAGCCCAATGGTGATAGTGAAAAAGAAGGATGGCACTTAGCTGTTCTGTGTCGATTACCGCAAGGTCAACGCGCAGACGAAGGCTGACGCGTATCCTCTGCCCTTCATGCAAGATATACTGCAGAAATTTCGGAGGGCAAAGTACATATCGACGATCGACATCAGAAGCGCATATGACCATATCCCACTGAGTAAGTCGTCCCGACCAATCACCGCCTTCACGGTATCGCGTAAAGGGTTGTACCACTGCTACGCATGCCCTTTAGTTTATCATACGCGGAAGCAACGTTTCAGAAATTGATAGACATGGTGATCGGCCCAGATTTGGAGCCGTATGTGTTCGCCTATTTGGACGATATCATCATAATCTCTGAAACCTACGAAGAACATCGACGACTACTGAAGCTAGTCCTGGAAATTAATCATTAATCGTCAGAAATGCGTGTTCTGTAAAACCGAAGCTACGTTCTTGGGAGTCCTAGTGAACCGGGATGGGATCAGGCCAGATCCAGAAAAAATTGAACCGGTAATGAAATACCTGGCGCCAAAGAGCATAAAACAATTAAGACGCTTTCTGGGCATGTCATCGTGGTATCGGACGTTTATTAAGGGTTATGCAACTTTGGCTGAACCCATGACATGCCTCCTGAAGAAGAACCGGAGATATAACTGGCTAGCAGACCAGCAGGACGCATTCGATAGGCTGAAGGCATTAATCGCCTCAGCTCCTGTCTTACAGAGTCCTCTGTCGGAGGCGCAGTTTGCCGTGAACAGATACGTCAACAACACCAGAGTTAGCGCAGCACTCCTTCAAGAAACCGCAGAAGGGGAAAGAGTACTAGAGTTCGCCAGCCGGACGTTGAATTCAGCGGAGAGGAACTTCAATGTACCCGTGCACTAATGCTTGGCAGTGGTATGGGCCATAGAAAAGTTCCGACCCTATATCGAAGGTTACCGCATTCGAGTGGTGACGGATCATTTGAGTCTAGCCTGGTTATGTAACCTGAAAAATCCTACTTGCGGTCTGGCTAGATGGGCGTTACGACTGCAAGGTCACGACTACGAAGTGATCCATAAGAAGGGGGCACTGAATTACGTGCCAGACGCTTTGTCCAGGATGTACGAGGGAGAGGAAACCTCCATTGGCTCCCTGAGTAGGTCAACAGGTACGAAAGATGAGTGGTACCTAGCGATCTTCGACAAAATGGTCATGAACTCCCGAGCGAATCCAAACTGGAAAACTGTAGGGGGCAACTTATACCAAGCCCGACGAAGAGCTCGGGGAGTACATAGGCGACGATGACACTTGGAAGCTGGTGGTTCCACTAGAACACTGGTATGCCATCATGCGGTCGAGCATGTACGCTGACGTCCATAAATACGTTCGAGGCTGCATGGTATGCCAGCAGTGCAAGGTAGTTCAAAACCGCCCATAGGGTTGAAGGGAATACAATCGGTAGAGAGGCCGTGGCAAATTGTAGCCGGCCACATCACCGAACAATTGCCATGGAGTGGGGGGGGGGGGGGGCGAATATATCTTGGTATTCCAAGATCTATTCACTATATGGGTAGAATGTATCCCCATCCGGAAAGCGAACGTCCGAACCGTGATTAAGGAATTTCACGAAAGAATCGTGATGCGGTTCGGAACGCCGGAGACGTTCCATTCAGATAACGGCACAGAATTCAAGAACAAGGCCATCGACAAATATCTGATGAAACAAGGAAATTACCATACCACGCCGCCTCCCCCCCCCCCACCCACCCCCCACGCCCATACTGCCCGAGAGCAAACCTCGTGGAAAGAGAAAAAAAACCCTAAAAACTATGATCGCGTCTTACATAACGGAAAATCACAAGACTTGGGACGAGAAATTGCCAGAATTAGCGTTCGCGATGATCCGAGCAATGCTGAACTACGGGAGACAATCGACCCCATCTGACACTGTAAGACGGTAGAAAGAAAACTCCATGTCAAAAGCCATGCAGCAAGAATTGCTGCAGGCCTAGAACGCGCGCATGTCAATACTGCGCGCTGCGCAGAAACAATCCACGCTACGCTCCAAGGCCGAACAGGTCAGGCAGGCTAAATATTATGACGCCGGCCGCCGAGAAGAAACATTTCCGCTAGGAAACATCGTCTGGCGGAAAAATAGGGTACTGTCCTCGGCGGCCCAGGGCATAACAGCAAAACTGGCACCTAAGTACGCGGGACCGTTCATAGTAATAGCGATCCACGGGCCAAACTCATACAAGCTCTTCGGACGCATGGGCCAAGTAGATCAAGAGGTCCCGTCCGAAGACCTGAAGACATTCGTACCGGGCGAAGATCCATCAGAGGTACCCATGATCACCCCAGAGCGGATGACTTTTTCGTTAAATTTCTTTTGATTATTTTTTTTTCAGAGATCAAATCAATTTAAAAAAAAAATAATTAATTAAAAACAAAATTAATTAAGTTTGTTATTGTTATTTATACTTTATGTACGTATAATAAAAAATCTATTTTTAAATATAAGTAACTATGCATCAAACTAAAGTATCTAATCGCTTTTGTTCGTTTTTTATAATGTATTGACCATATAAATAATGTTAACTAAACACATAACTCAAATAGAAACGTTAGTTTACTAGATATGATAATACTAAAGTAATAAAACATTATATTCAACTATATTATATAAACGAATACGTATAACTGTACGTTATTATTGTAAAAACATTGTAAACTTTTCATTTAAATAGAATAACAGTTTATAATGATGTATTTCGTAGTGTAACAAACGTATATTTTAAGAAAAATTCAATCTTTGTAAACGTAAAGAGTCTATAAAGCTGTAGAGTAAGAGATACTGTGTGAGAGAGAGAGAGAGAGAGAGAGATGGAGATAGATAGATAGATAGATAGATAGATATACTTTTTATTCATCAGAAGACAAAATCTTACAATTTCATGTACATGTAGTTATAATTATAATTAAAAATATCAGTCGATTTAATATAATTGTTATCTTAACTTTCACTTATTGCATATTTCTTATTAAAATAATAATTCACTTTATCAGTTCGTCAGTTTATAAAATTTAAATGTAATGAACTAGTCACAGTCAAATATCACAGAAAACGCTTCGTCAAAAAATAATAATACATAGAATAAAAAATAAATACAATAGAGATAACATATAAATATAAAAGAATACATACACATACTTTGCTAAATCTTTGCGTATACTATCACGTCTAAATTTAAAACACACTGATCCATAACACTTTAACAATCACGCTAATAAATACATTCACACCTAACTAACACTAAACATATTTAATAAATAAATAAATAAACAAGATAAATAATTAAATTAAATAAATAAATAAATAAATTTAAATAAATAAATAAATTAAATAAATAAATAAATAAGTTTAAATAAATAAATAAGTTTAAATAAATAAATAAATTAAATAAATAAATAATTCAAATAAATAAAAAGCCTAAATAAATACTCGACTCGTTTTTTATTTCTGAACATACTCTTCACCATGTAATTGCTTAAGGTGCCTGCTAAACGCCGTTTTAAATTTAGAAAAAGATGGCAGGCACCTCACACTGCTCGGGAGCGAATTCCAGAGGTGCGCACCTTGAACTCTGAATGAGAAAAGGCCCTTATCGATGCGCGACCCCGGAACCGAGAGCTCTTTCATACCACCCCTACTTGAAGTCCTGGCCTGGTTTTTTTCAAAGGGGGCAGTAAGATACGGTGGCTGCCGCATGACAACCGCTTTGTAAAGCAGCAGCCCCATAAAATACTCCCTCCTCACCTTCAAATCCAACCAGTCCAGTTTTTTCCTGTAGGCGGTGATATGCTCATCCCGCCTAACACCACATATGTATCTCACACATGCATTCTGTAGACGTTGTAGTCGTGTCTGGAGCTCCCCTGACACATCAAGAAGAACCACTGAGCAATAATCTAAGTGAGGTAGTACCAGTGCACATGCCAGCTACTTCCTCAGTATCTCTGTGGTGCTTGAACGGAAAAGTTTTAAGCTATACAGAGCCCTAGTTACCTTTCTACTGACCGCATTCAGTTGCGGCTTCCATGTCAACCCTCCGTCCATCACCACGCCGAGGTTGGTGACTGTATCGACAAAGGGAACGTGTACGCCGGTCTGTATCTCAATGCCTTGCAAGTCAAGGTTCTGAACCTGTTTGATGTTGTGATCAGATCCAAAAATGATTGCCTTTGTCTTGCCGACATTGAGGCGCAGGCCAGCTGACGTTGCCCAGTTCGACACTGCTTGTGCTACAGCCGACATGCGACCGATACCATCACGAAGACCCTTCAGGGTCACTTGTGTGTAGGTTTGCAAGTCGTCAGCGTAAAGTATGTGTTCGACACCATCTAAGTCGAGTGCGTCGAGCACATATATGGCCGTTTCCTGATAAAGTGACGTGATGGGTGCTTTACCCATGTCGTTTCCTCCGTTGAGGACTTGCATGAAATCTACGGTAAAATCGATAACTGTGCCCCCACCGTGGACATCGACGAAGTGTTTCGTGTTGATAACACCTTAAATGGGGCGCAATCTGTTCAATCTGATACTAGTAAAGCATGACTAGCTGTAAGCGGAGGTTTTAGGGTAGAATTTTTGAATGTGACTTCCTTAATGAATCATCTAGAGACGTTTTGCCAACATTTCATGGGTAGTCCGAACTCTCACCTTCTTGGCGTAGCTTAGACGCGCTTTGGTACAACGAGTGTGGAAAATGATTTTTAGATCACCGGGTATTTCTTAGATCACCGGGATTTTTAGATCACCGGGATCACTGTATGTGCAAAACTCGTTCAAAGCGACTATTCTATGTACCTCGAAAACCGGGCAGGATAAGGGCAAGCCCCTCGTACCTGAATATTTAATGTGCAGTGTGCAGCATGAATCATCACATCCCATTTTGTGTCAGTAATCTACCGCCCTCCTGACATCTCGTTCACGGACAAGTCTAACTTAGTTGATGACCTATTAATTCAGTCGACTGCCTTTAGCACAAGGTTGTTATGGGCGACTTGAATGCTAATTTTCTGACGAATGCTGAATTCGTTAGACTAATGACGTGTGAATATTAAATTAGTGGACCATGGCCTGACTAACCACGTCAGATCGCCTCACACATGGATTGATGCGATCTTTGTAAATAATGATGATGTTGTTCGGAGCGCGGGCAACTTTGCACCTAATTTTCGCAACAGCCACAACATCATAGACATTGCTTTTTAACTTAATTTTCAGGGAGTTTAACAACCCACCCCTGTAGGCTTTGCATGTCACAATTTTAAAGCTCTAAGACAGTCGGACTTAATCACACACTTGACATCGTGTGATTGGTCTATCATTGATTTCTGTCTCCAGACCAACGTTGATGTAGGAGTGGAGTGCCTTAACAATAACCTTGTCAGTCTCATTGACCACCTGGCCCTGCTGAAATACTACACCCCCCAGAGAAACAGACAGTCTCCCTGGACAGATGACTCCCTAAAACGGTAGATGCGTAAGACCGAGACGTTGGGTCATCGTATGCCGCGATCCCATGACCCTGAAGTTCGGCGGGAGTATCTTAATTTGGTCACTCTTATTGAAGAGAGACAAAAAGTTATTCGTAACGCTTAACCTTAGAATCGTATATTCGAGGCCCTTAATAACAAAAAGAGCGTCTGGAGACTGGCCTCGGACTTACAAGGTATCCTTGCATCGGCAAGTAATAGAGACTTTAAATTTAACGAAGTGACTACAGCTGACGTTACACTTGCAGTCGTGTACTTTTCCTCCCAGGCAAAGGTCGAGGATGGGGTACCACAGAGTGTGGTTGTGAAGGCTCTTCCTTTTATTGCTCAACATCTTGAGGGAATCTGTAACTCATCGCTCTCCCGTGGGGTCTTATGAGACCTGGCTAAGGTTCAACTTGGTCCCACTTAAAAAGGCAAATACTCCATCCGCTGTCATGGACTTCCGTCCTATTGCCATTTTGTGCTTTTTATTTAAGATCCTGGAAAAGATCGTGCATGGACAAGTGTATGAATATTTAGTATCGAAGAACCTTCTGGACACCCTCCAAATGGATTTCTGGTACTATAACAGCATTGAGACAGCATTGCTTAAGCTTATTAAGGACATAAAACAAGGTATAGATTGTAGTCGGGTGAGTGAAAAACAGCTCCTCACCATTCTTCGAATGTTTGACTTCAGTAAAGCCTTTGATACTATATCTCCTCCGAAATTGCTTAAGAAGCTGATCGCATTGGGAATGTCTAGAGCAGTAGTTGTGTAGTTTAAGTCATATATAACTGGCCGTAATCAACGAGTGATTACGAATTCTCATGGAAAATCAGATTCGCTAACAGATGATCTTGATGTACCACAGGGCTCTGTTCTGAGCCCCCTGCTGTTCAGCATTTATATAAATGTGCTTCATAAAATTATTACAGGGGATGTGAGTCACCTCCTGAATGCCGATGATCTTCAAACCTACACGCGGGTGACAAAGGCAGATATTGAAGTGTGTATTGAGCGATTATCGGCTGTTGCGAAAGCAATGTAGGATTTGGCTAGTGAGAACGGTCTGAGCCTCAATGTCAGGAATACTAAAGCGATTATATTTGGTTCTCCTTATAACATCGGCAAGGTTCATAAGATGAATCTTCCTGGAATTGAGGTGTAGGTAGGAGTACTGGTTCCTTTCCCGGACAGCGTAACTAACCTCGGTGTTGAAATAGATTCGGAATTATCGTGGAAATCGCAAGTGGATACGGTCAGCAGGAAAGAAAACCGTGCATTGCATGGTCTTAGATCTTTTCGATCCTGCGCCACTGAGGTATTGCACATGCAGCTGGCAAGCGCTATGGCTGTCTCTCATTTAAATCACTGCTCTCTCATCTACCTTGACGTGCCGGTTAAACTTAAATCCCGGCTCCAAAAATTGCAGAACTCCTGTGTAAGGTATATATGTGGTGCTAGGTGAGACGAGCATATCACGCCCTACATGGATCGGCTTAGCTGGTTGAATGTTGAGGGGAGAAGGGCGTTTTTTCCGGTGGTGCTACTATATAAGGCAGTTTGTAGACAATCAGAATTCCATAAAAATCAGAATAGTTAATTCTTTTCGCATTTACGGTGCGCGGCTCTGGAACGATATCCCCTGTAGCGTTATGTGCCTTCCCTCATTTAGCTAGTTTAAAGCGAGGATTCGATTTCACTTTATGCAAACTCATGGTGTTCGTGCATTTTAAAAAAACTTTCTCTGGGATTCGTGCTTGTTCAGTTCTAATTGTTGAATTTTCTGCTCTGCCGTTGAATTTTTTTATTTGTGTTTATTGATAATCGTCACGTTAGAGATTTAGATTTAGATTCAAATATATTTATTTAGGCCACAAGGTATGACCCCATCTGGCACTTTTTCAATACAGATTACATCAAATTAAATTTTGTACAGATAGACGCTGAGTAGTAGACACATTGTATTACAAAGTATGACTTAGAAAACTAGGTAAAAACAAGAAACAAAAAACATAAGTAAACTTAATAATATACAAATTGAACATTTAAAATTAGGTAACTACGCAATAGAACATACGCGGGTAATGGTTGCACATATTTACGTGCAAGGGCCACACTGGCGGAGTACCTTGAAATGAATGAGTTTGAGCACGGTTGAGACTCCCGCCAGTGCGGCCTAGCTGAGAATGATGCCCTCCCTCTCCACCCGTTGATCTCATTCCAATTTCTCCCTATGAAGGAGAAAGTCGAAAAGAGAAGATTTAAACTGGTTAATTAGGAAAGGATCAAAGGTGGGGGGAGGAAGCTTGTTTATGAGGTTGGATAACTGAATGAGGAACGATTGTTTCATAGCCTCTGTTCGAGGTGTAGTATAGAGGAGAGTTGTGGGTGGGAGTCGAGTTGAAGAGCGTTTGACGACGTCCTCATTTAGAACTAAAAACTTACAAACTAAATAAGGGGGATTCTTATGAGATAACACCTTAAAAGCTAGTGAAATATGCAGATGCAGCCAAACACGAAACGCACGCAAGCATTGAGTGCTCGCTGCAGCTTGAAGTTTTGCGTTTGATCGAGATCGTGGTATACTTTACACGCATACTCAAAATGGGGAAGCACAAGGGACTCAACAAGGTTCTTTTTATTTTCTCGGGTAAGTGCATGCCTACAGTGATTTACGGTATAAAGTGAGCCGTGCACTCTGCGAAAAACTTGCTTTAAGGGGGGGGGGGGGGGGGTACACCCTGAGATTTAAAAAAAAATCGATTTTTTTTGCATAAAATGATCTATTATTATCGTAAAAATGATATCCAATTGGTTTTATAGCAAAGAAAATTTTTTTTTGTGAGTTATGAGCGATTTTTGAAAAGTACTTCAGAGCGCGTCAACTGTCTATGTCGATCCGCTGCAGGCGCGCTAGCGCAACAGGTATAAATATGCTTTAACCATCGTATAATAATGCCAGGTATATTTGGCTAATGGTAAGTAGTATTTTTCGTAGTCTATTAACTATAGAGGGCGTTCGAAGGACGCCAAGCTATTTAGAAAACCGTTAGACTTCAGTAAACAGCTGCACATGCTCGAGCACAGTTACTCTCCCATCGGAGAAATAGTTTTGGTGCTTTTATACTTAAATTCTGTTTTGTTTGTGTTAATTTAGTAGTAAAAACATGGAAGAAGTGCCGAAATTAAAAGAACGTCATAAAGGCAGTCGAGAAATCAACGATCGGAGTAGTCATAAGAAAAGAAAACAGCCTCCGAAAAATCGCTACGATGATACTCGTGATTGTGATATGTCTAATGTAAGTGCATCAGCAAAAAAATTAAAACTAGCCGAGAATGATTCCGATTTCTCATTCAATGGAGGATTTGCTTATCTCATCATTGAAATTTGTGTCATTTTTGCTTTTCTATCGAAGAATTTATGTTGCAAAAAGTGTGACGGCGACGTTTCGTTTACTGGAATTTCGTATCGTGGACTCGGTTGCAAAATACAAATGAAATGCTCAAATGATTGTAAGAAAGAAGAAGTAAATTCATGTCCTTTGATTGACAGTAGAGCTTATGATATAAATAGAAGAATTATATTTGCCTTTAGACTGATGGGACTCGGCATGTACAGTCTGAAAAAGTTTTGCGCTATAATGGAATTACCACGGCCGGTGTTTCAATCTTTTTATTCAAAAATCCAGACTGGCATAGCAGATGCATGTAATATGGTATCAGATAAATCGATGAGTCGAGCAGCAAAACAAGAGATCGAAGAAATGAAAGAAAGAAAAGAAAAAGGTTTAACAGTATCGGGCGACGGTAGTTGGCAGAAAAAAGACTTTACATCTTTGTTTGGTTTCGTTTCATTGATTGGATGGTATACTGGTAAAGTAACCGACATTTTAGTCAAATCAAAATTTTGTTTATCATGCTCATTTTGGAAGAAGAAAAAAGGCACTGAAGAGTATGACAATTGGCTTGAGGAGCACGAAGATGAATGCATGAAAAATCACGAAGGATCGTCCGGCAAAATGGAAGTTAATTCTGTGGTCGAAATGTTCGAGCGTTCTGAAGAACTGCATGGAGTCAAGTACGAATTATACATCGGGGATGCTGACACAGAAACAAAAAAAGGTATTGCTGACAGTAATGCTTACCCAGATCTCGAAGTGAAAAAAAAGGAATGCGTCGATCATGTGCCAAAGCGTGTAGGCACACGACTACGCGACAAGAAAAAAAAAAGAAAGGACTTGGAGGACGAGGTAAGCTGACGAACAAACTGATTGATGAACTGGCCATAAATTTTGGTTTAGCAATATGAAGAAATTGCGACTCAGATAAAGACATAAAAAAAGAGATTTGGGCTGGTCTAAAGCATAAAATGTCGACCGACAATAAACTACAGCACGAAGATTGCCCGCCTGGTCCTGATTCGTGGTGCTAGTGGCAAAAGGCTAAAGCAGCTGGAGAACTAAAAGATTTTACTCATAAATCACCGATGAAAGATGAAGTTTTTCAAGCAGTCAAAGAAGTTTATGAAGATCTTTTGAAAGGAGATTTACTCGAGCGCTGCTTGGGCGGCTACACGCAGAACAGTAACGAGTCGTTCAACAGCGTAGTTTGGAACTTTGCGCCGAAGCATCACTCCAACGGCAAAACAGTTATTGATATTGTAACTAGTATTGCAGTTTGCACCCTTAATGATGGTTTCAAAAGTATTATGTACATAATGGAGGCATTGGGACTTGAAATTGGCGAAAATTGTTACAATTACTGCTTCGAGATTGACAGCGAGAGAATCGAGTACGCCGAAAAGAGTATAAGCGATGAAGCCAAAGATGCTCGCAGAAGATCAAAAAATGAACAAAAAAAGTCTGAAGCATCATTTGTTGAAGAGGAAGGCGTACAGTATGGAGCTGGAATCGATGATTAGATGTAAAATATTTTTTCCCTACTTTGATTTAACAAAAAGTAAAAAAAAAAAACTTCAAACGCGTTTTTCTCAAAACCACGTTTTTAAAACGGTGGAAAGCCCTACTGCTACAATTTTTGACCGATTTGCCTAAACTCAAGTTCATTTGATTTGTAACATAATTATCTCGTAGTTGTCATAGGGGTTTTTTGATATCTTGCTCAAAAAATTTTTTATACTTGTTCAAAAGCGATTTATTTTGCGAAAAAAAAATTTTTACTTTGAAGTCTCATAATTTAAAAAATAAATTTTAAATCGCAAAACCCCTATGACAGCTATGAGATAAACCAATTATAAGCACAATTTCATAAAAATTTTTGTTCTAGGTCATCCGGCATCAATTGCACATTTTCCACCCGATTTCATCTTTTTTTTAAGGCGCTTCGGGAGATAAGCCGCCACGCCGCCATTTTGTATTAAAATGTCATAAAAAAATTATCAAATCTTCTTCACCGCTTGTATAATAAATATCTGAAAACAAAATTGCTCTATCTTTATTCATTTTCTCAAAACAAAAAATCATAAATATAGGCATGATTTTGACGCTTCCAGGATGTACCCCCCCCCCCCCCCTAAGTGCTTACGCCAGTCAAGGGTTGGAGTGATCCATACACCGAGGCTTTTCACCTCGTACTCATATGGGAGGGGTTGACCATTGACGACAACTTTCGGGATGATATTTGAATGTAGTTGGTTTTTTTTATATTGAGCTGTAGGCCGTTGGCCTGCGCCCAAGTTGCGACAGCGGACGCGTCACGACTTACAGCTGCAATGCCTTCAGAGAATTCGGAGGGGAAAAACGAATGATAGATTTGGGTGTCATCGGCAAAGCTCATGTGCTTGGACACACTGAGAACTGATGGCAGATTATTTATGAAAATGGAAAATAACAGTGGTCCAAGCACACTGCCTTGGGGGACCCCATCTGTGGTTTTTAACAAGTCCGAGACAGATCCACCCTCATCCACCACTGCCAGCAGACGATCGTGGAGGTACGAAAGTAACCATTTAAGGGCATGATCTGAGCACCCATAGCTCGAAGCTTGCAAAGTAGTAATTTGTGAGGAACCGTGTCAAATGCTTTCGAAAAATCGAAGAGTACAAGCACGGTAATTTTTCTCTTATCAATGGCAAGACGCGCATCATCCAAGACTTTAAGAAGATCGGTTTGTGTACTATGACCTTTACGGTAACCTGCTTGACAAGGGTTAAGAAGGTCGTTTTCTTCCAGAAATTCTAAGAATTGGTATTTACGAGTCGTTCTAAAATCTTAGAGAGCTCAGGTAGCATGGCTATTGATGCGTTAAAGACAGCAGAGAGCTGCTTTAGAAGAATAGGAAGTGCGAGTTTAAGCATTTCGACTGAGATGCCATCCCAACCAACTGCCTTAGATGAAGCATTTCAAATTGCTGTTCCTATCTCACTCTCCGTGACTGGGCGAGGCGAAAATAAGTGGGTTGTGTGCGAATTTGCAGGTGCAGCACACGACAGTAAGATATCATCGTGTGTGAGCGGCGGATTGGCAGCCGAAATGGACGCATAGTGAGCATTGAGGGTTGAGGGTATGAAATAAGTGAGTGGGGAAGGCAGTTTTGACCTTGCGATCCCGAGATTTCGTAAAACCTTCCATTTTGCTTTGGAGTCAGGAGCATTATTGATTTTTTCAGCATAGTACTGATTTTTCTCCGTGTCAAGGAGATTGGAAACTCTGCTGCGACGGAGCTTCAACTTATCATGGTCAGCTACAAGACCAGACTGTCTGGCATTTTTAAATGTTTGATCTCGATGGCGCATTAGAGAGAGTATTTCGGGTTTGACCCATGGCTTGAGCTTAGAGGTGAGTGTGACGGCTTTAGTAGGTGCCAGACAGTCGAAAGAGTTTGAAATAACAGCTGAGATGCTAGACGCTATATTGTCAGCTAGATTTGTAGCTTCCGAATGGGATGGGGCTACCGGAGTTGAATTTAAAGCAGCTAAGTTTGCATCATCTATACGTGCCGAATAATGGTACACAAAAAGTGCGGAGAGAGCGGGGACGGCCGGGAAAAAACACCCGAGATTACGCGAAATCACAGTTTTGAGCGCTTCCTTCGATATATTTCTGAGTTTTCTGCAGAAGTATATTTTACTTATAACAGGGGTTTGTGGAAATTTAATCGCATGTGTATAAAGTCATGGCCAGCAATGAAGGGAGCTACTGACTTGTTGTATTCCCTCAGCGCCGACGCGTTATCCACAATGAATAAGTCTAGCCACGTATGGGAGGGGCGATCTCTGTACATAGTATGATGCGTTGAGTCTGAAGGAACGAGAAACAACGAGCCAGTCTCGATACACGATTTTAAGTAGTCTGAAGCGCCACTCTCTACGGCCATGTTTATATTAAAATCCCCTGTTATAATTACATTGTTAAACAAAGGCAAGAAATCTGACAAAATATTAAAAAATTGATGCAGATAAGTTGCGGAGGGGCGACGATACACTACGGAAAAAAGTAATTTGTTACAACCACTTGAGAGCTCGAGAATAAGAAACTCAGGTGTATTATCATAAGTTGGGTCAGAATGAGCAAGAATGTTCACACGAAAATAATCTCTAACATAGATACCCACGCCGCCACGCTCCTTGCCTACCCTATCAATTCTAAAAAAGTTAACGCCTTCTGGAAAAATTACGGAGTCTGTTTCAACCGGCGCCAGAAACGTCTCTGTGACTGCAATAATATAATAGAACTGCTCAGAACAATGATGCTCTAGCAGATTAAAATGAGATTTTAGTCTATTTACATTTATATGAGCCACAGAGATAAAGTCACTACACGCCCGTCGATTCGGCAGACCTGGTTTCTGTCATTGCTGATTCTGACTGACCTTGGGAGCGATATTATTTGTTGCTAACGGACTGCGCCGTGGAGGTGGAGGGCGTGCACGGAGTAGTATGAAGTCTGCTTCAGAGCGGATTGGAATTAGCGGTGAGTCCTTGGTTTCTCTCATAAAAACAGAGAGGTTCCGAACAACGGGCCGTGCGTAGTTCAGCACTTTCTTGGCTTCCATTGCCTTGTGCCATAGTTGAAAGACTGACTTTGGCCACAGGGGGCGAATAAAGATGTGCGAGTTTCCGCCTGCGCCAAGAAGGGCATTGCACTCGAGGCCGTTCAGTTTACCGCTGCTATTAATGACAGTGTAGTTTGTTAGCGTCACTGATACGTCAGAATGACCCAATGGGGCTGGCGATAGCACGAATATACCTGGTTGAGAGCCCGCGTTCTGATTGTTGACGTGATCCAGGTCTATTCCCGTCATAGAGTCGAGGCCCGAGTGACGGTTAGATAGACGGACAGCTTAGAACACGCAACCAGGCTATGAAGAAGGACATCAGCAGCCAGTGAACCTCAAAATTTCCTTGTCAGGCAATTTCGGGCATCCCTGACTCAATATAACGAGCCGTGCCGTAAAAACTCGTAGTGCGCAAGAGCCAGCGAGATCCCGAACCGCCTGCAAAAAATTATACTCTCAGAGGAGTACAAGAATGTTTTAGCGTGAGGTTTATTGTATAGCGCTGTGGAAGTACGTACGATGATAATGTACATGACAAATTGAATATGTATGTAATCGGAAAACTAGAAACAACCTGAGACTACCGTATTAAGTTTATATGTAAAATTGTGATGAAATATGTATTCAATATTGTATTATTATTTTTTGCACTGACAGAAATAAAACTTTTATCTATATATTTGGATGATATTTTGTTGATTTGTTTGAAAAATTTAAATTGCACATTTTCTTTACTAGAAAAATTAGGCTTTATTATAAATCGTGAAAAGAGTCAATTAATATCTACGGTGACATGTAAATTGTTAGGATTTCTGCTAAATTCTCAAAAAATGTATATTGAGTTTCCTGAAAATAAGCGAATTTCAATTTTATTTCTTGTGAATAAATTTTAATTATCAAGAAAATGCAAAAGACGAGAGTTTGCTTCATTTATTGTAAGTCTAGGTGCGTGCTTGTTGCCAAGCTGTGACGCATGGTTGGATATACATTTAAGATTTGGAAAGAGAAAAATTCGAAGCTTTAAGTAGAAACAATAATTCTTTTGAAGCTATTATGGACTTGAAGTCATACTTGTATGAAGATTTTTCTCGGTAGAAATGAATTATTATAATAGTCTATAATCAAATTAGAAATCCTAGTTTTCATATTGAAATTTTTTTCAGACTCTTCATGTACAGGTTGATGTGCGTTTTATCCAAACGAAAAAGAGAATGGTTTTTGGAATATCAAAGAAAGAAACCATCATTTTACCTATTTGGAAATACTTGCAGCATTCTTTGATTTAAAATGTTTTGCGCAGGATCTAAGCAGTTATTTTAGTGATACTATACTTAGAATATCCCACATAATACTCAATGTTGCAGCAATATAACATAAGTATTACACGCAATATTAACTATTCCTGTGATACATAATAGTAATATTGCCGTGCTACTGTAGCAACAATTAATGTCCGCGACGTTTTGATCACAGGAATATTATGCGGAATATCAGTACAATATTTTGATGACAATCAGGCAACATTCCAGTAACATGACAACAATATTATTATAGGTTTTAATTGTTGCAGTGAGAATTGAAAATATTCCAGTGATATTGCAGAAATATTATTATCATTTCACATTAATAATGGAAATACTTGGTAATATTTCGGTGACGAAATAAAACGATAAAATTAAAATGATATCGTTAAACAAATGATGACTGATTTATTGCCATATGATATAGTAGATATATTTCCACAGTATTAGTTTGAAATGCATCGAGGAATGTTATTCCGTCATCTTACAGGAATATACCTATAATATCTTAAAGTAATACATCACATAATAATATTACAGAATATTTCGCATATATTTCAGTATGATATGTAACAGTGTAGTATTATAAAAATAATAATATTTCGACAGTATTAATATGAGATGCATTGAGAAATATCATTCTGTAAAGTTGCAGGAATATTACTATAATATCTCCATGTGATAAGTCACATAACAATATTACAGGATCTATTCCCTTCCTCTTTTATATACGAAAACGTCATTTTTTGTCTAAACGATTATGTCTCGGAAACATATGACGAAAAATTTTTTAACGTATTTTAGATGATTAGGAATATGGACAAAAATGTTCAGTAAAATTTCTGAGTCTAGATGATTTTTTTTTGGCCGAGCAGAAAATAATTTTGTAAAGCAAATCGATATAATATCACATGAAAAGTCTTTTTTTTGTTCTAAAATCAGTACACTTTCAAAATATCCCATGCGTCAACTACTTTAGGGTAAGGTCTAAATAATTTTAACATTAGATTGTTTGAATTTTAACTATTTTATACAATAATACTTTTATAAAAAATAAAACATTTTTTAACTACAATCCTTAAAAATCATCTATTTTCCCAGCGGAGGACCATGAAGTTCCCTAAACTTTTCGGTGGCAACCTCCAAAATTAGTCGTGAATATTTGAGTGTTGGGCGGCACAACAGTTTTTGCCGAGGTCTAGAAACCTCCATCAAGAGGGGGGGGGGGGGGGGTAAATTTTATTTATATACAGGTGCATAAACATATAAACTATAAACCCACCCAAGGACTACGATTTTTATTGTGTAAGTGAGGTTTGTAGTTTCATTATTTAAACCATTTTTTCAACCAGATTTGGAATTTATGGTTATACTATATAAGCATTGTTTAATTAGAAATTGTCGTCTTTGAAATAGGAGAGTACAGGGTCAAACCGATCACCTCATTTTAAGAAATATTAAGTTTATTGAATGGTTAAAATATATCGCTCAGATATATCGCTCGAGTCGCTCAGATTGGGACAGCACCCAGTTTGGAACACTTGCAGTTTCAATACTTCGAAGCACGATATGCGGCGACAATTTGGATTTTTAAACTTCATTATAAAAGTAGCCTATTTGCAAAATTTCAGACATACAGGCCTTTACAACATGTTAGACGACTTCATATTCTATTCAATTGAAAATAGATATTGCATGGAACAAATTTTGGAGATTAGTTAAGCAACGAGATAAACAATAAATATATCTCTCCCAGTGCATATATATTTGTAAATTCTGTATCTACAAATACCCAATTATTTTTTATTAATTTTAAGCAGGTGTTCCTGTTAAAAGTTTAGTAGGTATGTTTTCTTATTACCGTCTGTCGCTCAGTTCGGGGCACTATAAATTATGCATTTTTTACTTTATCCTGCTTTACCTTAATACGAGAAAAATAATTAGGACTCCGAAAAGCCGTGGATATTTAAGGGGAGGGTAGGGTTTTCATGCTAAAAAAAAACACTTTTTTTGCGAATTTTTTTTTAGAGAACTGGGTCGACCAAATTTATTCAAACCTGTTGTACACTTTTAAGCATCATTTCAACAATATTGTCAAATTTTTTCATGCAATTATGTCGGCAAATCAGCCGGTGACGGAGCATTTCCCAAAACGCCTTTTGAAAAAGATGATTTGCGGTGATCACTGTATCTCGGACAAAATTACCTGTAACCAAAATTTCGATAAAATATAATTAAAACATCACTAAATCCTCCCCCCAATGGTTTCCAAATGTATTTTTTTTTTCATTTTTATACGTTTTATAGCAGTTTGAATCAAAAGTTGCGATTTTTAACTAAAATTTTCGTCATTTTGGGGGTGAAAAACACCCTTAATGTACAAAAAAAATTTCATTCGAACCGTTGGGGGGAGGTTTATTATACCTAGAAACTGTATACCAAATTTGGTGTAAATCGGTTAAACGGTTCTGAAATGACAATGATCACGGACTTTGGAAAAGTGGTTTCGAGAAAAACGCGTTTAAAGTTTTTAAGTATGAAAAAGTTAAGAAAAAATCTTTTTTTTTAACTTACACCGAGTCATCGATTCCAGCTCCATAAAAGACATTTCCTGCTGCAACATTGTTATCCTCAGCTTCTTTTTTTTTTTGCAATCTACGCAAAATCCTGGCCTCTTTAGTCTGCTGTTCAGCTTGAAACTCTGCCTTACTTATCCGACAGTTATCTTCCAATCTTGCATAATCGTGCGCGCTTGGTCCAACGCTGATACCCATATCGGACAAAAAGGTAAGTAAAGCACCTGCGCCTTCATTGAACGTACTTGCAGCTATATACGACGCCAGTTCTATGAGTTGTTTGCTACCAGGTAACATTTTCGGTGCAACTTTCCAAATCAACTGGTTAAGACTCTCATTGGCATTTTGGGTAAAACCTCCGACACATCTTTCTAAGAGTTCGTCCTTGCTCAACTCTTCGTAGATTGGTTTTAGAGCTTCAATAACGTCTTGTGGAAGTGGAGAGTATGCATGCTTAAAGTTTTCTACCCCCGTTGTGGCCAAAGCTTTTTTATAAGGACACCACGAAGTCTCGCCGCTCGGACACTTTTCATGATGAGGATTTTCGTCTGTCGACTGCTGATGGTAGTAGGTAGCCCAGATGGCATCTTTCATTTTTTGCACCGAATCGCAATTGTGTCTTATAGCTGCTCCATAGTATCTACTTAAATTGTCGATCATTTTTCCGGTGAGTTTTCCCTTACCGCCAAGGACTTTACTCCTACGTTTTTTACCAGCATTTTTTGCTGTTTTTACGACTGTTTCTTCAACAGTATTTTTAACAAGGTCACGCAAACGTTTCCCCATTCTTTTTTGCACGTGTCCGATGCACTCCTTTTTACTAATAACAAAATCTTTACCATATGGCTGTGCTTTGACTAAATTACCGAACGTCTTACTATCTCCGTCTCCGGCTCACATAATAAAAAAACGTGACGCCGTACGCAGACGACTACAGCGCACAAAAAACGGTAATCTTTGGCAGGAGTACCGGTCTCTCGCGGTCGAAGCAGAACAACGCATGAAAATCGCGCGGGAGACTTACATGCAGAATAAGATTTTTGAAGCCCTAGAAAATAAGAAGGATATTTGGAAAGAACTGAAGGGCTTGGGGCTCCTGCCAAGGGCACGGGGAGGGGGGTTGCATGGCTCGCACTTTGCGGGAGTATCGGTCTCCCAGAGTGAAGGTGACGTTGATTTGGGTAGCATCTTGGACTCGGCCAGTGACGACAGCTTTGTTTTCAAAGACGTTACAGTGACGGACGTAGTCCTGGCTGTTGCTCATTTCTCGTCGCAGGCTAGGGGTGAGGACGGTATTCCCCAAAGCGTTGTAGCTAAGGCTCTCCCGTATATAAGTCATCATATAGCGAGGGTCTTCAACTCCTCTTTGTCTGGTGGTGTCTTCCCAGGGGCTTGGAGGGGGACTCACTTGGTGCCTCTAAAAAAGGTTTCAGTGCCATCTATTTTATCAGATTTTCGCCCAATAGCACTATTGAGCTTTCTCTCCAAGGTGCTGGAGAAGATAGTACACAACCAGATTACCGATTTCTTAAGATCCAAAAATATCTTGGATCCTCTGCAAACCGGTTTCAGACAGCATCACAGCACCCAGACAGCTCTACTAAAACTAACCGAGGACATACGAACTGGGATAAACGACAATAAGAAACTAATGACTATACTGCTACTGTTCGACTTTAGTAAGGCGTTTGACACTATATCACCATCTAAATTACTTCGTAAGCTGATATGCATGGGTTTTTCCAGGAGTGTTCTTCTGTGGATCAAATCATACATCTTTGGTCGCAGGCAAAAAGTCATAACTGACAACAACGGGGAATCTGATTGGCTAACCACCAATCTAGGTGTGCCACAGGGTTCAGTTCTGGGGCCCTTGCTATTCAGTCTTTATATCAATGACTTACAAGACGTACTGACTGGTGGTGATGTTAAACACTTGCTATACGCGGACGACTTGCAAACTTACACTCAAGTGACATGGCGAGATCTTTATGTGGGTATCAGATGCATGTCGGCTGTTGCGCGGGCAGTGTCGGAGTGGGCTGAAGCATCCGGACTGCGACTCAATGTCGGCAAAACAAAAGCGATCATTTTCGGCTCCGAGCACAACATCAATCGGTTGCAGGATCTTGGTTTGCCCGGCATTGAGTTTCAGGAAGGTGTACATGTGCCTTTTTCTGACTCGGTCACAAACCTTGGTGTTGTCATGGACTCTAAACTCACGTGGAAACTGCAGGTTGATGCAGTTGGAAAAAAGGTAAATCGTGCTCTTTACAGCTCGTGGCTTACAGTAAAGGAAAGAAGAGCGTACTTTGCGGGGTTATTATTGTATAGGGCAATAAATATGGGACAACCTCCGTACCTTGCGGCTCTCTTTGGTAAAAACACAGCTAGGACTTCCAGTAGGAGCGGTGTGAAAGAGCTCTCGGTTCCGGGTTCGCGGACTGATAAGGGTCTCTATTCGTTTAGAGCCCAAGGTTCGCGATTCTGGAACACCCTACCCTGCAGTGTGAGGTATCTGCCGTCCTTATGTAAATTTAAAACGGCGTTAGGCAGGCACCTCAGACAACTGCACGGTGTCCTCTGATGTCTTAAGGAGATTCGCGTTCAGATCACCCATGATAATTTTATGATTAAAATCCGGACTGTATAATGCTAGCTTATCCATGAAATCGGAGTTTTGTAGGAAAGAAATGTGCGGCGGCCTGTAAATAAGTGCTACAAAGAGTGGGGGATGGTCGCGTGATTGAACACTGCACATAATGTATTCAGGAATGCCTGGTTTGCCTGCTTGTGTAGTCTTAGATTTGCATAATCTACTGGCTTTAAAAGTGTTTTGCAAGTATAGTATTAGCACACTCCCAAACTCATTCGTATCTAGTCTAATTATTGAGTAACCTTTGATCTGAATGCGAGTGTCCTTGACATCGGGCGAGAGGTGAGTCTCAGCCACCCCAAAGAGGTGGTAGGAGGAACCAGTCAAAAGGTTTTAACGGATTATGGCAATGAGGCCTCCAAATGAGGTAACATTGATAAATCCTACTCTCAGTCCCCTACGATGACCCCCTCTCGCACTTCGTTCACTTAGTCATGCCTTGTCTGCGCCGATATTTTTTGGCTGATTTTCTGTTTCCGGTGGAGCGAT
This sequence comes from Gastracanthus pulcherrimus, assembly GCA_949152435.1. Classification (NCBI taxonomy): domain Eukaryota; kingdom Metazoa; phylum Arthropoda; class Insecta; order Hymenoptera; family Pteromalidae; genus Gastracanthus; species Gastracanthus pulcherrimus. The sequence continues at coordinate 87,807,072 of OX424576.1, forward strand.
ATTCTGCTCCGACAATGCTCTGTTGCAATCCCGTTGATTGTCTGAGGGAGTGGGTTTATTAGTATATAGTAAACAGATTGCTTGTAGTTCAGCAGCATTCGTGAAAACATGAGAGATACCCTCGTCCCGCATCTTGACAAGGAAACGACCTCCCCTGTGCCAAACGTACTTGAAACCGAGAGTTTTTGCTTGTATTCTTAGGCTCCGATAGCTAAGAAAGGTGGAGCTGTCTAGCATTTCATTAATGAATATTTTTCCCGATAAAAGTTGGTCCTTAGTCTCCTGGTCAAGATACGTGACGTCGATATTCTTCATGTAAAAACCAGTGATAGAGCGTTTAGCACGCATTATCTTGTCCACCAAGTCGGCTCAAGAGAGAGGGTAACAACCCACGGTGACCGTCTACGTGCGCTTTTGTCTGCTGCCGGTGTAGTGGGTCGCATGTTGTCTGACCGAAGCAAGCAGGTGCCTACTATATCCTCTCGTTTTAATGACGGTAGTACCTTAACTAATATTGCATGTGCGATGGCATCATGTTTGCTCACGTCTCCCTCAAATACACTAGAGATTATTAGTTTGTCATTTTTAATAATATTGGATATTTTCTCATTTGATAAGGGAACCCGCTTACTACGTGTCGGACGAGTTGCTATTTCCCGCTTGCTGTTCACAGAAGTTGCCTCTGACGGAGAGGCCGCACAATTGTTTATAATATTAATAGCATGATCATTTAGATCGTTGTTAATATTCGCAGTTGTTGCACTTTCATCATTGTTCCCGTCATTATTTCTATAACTTAAACTAGTATGACGAGTTTCTTCATCATTTCTGAGTGTGCCAATATTTACAGTGTTAAATTCATTTAGTATAGTATCACCGGTATCTGTTATTTTATTTTTAATATTATTGAGTTCGCTCGTAATTTTACTATACTGATTTTCAATTTTATCTGTTAGTTTTTCTTCTAACTCAGTCTAATTTTCTAACTAATGTCTTCTAAATGCTTACAGTGCTCCGTGTTATTTTGCAAAAGTTTCATCAGTTGGGAGTTTTGCTAAGATAATCGCGATTCAATTTTTTCTACCTTAGATTCTATTCTGCCGACTAATCCCTGTATTACTGATAAAGACTTTAGTCTGTTAGTAATATCATCCAACCTAGACTCAAGCGAAGCGTTATGCCTGTCCAGAGCACTGTAAACATTTTTCGACGTATTATTGGCCAACTCAGTCATGAAAGAAATCCTGGTTCCTTTTCTTAATACGGATTCATCAAGTTGTTTTAACACGGAGGTATTTTAACAAGAGAGAGAGAGAGAGAGTGGGGGGAGAGTCGGTTGTTTAGCGCCTTCCATTAGAGGGGCAGGCCTGGCTTTTTATGCTATAAATACTTAGTAATATCTTTAATTTTACCGTTGTAAACCCTCAAGATCTTATCTCTACACGTCATAATAAATCACTAATTTCAATACCATATTTATTAAAGGGACAAGGCACCTTTAGACCCTTAAAAAGTAATTCTTTTATGACTCCATAAAACTTCTTATAATTAAAAGCTAAAATTCAGAAAAGTTTTTCAATATAAATATGTAATAATATCTATTATTTCACCGTTGTAAAATCTTAAAATCTTAATCTTACACGTCATAATAAATGACTATTGTTAATACCTTATGTAATAGTGCATACCATAAAATACTTTCAGTAAATAAGGTATTAACAATGGTAATTTAATCTGACATGCAGGATCAAGATTTTGTGATTTTACAGCGGCAAACTTAAAGATTTTATTAAGTGTTTATATTGAAAATTTTTTCAGAATTTTTGGTCTTAATTTTGAGAAGTTCTGTCGACTCCAAAAAAAAATTTTTTTATGGTCCAAGGTTTTCTTGTCTGCTCAATAAATATCGTATTGAAAATAGTGATTTATTGTGATGTATAGGATTAAGATTTTTAGGTTTTACAAAGGAAAAATTTAAGATATTTATTAAGTATATATGGCATCAAAATTTTCAGAATAATTGCTTTTAATCATAAAAAGTTTCCCGAAACCCAGATTCATGCCAGGCCTACTCCATTAAAGTAATAAGGAGAATCGAGCATTACACTAATATTCAGATTATGTGACAAAAAATTATATGTTATGTGGTTCACTTTTTTATCACTACTATGAAAATTTAATATTATCATTAAAAAAGAGTAATAAGTAACAGTAAAATATGCTTAAGGCAATTAAAGCATGATTAAACGAAAGTGTCCAATACCGGAGGAGCGTGTCCCAAAATAGGCGACACTTATACCTGTCTAGTGGGTTGAATTGCAATTATTGTCATTCGATAAATATAATTTAACTTTTATATACTGTTTCCTTGTATTAAAATCTATCAAATGAGACTTGTAAAGTTAAATTTGATCAACAAAAAAAGATTTTATACACGAAAAATATTAAGTCTCCCATACCGGGTCACTCTCCCCTACATGTTAAAAACCCAACATTCAAAAGAATTATATAAAGATATTCACATCGATAAGTTTTAGCTATACTTTTCTTATAAGAAAAGTTTGCATTAAAACCATTTTTACAATATTTTCATTTAATTATTCGAGAATTTGAGTACAAGATAAAAAAATATGGCATTCAAATTTGTATATTCAAAAAGTTTTATTTGTCTAGTGTTATTTATTATTTTTTAAATATAATTATGAAGTTGTGTATTGTAATGCATCATCTTCAGTAGCACTTTGATAGCGTCTCACTACTGTACAATTGCAAGTAAATTGTAAAGAATTCTATTGCCTAGAGATTCGTTTCTTCTATTTCTTCACACTTAAAATGTTTTGCTTTTCTAAACAATATGAATGTTATTCTTTATTGAAAGTTAAGCGAGACTCTATTAAACTGCCAGTGAAGACGAGGCATAACGTTGTATTTAAATGGGATAAGTGCAAAAAGACGTTAGAACTATCGTATATTTTCATGCGGTAATGAAACGTTTATAAAAGCTCTGTTCTGACTTTGCTAGGGCAAAATACGGTTTTGCATATTAAAATTTAACATTACGTGCATGAGAAATATCAATTTAAGAGTTGATTAAATTTATGTTACGTTTCGTCTATCTAATCGGAAGAGACCCGCCTTGTACGATTGTCGTTGAAAAACAATTTTCTTTTTTTTTTTGATAAAAAAGTTCGAATCTTATGTTTTTTTCAGTAAAACTTATTATTAAATGTATACAAATAAAAAATGACTAATAATTATTTATTTATAACAAGTTTTCGGTATGATTCCGTTCTTCCGTACATAGTTCGATTTAGCGTTTTCAGTTTAATTATTTAAACTTATTTTTTTTCTTTATTTATTTCAAGTCGCATCGGCTTCAAACCATTAGCGACTACTTTAAAAATTCAGGAGATATTTATACATTTGATTTCTGAGATATATGAATAGTTATATTATATCGTATTATATTTATATATTTGTAGGTACATTTATAGATAAGGTACATTTAGTTGTAATTTGAGTACATATATTGTGTAAGAAGATATACATATATACAGATATACATTTGAAGTTTATGAATAATAATAATACAATTTAATACAATAGAACATAATATACATGTAATTTTCAAGAACTATTAGGTTGTTTAGATTGAGTAGGAGGAAGGTATTACAGGAAATTAATGATGTTGATTTTGTCTAGATAGTTTATAACATTATTGATGGATTTATAGGCATTTAGATTTCTTTTGTGATATTGTAGAGTATTCTTTCTTGAGAGTATTTAGGACATTCAACTAGGATGTGCTTGATAGTTAATTGGGAGTATTTGCAGTCATTATATATAGGTGGGGCAAGATTTTGGAGTAGATATTGATGTGTAGCTTTTGAGGGTCCTATTCTGAGTCGGGTTCTGGCTATTTGATCTCTTTGAGTACGTTTAGCAATACATGTTTTTGAGTATATGTCGTCCCTGACAGCATGTAGGGAGCTATTTTTTTCCGATTCCCATTGTTCATTCCATCTATTTTCAATAGATTTTAGTATAATCTGCTGAGCATTTACCAGTGGGGGAGGGGGGGGGGGGGGAGTTTATAGCTTATTTCTTCCATATCTGCGGCTGTTTTTGCTATGCTAGTAGCTATAGTTGCTTCTTTAGTGTTAGCGTCTTTTGGTAATGATAGAATAATGTATTTATTTTTGTTGTTGGTAATTTTATACTGGATGTTTTGGAAGACGCTATTTTTGGAGTATATGTTCCGGATTTGGTTTAGGAGAGAATGTGAGCGAGTGAAAATAATTATGTTATTACGTGGTAGAGTTCCTACTATATCTAGTGCTTCCAATAGAGAGTAAGCTTCGGCGTCTGTACTATTTATAGATTTGTGGATTCGGAATTTGGTAGATATATCTAGATAATTGACTACTGTGCCGGTGGTTTCTTTAATTGAGTATGCAGCGGCGTACATTTCTAAGTATTTTTTATTTCGATACTTATTTTGGAGGGAATCGTTGTCTATATTAATATTTAGTACGGATATAGGGTATATTGGTTTTGTATTTAGCATAATATCTGGTATTTCTTCGTTTATACTAGTTAGAATACACTGCAGTCTTTGGGTGAACGCTTTTGGTATAGATTTACTAATAAATTCTTCGTTGCTAGGGGTTTGATTGAAAATCATTTCCGTTGTTGGGTTGTCAGGACGTGAGGCTAGTTTGCAGGCATATTTACAAATAAGTTATTGTCATCTAACGTTTAACGGCCGCATGTTTGATTCTGCTAGGAGGCTGGACGTAGGGCTTGTATGATAGGCTCCTAGAGCAATTTTCAGACCAGTATTATGGACTGTGTCTAATGTTTTTGCTGTTCTAGAGGAGTCATAGAGGATAGATCCATAATTGAGCTTAGAAAGTACTATTGCCTTGTATGTATTAAGCAGGGTAAGTTTATTGGCTCCTCAATTTTTAGCGGCTATAGTTATCAAAATATTTTTAAACTTATTTGTTTGATGAAAATTGTTATTCTTGCGTTAGTGAAGTGTAAAGTTTATAACTTCTTATTTCAACATTTCTTTTCAATTATAAATTGCTGTCGTTTGGTTAATAAGGTTTATAGTTTATAGTGTTATTATTTAAACGTTATTTAATTAAAAATCTCTACCCCTAGGGTAGTTTAAAGTTATTGGTTTTATTATTAAGATCTACTAATTAAATAAAAATTGTTTTCCTTAGGTTAAAATTTTAAAATTAAAAAATTATCTTTTCATGATTCTAAGGTATGGATTTCTATATCTACTCATGAGCGAGGTCTAATTTTTCCAGACTATCCAGAGAGCTAGTGCCATCCCTGTTTGAGTGCTCTTCTGTAAGAGATAGTCTTGTTTTCCTACTCTAGACACGGTGCGTGTATGGAAGACATATTCTTGACAGAATGAAAGTGTAGACTGCTTAACAGACTATAGATTATCGATAAAGCAGCTGATGATACAGTAAGAGAATATTATTAAACAAGCAACTAATGTTCACTGGCTGAACAGCTGAGAAGGAGGTTGAAAATCACCAACTCGCCAAAAATTATATGAAAAATATAATTCTTGATATGACTTTAATATTTAAGATATTCAAATAAAATGGATGGCCTGATATAATTGAAACTAGTTAGCCTTTGGTCTATCTAATAAAATTAAAATTTATTTGTATGGCTTTTATTGGTGTTCATAATTTTCTGATTGATTTTTAAATTAGAGTCAAAGTTAACTCAAAGAAAGCTAGAACCATGTTATAAAGTATCAAATACTTACATAGTTTTTTACTAAGTGCTACAAATTGAGTAAAATTCATAATATAACAATAAACATTATGAATTATTTTTTTTACACTTACTGGTATTGGATAAGTGTTTAAGACATTCCACTACTGTTTGAAGTTGATGACACGGATCATAATCAAGAAGAATAAAAACTTCTTTAATAATCGACGTGATTCCGTCTTTGATAAGTTGTTGTCCTGCAAAATTTTTAATATTAATTTAAATTCTATATTCAAAATAGTCCGACATTTCTAATAATTACGTATTTAATAAACTTTACCATTTTTACTTAAACGCTTTAATATCATAAGCATTGGTTGTAGTATTGTAGACTTATTGATATACAGTTTGAACAAAGTCTGAAATAATGTTCCTGCATTCCTGGATTCAATCTTGTTAATAAAGTTTGTATCTTTAGGTGAAATCTGTTATTCAAAATAAATAATCTTTTTGTTACATATACTTTATCAAGAATTATCAATTTTATTTTATACCAATTTCATTTTAATATATTATTAAGAATAAGAACCTGCATTCTTTGACCTCACAAATGGTATACAATTTAGGGCATATAATTCAAATATAAAAATTGGAGACGAGAAATAATTTTTTCATTCGACTGAGGTGGAGTTCTACTTTCGTTTTCACAAAAAAGTTCTTATTTTATATTAGTAGGTATGGGACCACTACAAAGTGTCAAAACATGATACTCCGTAGTGGCCTCAAAAGTATGACCTTCATAGTGTCACACACACACACACACACACACACACACACCCACACGCACACACACACGCACACACAGACACACACACATACACACACACACACACACACACACACACTCACACACACACACACACCCATACACACACGCACGCACGCACACACACACAGACACACACACACACACACACGCACGCACGCACGCACGCACGCACACACGCACGCACGCACGCACGCACGCACGAACGCACGCACACACACACACACATATATATATATATATATATATATATATATATATATATATATATATATACAGAGAGCAGCCTAGATAAGTTTCTTAGATTTAAGTTTATTATACAATCATATTTCTGTCGACCTGAGGATATGTGTAAGAGACAATCGAAACGTTATTATATAACTAGCCAAGCGATATACAATTATCCATACATATATATATATATATATATATACACACACGGTGACCCATTTTAATCGCCGCACCCGGATTTCTCGGAACCTAAGCCAGATAGGGCAAAGCGGTTCAGACAAAAGTTGTAGGGGACAAAGGGGGCCATACAATGGCGCTAACGTCTTTGACCTTGAACTTGACTTTTAAGGTTATTTCAAGGTCAAAGTGGTTTTTTCATATGGGAATACCTAGTTTTGACCCCGGATTCGGAAAAAGCGGGAAATTTTATGTTAAAAATCATATAGAAAAAAATTTTTCAAGGTCATTTCAAGGTCAAATCAAGGTCAAATTCCGAAAAGTCCGTTTAAAATCGTTTTTTTCCATGAACCACAGGCTAAGCTGGTTCAAATTGATCGTAGGCTGTAAATAAATTTTTAAAATTGTTTATTCTTTTATGATTTCTAGGCAAAAACAATCCGAAGTGAAGTCAATTTGACCTTGAGACTAAAATGGAAACCCACAAATTCCAACTTACAAATCCTAACCCCACAAAGCTCAAAACCAAAAACATTCGATCTGCAAACTTTAAACTCATGCATCCTTAACCAACATTTTCCTACCTCACACACCCTAAACCCACACACCCCAAACTCACATATCCTATTTTTTTCTTTAATTTAAATTTTTATTTTGTATTTGCATTTTTTATTAATTATTATTTGTTTTTGCTTCTACAATTATCTTAGTCGGATACTAATTTTTTGAATTATGAGCTTTCAAAAAATGTGATTCTTTTTACAAATAAACTCATAACTTCCTAAAAAATAAAGATACAACATTTCTGTTTTGTGAGCAGTTCAGATTTAATTAAAAGAACCATTGACGGAACCTATTTTCTTCGTAGATGTGTTTTTAATGATTACATTATCAAAATTAGTATTTCTGAAATTCGAAAGCTACTAATTCACATTATTTACATAAAACAAAAAAATAAAAGGAAGTTTTAGTTTTATTTGCAATCAAAATAAGAAATAATGCTTTATCGAATACCTTTAATGTTTTGACGATTATTTTAATTTAAAATTTAAAATTAAAAAAGTGTTACAAACGAAGTATTTATGGCAAATAGAGTTAGCTAAATAAAGTTACCGTAATTTTCCAACGTTTTTCCTTTTTAGGAGCGACCGTATACGGGCAAGCCTTATCATTATTAATATTTTTGATACAATTTTACTATTTAAATTTAATAGTAATTAATAGCTGGCTCTGAAATGACTGACTATCCGCCCAATGAGATTGTTGATATGATTTTGGTTTTAGAAGCAAGCCAAAATAATTATCGTGGTGCGGCAAGACTTTATCCTGAACGCTATCCTGACAGACGACACCCTGACGATAGAGCTATCAGATGTTTAACTCAAAGAGCTCGTGGTGGACACATGGTTCGCCAACGTAGGCGCCATGAGTATGATGAAAATGATAATCGAGTTCTAACTATCCTTGCAATAATTCATCTTGACCCACACATTAGCGCTCGTCGAGTCGAAAGGGAAATTGGTATTCCAAGAAATACTTTTTTAAGAATTATGAAGGTGTTTCAATATCATGCGTATCATATTACTTTGGTTCAAGGGCTACAGTTTGAGCATTTCCAACAGCGTATTGTGTTTTGCCAATGGGCTTTACGAATGATAGAAAATGATCCAGACTTTTTTAACTTTGTTCTTTTTCCTGATGAGGCAAAATTTCAAAGTGATGGGGAACTGAATAGGCATAATTGCCATTATTGGTCTGATGTAAATCCTCATTGGGTCAGAACTGTAAACCATCAAAGACGTTGGAGTATTATGGTATGGTGCGGGATTATCAATGGATATTTGATTGGTCCTTATTTTTTTAAAGAAAATGTAAATCAACATACCTATTTGACGCTAATAAGAGATGAACTACCTGGATTGATGGAAGATATTGATTTAGAAACTCGACGAAGAATATGGCTCCAGCAGGATGGCGCACCACCACATTTCGCTCGAATTGTAAGGGCTTTTTTGAATGAGCACTATGGTAACAGATGGATTGGTCGAGGAGGTCCGGTTAACTGGCCTGCTTGCTCACGCCATCTTACATCACCAGATTTCTATTTATGGGGGTATTTATAAAATGCTGTTTTTGAGCAACAACCCACTACAAGAGCAGATATGCAAGATAGGATTCGTCGAGCATGCGCTGCCATTCCGAAACAAACGTTGCAGAATACCGTTCGCCATTTTCAAAGGCGTTTGACTATGTGTCTTGAAGCAAATGGTCGTCATTTCGAACACTTGCTTCGAGGTTAAATAAACATTTATTTACATTAGTGAGATTCAAGGGGACTCACTATAATCAAGCAACCCGAACAGTGAGAGGCAAGAGGACTCACTATAATCAAGCACCACGAACAGTGAGAGGCAAGGGAACTCACTATAATTAAGCACCCCGAACAGTGAGAGGCAAGGGGGCTCACTATAATCAAGCACTCCGAACAGTGAGAGCCAGCTTAGCCTGTGGTTCATGTAAAAAAACAATTTTAAACGGACTTTTCGGAGTTTAACCTTGATTTGACCTTGAAATGACCTTGAAAATTTTTTTCTCAATATGATTTTGAACGTAAAATTTCCCGCTCTTTCCGAATCCGGGGTCAAAACTAGGTGTTCCCATATGAAAAAACCACTTTGACCTTGAAATAACCTTAAAGGTCAAGTTCAAGGTCAAAGACGTTAGCGCCATTGTGTGGCCCCCTTTATCCCCTACAACTTTTGTCTGAACCGTTTTTCCCCATCTGGCTTAGGTTCCGAGAAATCCAGGTGCTGCGATTAAAATGGGTCACCGTGTATATATATATGTGTGTGCGTGTGTGTGGAACGTGTGTGTGTGTGTGTGTGTGTGTGTGTGTGTGTGTGTATGTGTGTGTGCGTGTGTGTGTGTAACATTAGGAAGCTCATACTTTTGGGGCCACTATGGAATATCAGTATCACTATGGAGTATATGTATATATATGGGTGATTCTCCGTGAAGTAGAGATAAAAAAAATTCTTTTTAAACACTTGAGGTTAATGTTGATGAAAGCTAAATAAGAGTATGTAGTCATTTTTTACATATTTTAGCAAATTTTAACCTCTATTTAGTCAACAAAATTAAATCTCTCTAAAAAATAGCAACAAGGGAAATATAGAATATTTAGAAATATTTAAAAATATTTTTGAATTTTTCCTAAAAAATGGTTCTAATACCTCTTAATGCCTCTATCGATTCATTAAATTCATTTTAAAGCTTATAATCCGGAAAAAGTGGGTTTGATCACTCGGGCCATTACACCAAACATCATGAAGATAGCTTTATTAATTAAGTACAAAAGTGACTGCCGCAGTCGAAAAATGACAGAAGTGCAATATTTATATAAAAAAGAATCAAAATAAAATGAAATATTGGTAACAAAATTTTTAAAATGCACGATTTAGCAATAAAGTCATATTTAGCTTCAAATAACTTTAAATATATGGACTTTCAACCGTGTTGAGTGGGATGCAGAGAGCAGCCTAGATAAGTTTCTTAGATTTAAGTTTATTATACAATCATATTTCTGTCGACCTGAGGATGTGTGTAAGAGACAACCGAAACGTTGTTATGTAACTAACTAAGTGATATACAATTATACATATATCTTAGAAATCTTAAAAATCTAAGAAACTTATCTAGGCTGCTCTCTGCATCCCACTCAACACGGTTGAAAATCCCGTTATATATATCGTCTACCAAGGTGCGCGAGAGTCTCTCCTTAAGGGGGCAGGCCTCCAGAAAATTTTTTATGTTTAAAAGCAATCATTCTGAAAAATTTTATGCTATCGAAACACAATAATATCTTAAATTATACCGCTTTAAAACCTCAAAATCTTGACCAAACACGTCACGATAAATCACTGTTTTCATTACAATATTTATTAAGGAACTTTGATCCTCACACGATTCGGGGTGACACGATGAACAAAAATTTATTTTTTTTATCATAAAGATTTTTTTGAAACAAATTTTATTTAAAGTTGATAGGATTTCCAAAACAATAGAATAAAAAAAATGTAATGAATGAGTGCTTTGCTATTTTTGTCATACATATCAAAAGGGGTCGAATAAACATCGAAATAAAATATTTTGTTCACCATGTCACTTCGAATTATGTGAGGAATAAAGTTCCTTTAATAAATATGGTATTGAAAATAGATTTATTGTGACGTGTAGGATCAAGATTTTGAGATTTTACAAGGGTAAAATTTAAGATGTTATTATATTTGATAACATAAATTTTCAGAATAATTGCTTTTATATTACACTTATTCACTATGATTTAAGTGCATGCAATTATTCGTATTAGTTTAAGGGGTCAGATAGACTTTTAAATTTTAAAGTAATTGGTTCGCGCGTTAACCGGTTGAACTTTTATTTCGTTATTCGAGCGCGGTATTAACATCGAGCGGATGCAGCGAGACACCGATTGCTGTGGTAAATTTGCGCCCGTAAGGAGTTAGGAGTGTGTGAGGCGAGTGAATGTTAAAGTACACTTAGTTTTGTAACAATAATAATAATATCATTTATTGCACGTCGTTAATTCAACTTTTAACAATTAATTATAATAATACTTGACTATGTGTGTATGTGCGTGTAAAAGGCAAAGATAAATTGAATTTCAAAAAGGCAGACACGCGGTGAGAATTTTAGTGTTTCGCGAACGGTCGTGAAGATGTTTTGGATAGAGCCGCGCGTAAAGCGGAAGAGAGCGAAAACCGGGCAAGCAAGGAGTTTTGTTCTCCTTGCGCCTCCTCAAATGTGGAGGAAAAATTTACGCGGAAGGGAGACGTCGGGCTCGACGCTATACACCCTGCGAATCGGCCTCCCGCAGATATGTCACGGCCGGTCACGCAATGGACAAGTGACCCGCGGCGCGCTCCAATAGCCGCTTGGCGCGAGGATTTAAACATCGGCCGCAACATACCGCCCGCCTCGTTGTAAAATTGCAACAATACTAGTAGATGGAGGAAAAAAGAAAATAAAAATGCAAAAATAAAAGAAAATCCTGAAAGGGAAGACGGTACATTAATAGGATAGAAACAAGAATAAAATGTTTAGAAAAAAAAGATAGTTGTGATTGTAATCCTCTTCGTGCGGAAATTCCTGAGTGTATTCAGGGTAATATACTCAGGCGTTCCAGCGCCGCCCGCCGTGGAAGCACTGGAGGGTACGGGTGTCGAAGCCGCAGGAGGAGGATCTAGAACCGCAGATTGGTCGAGCTCCTGCTCTACTGGAAGGCGGATCACCTTCACCAAAGGCCGTCGAAGGGTCATGGTAGCCGTCCTCAGAGTCAAGACTCGAGTCAGCCCGTCCGTTCCTGGGTGGAGGCGCTCGACCCGTGCCCAGCGCCACTTCGTAGATGGCAGTAGTTCGTCCGTGAGAAGAACCAGATCTCCTTCACGGACCATCGCGTTCGGTGTGAGCCACTTGGAGCGCTGTTGTAGCTGGCGTAGGACCTCAACCTGCCAGCGCTTCCAGAAGTGATTTCTCATATGCAGTGTCATTGATACCTTGGTATACCTGAAACAGACTGGTGTGGACCGAAGGTCTCTGGAAGAGCCGATAGTGCTGAGCCAATCAAGAAGTGGCCTGGTGTGAGTGCTGAGACGTCTCTCGGGTCACTGCTGAGTGGGCACTGACGAGTGAGTCACCTAATCCGACTTCGAGCATACACGATCCAGAAGACACGCAGTAAGTGACTCATGGCCAGCTGGGGTCCTCCATGCAGCGTTCGAAGGTGAGCATCTCGGATTAGAAGCTCGGCCACATGACTCTCTCCAGGTATGACGATTTGCAGGCGTCCTCCGACCCGCATCAGGCCCTCAGTATCCAATAAGGGCAGAAATCGTAGGAGGGCGCTTGTGGTAGGCAGAGGGCGTCCAGCGTGCAGGCAGGTTGTCTCAATCTCGTAATAGTCTCTCTGGGTGGCGAGAATGACAGCGCATCGTGCGCGCCCAAGCTCCTGAGCGCTCAGAGTCATTGTCGACCGATTTTCCCTTCTGACTCGTGAATTCGATTGCCACCTGAAAATATAAGCGATCACTCACAATACCTATGACCATGTTGAGAATCTATAATATTAAGCTCTAATAATAATTATGTTTTCATATGCAGTTTTAATTACAATAAATTACATTATTAATAAATCTTATTTTTTTAATTCTTTTCCGCATATTATATTTTTTATTTTAGAGTTTAGAAATAGAAAATTTTCAGAATTTTAAAATATAATGACAAATCATAGTTTAAATTAATTTATTGTATTAATATACAGTAGGAATAGTAATAGAATAATATAACTTTACAGTGGTCTTATTGTTATGAAACAGCCTAAAATACGATATTACGTTATTTCAATACTACGAAAAATGTTTAAATTGTCTAAATAGCGTAAAATGTTGAGAAATTTGATTATTTTTAAGATTATAAAATTTATGTATCAATACAATATTAAATTACACTGATTTAGCGCAAAATGTGGGTGGTCTTAAAGTTATGAAACGCACTGTATTGCTGTTGTAGGAGTCGGCTACTGTGCGAAGGTCGGAAGCAGAAGCAAACGAGTGAGCTCGCATACCCTCATCTCGTCGTGCGAGAAACCTGCCACGTCTATGCCACACGAATTTGAAACCAAGATTCTTGGCAATAACTTTTAAATTTTTGAAATCGTTGTATGTGTCTTGACTTAAAGCTTCGTTAATGAAAATATTCGTGTGACAGAGATTCTTGGCCAGTTTCTCGCCTAACCTAGAAGGGTCGATATCGCTGGTGTTAAAGCGCGTAATGTCCGCCTTCGCACGCATCACTTCATTGCGTTTTGTTACGCTCGTGAGACGGACAATTAAAGGCGGCGGTGAGTTTGCTTTAGTAGATGGCGCAGGACTAGAGCCCTCGGAACCTGCAGTGGAGGATCTGCCTCTCATCGTAGGGCGAGCAATTTGCATAACACTACTTATATCGTCTTGACTGAGAGAAGGCAGAGCAGTACTGAGAACCACGTAAGCGACCTCAACAGGATCAGTCTCAGCACGAGAGCAGTCGACTATACCCGTGACAATCAACTCAGTGTCCTCAACACCACTACTGTCTTCTCTGTTTGCATGGTTAGAGCCCTTTCCTCCACCAGCAAGTGCCGAGACATAACTCGACGCAGAGTTATATTTATTGCGTGAGCCTGGCGTACTAGATTTATGGCTCCCTTTTCGAATTCTACTAAAAGCAGGTTCTTTCGGAGTCGCGTGGTCTGAGGAGTCAACTTGCAAGTCTCTAAGGGATACGAACACACGCGACTCATTAGCGTCATGTTCATCACGGATGATGTCGTCATTCACATTTTTCTTTTTTTGGTTTTGATTAATATTTGGATTGTAAATTAGCTTCATGCCATCGGCCATGCCATCAATTTTAGTCTCCATTTGTTGGACTTGTTGTTTTAAAAGTGTATTTTCTTGCAACAACAATAGACTATCTTTCTGCAGATCCGCCAGCTTGGATGTCTGCTCGTCAATTTTTTTCTCGAGTGACGAAACCTGAGAAGTCAGCTTAACAGTCAACCCGTCGGTTGCTGGTACGGTTGTTGACGTATTATTGATCTCATCGAAATTCTTCACCACGAGAGAATGATAAGACTCAATTGTTTTTGCAAGAACTTCAAATTGGTTGTGAAATAAGTCTAGCATCGACGATGGCAGATTACAATACCGCGAACAATTTAAAGTGGTAGAGGCGATATCCTCGATTCTCTTCTCTTCAGTGGTCGTTTTTAACAATTTAATTGTAAGGGTGGACGCGGTGAGTGGCTCCATCTTTGTGTCGTTGTTGGATTTCTTATCATTCGCGGAATTATTTGCAGTGATTATGCTAGCTGAGGCCAGACTCTTATCCATAGTACAGTTAATGTTTTTGGTTTTGCTGTTATTTATATTTTTCTTTTTGCATTCTTGACATGAAAATTTATTATTTTTTAGCGCTATCATTTCATGACACACGTTATAATAGCATTTAAGGCATGTTTTGCATCGATGAAGGGTGGCTTCTCTGCGAGTTGTCTTTTTACATTTAGCGCAAGATGTTGAAAGCATATTGAAAGTATATGAATGTCAAGTCAAAAGATCATATACATTTAAAAATTGACGCTTAATTCGGTGTGCCTGATGATAGCGGCATCTATTGAGCAGTTAATACACTCGCCCGTCAATTTTATCGATCGATTTAAGGCGATGGTGCTGCGCCCTGGTGGTGAATGCCAAAAAAAAAATCGTCCGTGCAGTGTTGCCAATTGCAAGATGCAAATTTTTTAGATATAGATAGAGAGAGAGAGAAGAACAGACACTCTAACCTCAAAGAAAGCAATACGTTTTACTGCTTCTCTCGCTTCTCATCCTCCTCCGATAAGCCTCCCATGTACAGCAATCGAGCGCAGTACAACGAAATTACAGACCCTCTATAATGATGTAAAAATGAGAGATACAGCTGTGGCACGATGACACTCTCCAACTCCTTGTTCAAGATGACGATTTGAGGTTATGTTGGTCGCAGTTTAGCGGAATTCTCCTCCAGGCTCATAAAAACGTACAAAACATGCAGTTTTTTAGCGTGAGCTTGAGAGCCGATTGGAGGATACTCTCCGCTGTAAAAGAATCACTCCTCGGAGTGATAAACAATCAGAAAGTTGTTAAAATATTGCGAGGTGTTGATGTGCCGCGACTTACCGGAAGAGAGAGAGGGAGAGAGAGAGGAGCAGAGGTAAAGCTAAACTCTGTCTTTCTCGCTCTCGCAGCGCTGCCGTCTGCGAGCTTATGGCTTGATATAAATCACGCGACATTGACCTTGGTTTTTCGTTTCGATATTTCTTCACGAATTTTCAAATGATATTCCACAGGTAAAAATGAATATACAACCAAATATTCAATATGGTCCGTTATTGTCACTTTTTTTAGAAAAAGCACTGCACACCCGTAGAGCCACTTTCGTCGTACAGATTCGGGAGTCTTTCAGCGCGGAATTCAAGTCCGAATCGGGTAGCACTATTATAGATAATCGCTCAACTTAAATTTACTCGCGTACTCCGCCTCCTACACGCAAATTTGGCTCAAAGGACCAATGATTCGCGCGTTAACCGGCTGAACTTCTATTTCGGTATTCGAGCGCGGTATTAACGTCGAGCGGATGCAGCGAGACACCGATTGCTGTGGTAAATTTGCGCCCGTAAGGAGTTAGGAGTGTGTGAGGCGAGTGAATGTTAAAGTACACTTAGTTTTGTAACAATAATAATAATATCATTTATTGCACGTCGTTAATTCAACTTTTATTTCAAATTTTATTATTGCTTTCTAATAGTTTACTGCGTTAATTTATACACTTGACGGAAATGTTTCTCGATGTAGTAACAAATGCAGGCTGGCAGAGTTTAGTTAAGAAAGAAGCCAAGACGTAGATAAAAATGAGAAGAAAATTAGTATTGGTATGGAGAAATTTGTAAGTATATAAAAAAGGGTGGTTGGTTAACTTCAAGCTTAAAGGCCTCTTTGTTTTGCTGTTGCGCTCTTATTACACGTCTGGACTCCATTAGTGAAAAACAAAACGGGGCCAGCTTAGGGTAGGGAGCACTTATTATTCAGTGAAAGAACGAGCCTTTAAGATATCGTATTAGGCCTGCAGTGAGTAATCTTGACTTTGTTCGAGACTTATTAATATGAGTTAGTTTACTATCAAGATTTCGATAAGTTTGTATCAAGGGAATACTATCCGTACTCCGTGCGTCAAATGCTTGTTTTGTCGTTTTCGACATCCTTCGTAGGGCAAATCGTGTTCGTAAATTTTTGAGTGAGCGTGAAAAATTGTATGCGTTAGCTTACATTATTCACAAATTTGATGAATCAACATGTGGATTTTTGCATTATATTTATGGGATACATATATATATATATATATATATATATATATATATATATATATATATATATATATATATATATATATATACGTTTCTGACTATCGCTATCATCAAATTCATGAAAACTGCTGTTTTGATTTCCATGAACCTTTGAGAAATATATATATATATATATATATATATATATATATATATATATATATATTTCTCAAAGGTTCATCGAAATCAGAACAGCAGTTTTCATGAATTTGATGATAGCGATAGTCAGAAACGTGAGTTCCCATAAGGCTACGTGTTAGAAACGTAAATATAAAATTCTTAATATCTTTTTTCTGGATTGGTGTAGTTTTATAAAAATTTATGTGGTTAAGTTTAACGGTCAAAACATACTAGTGTACTAATTTACAGAGTTTTCTGAACACTAATTCGAATCCAACAGTGCTCCCGCACATATCACTCAATATTGCAGCAATATCACATGAGTAGGGGAGACCGGGGCGAATTCGAACAAATTATACAACTTCGAGTAGGAACGTTTATAATGTAACTGTCGATAAACTAGTTTATCAACACCATCAACTGCCTCTTGATTTTCGAAAGTTTGACAAAACTATTCGCTAGATCAGAAGTATCGTGATAATTAATCAGCAAGTAAGAGTTTAATATAATAAATAAATATATGTTAAATAGCATATTTAATAGTTGCCTTAAGCCACTAATCGACTCATTAAACTGGAACTAACTATTTCTAACCACAGTTTAAAGTATTTTCTTACATTGGGGCAAAATCGAACACAAACTTACGGGTCGATTTCGAACACGATATTTCTCATACAAAACAAATTTTAATTAGTTGTATTAATGACAAGTCAGTAATTATTAATTCGAATATACATTAAAACGTTAACATACAATGTTAAAATGATTCAGAAATGATTTTTGAAGGAGTGTAATACATCAAGGCTAGTAAATTATCACACAGAGCTGTATTAGTAATTACTGTAACATAAACATATCATTGTAATTATCTTACGTCAAAAACACAATAAAGTTAACGTTGCACATGATCAAAATTTTCTTAATCATTACAAGTTAGTTTCAAGTGTAGAAATTGAGCACAAATTATGAAGGTATGTACATTGCAGGAGCTGTCGACTTTATCTTTAACATATAGAGCCCTATATGGATTCACTAGCTATATTGTATAATCTAACTGCAAATACTTTACAAAATGTTGGAAGCTGGATTATGAATAAACACAACAGAATCGTATTGTTTTATTCATCAATTTTATAAAACGGCATCCAAATTTATTTTTCATGAGTCCCCGAAGACCCTATATATTTAGCTAGTGCTGTGAATTTTAATAAAGCCAAAGTCAACTTTGAGTAGAAATTTAAATATTAATACTCGTTTATATTAATAATAATTTGTTATTTTAACGTATAAAAAGGAAATAAATATATGATTGCTTGAATAATTATAAGTTTCTGGTATTTATTAACATGTATTAAATTGAAGTTATTTAAAAATACCTACCTATGCTATTTAAATGCCATGTTCGAATTCACCCCAACGACTGTGAACGAACGAAAATGTTGAATGATTTATTGATGAGAAAAGGTTATATATTGGGGTAAAATAAACTTAGAAAAAATTGCCTATGTTAGTTCAGATAATAACGAATAGTTCTACCGTAGTAGAATTCATTTTCTTTTCAGGAATGTTGAACTAAAAATACTAATAAAAAAGTGTTAGAATTCGCCACACATGGTGGTCCTCGGCAAAATTCAACCGAAACGCGTTTGCACTTTGGATTTTCCTTTTGCATATGATTTGAGGCCCTTTCAGGACCACATTTCAATAGAAACTAAAATCGAGGAATGAGCACTTTTTTTAATTCAACTTTGAAAAATTTTTATGGGTAGTCAATGACGAAAAAATTTTTTCATGGGTAATCTAGAAAATTTATTTTTATTATAGTGTTTAACAATTGAATTATACATTAATTACATATTTACAGTACACTTTCTCGCAAATATGTACAGAAGTGTATGTTACATTATAAATATAAATTTAAAATAATGTTTTTTTTTCTGTTGAAAATATTATCGTGGTAAAAGTTAATATAAATCATATACTTTCAAAGTATTTTAAAAAATTAATTGAAACTGAATACTACTGAGCACTAATACATTCTATAAGTACCTTGTAAGGATGAAAATGTGTATAGCAATATACCTTCAGTCAAGATCAAAACCATTTGTAACAAAGCGTATATATGTATCGCGTATATACGTGACTGTGTTGTCGAGCATGTGTTTGTATATCTGTAAATTCCAACGATGTTAGTGTACAATAATTCAGTGAGTCCTTTTGTAGCAGTCTATTTAACGCCATGCCGCCGATTATTATAAAAAATCCCGCGCGTACTCATGAGGAAAATCGCTCTGTTATTTGCTTACTTTGTTGGGATAAAAGTAAACGGATTATTGACATAACATCAGCTTTGAGAGATAAAATATGTAAACTGTTTAAAAGTTATGACGAAAAAAATGAGTGCCTTCCAAAAGTAGTGTGTGCATCTTGCAAGTCTAATTTATACCGTAAAAATCTCGACGGAAAAAAGATCTCGCCAATAGATTTTTCGCAATATAGGTTGAAGAAAGATACAAGATCAAATGCAAGTGCAAAGTGTAATTGTTTTTTTTTGTGAACGAGCAAGAAAGAATGGCAAGGACAAAGTTATTCCCAATAATGTTTTTGAAACTCAACGTAAGTCTCAGCTGAATGAAGAAAAAAAAAAGAAAACCGCCAGTTATGAAATGCTGCTCAAAATGTTTTTCTAAAATACATGCAGGTAAAAGTCATATTTGTAGAAAAGCTATTGTAGTACGCAAAATTTCAAGGTGTGTTACTTCACTAGATTTGAAATCTAAAGAACAGATAGCTTCCAATTTGTTAACAAAGGTTCTTAAGGAGAAAGATGAGTCAAAGTCAGTGAAATTATCGCAACAGCAAGGGGGGCAGCATCTTCAAGTGACAATAGGAAAAGTAAAAAACCAAAAGAAACTTTATTTACTGTACAAGACTTTCAAAATATTAGAAATACATTTAATAGTATAAAAAAATTGTTTATCATAGGTATAGCTCCATACATTCAAGAAAATTATGAAAATGTCACACAACTATGGTCGGAATTAGGGATTAATGATTTTGAAGGAACCGTTGCTACACATTTAAAACTCGCGAATATTATTGGCGGTATAATGTCTCACTCGAGTATGTATCCATGTTGTTGATGCTATGCAAACAAAAACAGTCTCCACGTCATTGGCGAATACCGTACTGTAGGTAACGCGCTCAAATATTACATTGAATGGTGTGATGCAGGTAACCAGAGACATAATGCTAAAAACTTCAAAAATTATATACACCCACCCATTATCGAAACAAATAAGGATAGATTTATTTTAGATGTAATTCCTCCGCCGGAACTCTATTTGTTACTAGGGGTTGTCAATACATTGTATTCACACATGTTTAAAGAATTTGAAAATGAAGCCAATGATTGGGCAGAGCACTTTAGTGTTCAGCGTGAAATGACTCACAGAAGTCCTTCTTTTAAAGGAAACAGTTGTAAGAAATTGTTAAATAATATCGATTTCTTGCGACCCACCGTAACCTAGGTTGTTTGAAATATGTGGATGTATTTGAAAAGTTCAAAACCGTTGTTGACTATTGCTTTACTGTTTCTTTAAATCCGAAATTTGTTGAATATATAGATGCGTTCAAAGATGCGTATCTATCTTTAGGTATATCTGTAACACCGAAAGTCCACGCAGTTTTTTTTCATGCAAGAGAATTTTGAGTTGAACACAATCTCGGTCTCGGCTTTTATAGTGAGCAAGCAATGGAAGTAGTGCATTATGATTTTTCCAAAACATGGGCTAAGTATAAAGTATCAAAAAAACATCCAGATTATGCAAATAAATTATCAAGAGCAGTCTGCGAATATAATTCACAACACATTTGAAATGTTCTTATACTTATTAATCTTATTATGCTGTCATTGCAGCATAAATTGTGGTTATTTCTGTATATATTTGCGAGAAAGTGTGCATATACTGTACATATGTAATTAATGTACAATTCATTTGTTAAACACTATAATAAAAATAAATTTTCTAGATTACCCATGAACCTAAATTTTCGTCATTGACTACCCATAAAAAAATTTTCAAAATTGAATTAAAAAAAACTGCTCATTCCTCGATTTTAGTTTCTATTGAAATGTGGTCCTGAAAGGGCCTCAAATAATATGCAAAAGGAAAATCCAAAGTGCAAACACGTTTCGGTTGAATTTTGCCGAGGACCACCGTACCCAGTCTCCCCTAGTGTACGCAATATTAAATATTCCTATGATATATAACAGTAATATTGCAGTGATACTATCGTAACATTTAATGTCCGTGTTTTTATCACAGGAATATTACCGGGAATATCAGTACAAAATTTTGATGATAATCATTCAACATTTCAGGAACATCACAACAATATTATTATGGAGTTTTAGTTGTTGCGGTGAAAGCGGCAAATATTTCAGTGATATTGCAGGAATATTGTTAACATTTCGCTATAATAATGGAAATACTGGGTAAAATTTCAGTGACATTCCAGCAATATTATTATTATATTATCGGAAGTATATATAATTTCGTTTTTATTTTTTATTATTTTTATTTCGCCGTAACGCTAGTAACATTATTAGTATTAGTAATATGCATGTAATAAACGCATGTCAATAATCGTTCGTACGCAACAGCTTCGGGATGACACATTATCGTAATGTTTGAACCGTCTTTATATAGTAACAGAAGACGAATCTTAGTACTTGTGAGAAACCGCCAATGTGCCATCTAGCGGCAATCTTGAGAAAATTGACTTGCAAATAATGTACAATGACAATAATTGGTTTCTCTCGATTTGATTTTACGTAAACATTGACTAATTTCATTATTAAACCATTTTTACAGTTATAGTCAAGATTTCTGGCAAAATATAGCAATAGAATAAAAATGTTATCGTTAACAAAATTATGATATTCTCACAGTATTACCTTTAAATACATCCAGGAATGTTACTCTGCAATCTTGCTGGAATATAGCTGTAATATATAACGGGGTTTTAATCACTGAAACCCGCGATATATTAATGTGATTCTAGAGCATGAATAACGTGGTGGGAAAAGTTAAGATACTGCCGTAATAGGCCGTTTATGCCACTTGTATCGTAATATACTATTGTCCTTAAAAAGTCAGAAATTTAGTCATGGACAATTTTTTCTAGGACCTCAGAAAGGAAGCTTAACAGCGCAATGGGTTGAAAATCAGAAACCGAAGATGGAACTGGTTTCTTCTTCAAAGGCACAAGGTGAGCTCCCTTCCAAGTCCCCGGGAAAATGCCATTTGAGAGGGAGGAATTAAAGGTTTTCGCAACATGGTGACTCACTAACGGAAGAGCCTTGGCCACCATACTTTGCGGGATGCCCTCGTCACCTCTAGCTTGTGACGAGAAATGGGCAACAGCCAAGACTACGCCATACAAAGTGATTTTTCTGAAAAGAAAGCCGTCATCACTGGCTGTGGCCAGGACGCTGTCAAAATCTTCGTCACTTTCACTATGGGAGACCGACACCCCAGCAAAGTGGGCATTAAGCTCATCCGGTGAAAAACCATGAAGCTCCTCTCTTGTCTTTGACAGGATTCCCAAGCTCTTCTGTTCCTTCCATATGTCTTTCTTTGTATCAAGAGCTTCAAAAATACCGTTTTGTATAAAAATCTCCCCCGCGCTTTTTGTGCGTTGTTCAGCATTAGACGCGAGAGATTGACACTCCTGCCATAGTTTGTTGTCTTTGGTCCGTGCGTAACGTCTTCGTACTGCCTCTCGTTTCTTGTATAGATACGCGAGGTCAGCGTCAACCCATGGGCGATTTGCTTTCTTTTTCAGTGAAAATTCCTTTAGAGGTGCTGAGGCATTCAAGTTGGTAGTCGATGTCTGTATCTGAGCCATCAAGTTGCGACCAATCACAGTCAGCAAGGTGAGAGAGGAGGTCGTCTTGCTGTATGGATTTAAAATCCCGATAGCTAAACGAGTTAGCTACAGGGGATACAACAGTTTCAACCCCAGTCTGAACCTCTATGATGTTGTGGTGACTGGGAAAAGGCGCCGCCTGATTACTACTACTAAGCACTATGTCATTGTCATCAGTCATTATTACGTCAATCCATGTGTGAGAATCTTTGAGATGATGAGTTGCACAATGGTCTACTATTCGAAAATTAAGATCATCAGCGAGTCGCTTAACAAATTTTGCATCGTCTGACGTCTTGAGCAAATTCGCATTCAGATCGCCCATGATGATTTTGTGGCTATAATCTTGAGAGTGCGTGGAGAGTTGATCGACAACATCAGAGCTCTGGAGAAACGGGACGTGAGGTGGTCTATAAATAAGTGCAACAAAGACGGGTGGTAGCGTACCTTGTCGCACACTACGTATGATATATTCTGGAATAAGCGGCTTTCCTTCCTGTGTAGTCGATGAACTGCACAGAAGGTTAGCTTTAATTGTGTTATGAATATACAATACTAACTCGCCTCCGAATTTATTACGATCGAGTCTAATACAAGAAAAACCATTGATCTGAATACGATTGCTCTCAACGGCAGGTTAGAGGTGCGACTCAGCAACTCCGAAGAGATGGTAGGCGGAACCAGTGGAAAGATGTTGTCTGAGGATCTCAATTTGTCCTAGAACAGAGGTCACATTGACAAAACCTGCTCTCAATCCCCTACCATGCACTCCCCCCCCCCCCCCCCCCAATAGTGCCCTTGGCTAGTCATTCAGCAGCTGCAGCCTTGGTTTGTTTAGAAGCAGCAGTGACAACTGCTGAACTCCTATCTGCTGTATTACACAATTTTTCGACCACCGATTCGCATGAGGTTACTCCGAAGGAAGACAATATTGCTTGAAGATCAGCTGCTGAGGAAAATTCATGAGAGACATTGCCATCACGATGACTAGGAAACGGCCCCCTCTATGCCATACATATTTAAAATTAAGCCTCATCGCAAGGGCCTTTAGGCTTCTGAATTTTAAAAAACCGCTGCTAACTGGTTTAGCAGAATGCTTCCTCAAAGAGATTGAAGGCATAACTATTTATATAATATTTATACTGAAAAAGTTATTTTATGGATATACAACAATTTTAAGTTGTAAACTTTTATTAAATTTGTGCATTTCTTTTGTATTAATTTGGTTATATACGGCCCACTATACACTTATATATTATAAATATACATGAATTTTACAGTTAATGAAGTTTCTTGGTGTAATTATAAAATAAGAATATGCAAATAAACATAAAAAAGTACTCTACTACAATTGTGGTGTGTAATACAAAATATATTTCTAAGAGAAATCGATGTACTCAAGTTTCATTTATTAATAATAAAACATAACCCCGCATTTGCCTTATATATTATTAATATGCATTAATTTAGTGTTAAGAAATTTTTATGGTGTAATTATAAAATAAGAATATGTAAGTGAACAAAAAAAGTATCGTAATACAATTGTAGGGTATAATGTAGTGGCAATAAAATAGTAGCCTAAGAGTTACGCAGCTAACCTCGTACCCGCTAACCTGAACTTAAGTGGCGTCGAAATCTCATAGATAACTTCGTAAGCATCAACTAGTTGTGTATAATATATATAGCCTGAAAAACTATGTTCTCAGGTCGGTCAGGAAAATCGTGGTTGGCCCGATCGCCGTGAATCTGCACCACCGGAGTTGGGGCACTATGCTGCTGGCCAGGTGGTGCTGCATATGCATAACTGGCCTATCCAAGTGGTCTATATATGTGGCCGTGAATCCCCATAGCTTTAGTATGGGTTATTGGAGTGGTCTATATAGGTGGCCGTGAATCCCCCTAGCTTACCTACTGATTTCTGAAATTACAATTTATTCTGAAAAATGCTTGTTTTTTTTTGTTACACACCGCGTGAGCACGCAGAGCTACTGCTTGAGTGCGTGGAAGCAAGGAATACGGGCAGCGATGTTTTGGGCGACTGCGATGAAGCGATAATCGCACGCGGACTTTACATAAATGTAAGGAAATTGCGCCTTGTTTATGAATAAGTGAACATTATTTTTCTACCTAATTTAGCACGGGTGGCCGTGAATCCTTCTAGCTTACCCACTGATTTCTGAAATTACAATTTATTCTGAAAAATGCTTTTTTTTGTTACACACCGCGTGAGCACGCAGAGCTACTGCTTCAGTGCGTGGAAGCGAGGAATACGGGCAGCGATGTTTTGGGCGACTGCGATGAAGCGATAATCGCACACGAACTTTGTATAAATGTAAGGAAATTGCGCCTTGTTTATGAATAAGTGAACATTATTTTCCTACCTAATGTATAACTTAACAATTAAATTTATTTAAAATTCAAAATTACATTATTCCAACAAAAATAACTTTAAAGTAACTGCAATATTCGCCAATCAAGAAGTAATTCGGTGAGCTTTAAAGATATATGTATATTTTACCTATCCACCGTATAAAAATACAAAAAACATTTTTTGCTAATTTTACAAATGTAAAAATTAAAAATTGTAATTCTTTAACTAAAACAAACTTTGGTGTAATTGTGAAATAGGTCAATAGAAAGAAAATTACATGAATTTTACTAATATATGCCCTTTTTTGACACATGAAAATTATAAAATAACAAAAATAATTTTTTAAATTTTCGCAAATTATAAAAATTTAAAATTACAATTTTTCAACAAAAACTAACTTTAAAGATATTGTAAGATATAATATATGAAAGGAACTTACGTATACTTTACGAATTTATGTATATTTTAGACGTATTTAACGCATAAAATAATAAATAAAAATGTTTTTAATTTTTTGAAAATATTTAAAAAAAATTTTTCAAAAATAAGGAGCAATTTTATACCGTGGTCTTCAAAAGTTATGCCGACCAGAAAATTTGACCACACACATACATACATACATACATACATACATAGATACATACGTACACACACACATACATACATACAGACAGACATTTTTTAATTACCTATATATTTCGATTCAGCGACTTCAAAAACATCGAAAAACATCCAAATGTCCAATTTCGAAAAAATCATCGTTACAAAGCTTTCTCGTTGAGAAAGCAAAAGAGTCTCTATCTAGGAGCTCATTGATGAAGATTTTAGCATTTATTATTAAATTATTAGTTTCCTGGGCAAGATAGATTATAGATAGATTAAGATTTATTTTGCACAAGTCAAAAATATACATCATATATACATAGTTTCGATACATTAAATTAAATTTGTATCCATATCACAGATTCATCGTTAGATTTCATCACATAGGCTTATTATAAATGCACAGTTTATGTCAGTAGTCTTAACTATCACGTCACAATATAGAACCTTAATTAATTAATTACTTAGCAGTATAACACAGTTAATTTTTATCACAGAACACATTTTGCCATTTTAACTTTATTTAGAGACGGAAGATGCCTAATAGCGCGGGGGAGCGAATTCCAGAGGCGAGCACCCTGTAATTTTTATTTCCTTGAGATTCATACCTGAGGTTCTAGACTAATTTTGTTCAAAAAGGGCCGCAAGGTACAGAGGCTGTCCTATGACAACTGCTTTATAAAGCATTACCGCCGCAAAATACTCCCTTCTTATCTCCACAGTCAACCAGCCCAGTTTCCTCCTGTAGGGAGAGACATGCTCATCCTTTCTAACACCAGATATATATCTCACACAGGAGTTTTGCAACCTTTGAAGCCTGGTCTGCAGCTCACCTGATACGTCGAGGTATACAAGAGAGCAATAATCTAAGTGAGAGACAACAAGAGCACCTGCGAGCTGTTTGCGTAATGCTTCGGTGGTGCAGGATCTAAAAGATCTGAGTCCATATAAGGCTCTGTTAACCTTCCGACTAACTGCATCCACTTGAGGTTTCCATATTAATTTAGAATCCATAACAATACCGAGGTTAGTTACGGTATCGGCAAAGGGAATAAAAACGTTATTCTGCACCTCAATGCCTGGAAGGTGCAATTCCTGCAATTTATTAATATTGTAATCCGACCCAAAAATGATAGCTTTAGTCTTCCCGACATTAAGGTGAAGGGCATTCTCAGAAGCCCAAGCCGACACTGCTCGCGCCACAGCTGACAGGCGATCAATGCCTATCTGAAGATCGTCTCTTACAACCTGCGTATAGGTTTGTAAATCATCAGCATAAAGCAAATGCTTGACACCATCCGATAATTCACCCTGCGGATTTTTGAAAGCAGCTCGTATGTCTCCAAGATCATTAATATAAAGGCTGAACAGAAGGGGCCCAAGAACCGAGCCCTGTGGAACGCCAAGATTGGACTTGATCCACAGGACTATGGACCTAGAAAACCCCATTCTGATCAGCTTACGAAGTAATTTAGAGGGCGAAATAGTGTCGAACGCCTTACTGAAATCAAACATTAGGAGTATGGTAAGCAGCTGTTTCTTGCTATTAATACCATCACGAATCTCCTCTGACAGACTCAGTAGTGCTGTTTGCGTACTATGATGTTGTCGAAAGCCAGTTTGACGTGGATCAAGGATTTTCTTGGATGATATGAACTCTGAAATCTGCTCGTGGACGACCTTTTCCAAGACCTTGGAGAGAAAACTCAACAGGGCTATTGGACGGAAGTCCGAGACGGCAGAACTGTTTCAGAGGGGCAAGTTCGTCGATGATCGCCAAGATGTTATGGCTAAGATGTTCTAACTTACTATCAACATTCTTATCTGGGCAACTGATGGGCGACCAATCACAAGCAGTAAGGAGGGATAGAAGTTCCTCCTGCCTAATAGACTTAAAATCCCTATATGAAAAGTTATTGAGAGCTGGGGACTTTGAAGTTTGGATGTCGATTGTGACATCAATTATATTATGTTTACTCGGAAAGGTCGCAATCATGTTGTTCGCATCCAGCACCACATCATTGTCGTCAGTGAAGATCATATCAATCCAAGTGTGAGATTCTCCGACGTGGTGAGTGGCGCCATGATTAACTAATTTAAGGTTTAATTCACAAATTAACTCTCTAACAAACGACGCTCCCTGAGATGTCGACAACATGTTCGCGTTCAGATCTCCCATTACAATCCGGTGATCGTACCCTACCGAATAAGTCGTCAGGTTCTGTATTAGGTCAGAATCGTCAGTGAATCAAATCCCTGGAGGTCGATATATGACGGCCACGAAAATTGGCGGATGGTTGCCTTGCTGAATTTTACACATCAAATATTCAGGGATACCTGGTTTGCCTTTATCTAACGTAGTTTTTGAGGAGCACAGCACCGTTGCTTTGTAAGAATTACGTACGTAAAGAACCACCCCTCCTCCTTTATTATTCCTGTTCTGCCTAATTGACGAGAACCCGTCGATCTGAACGCCAACATCATCGCCATCACCGAAACCCGTCTCAGCCACGCCGAATATATGATAGAAAGAACGAGCAGTCACAAGGAACTGACGGAACATACTCATATGCTTGCTAAGCGATGTTGCATTGAGGAAGCCCGCCCTTAGTCCCCCAGCTTCCACCTCTCTTGCTACGTCCCCGCGTAGTCAAATTCCATCGCCAGAAATTAAGTTCAACGTTCTTGACGTTTCCGGTCAAGGTGTCAACGTCTCTCGTATGGAAGCTCGTAATGAACTTCTTCGCACGCATAATCTCCCCTACTAATGCACTATTGGAGAGGATAACAACCCACGGCGACCGTCTACCCCCATCTTTTGCGGAAATTGGTGACTGGGGCTGTCGCTCCTCCAATCGAAGCAGGAGGACGCTTACAATGTCCTCTTTCCGAAACAGTGGGAGGACCCTACGCAGCACAGTGTGTGCAACATCAATCCTATTTGTATCGTCACCATCATAAATACTTAAAATAATTATGTCTTTGCACGCATTGATGCTGCTGCCGCGCATGGCTCCCTCATCGACTGATTTAGTCCGCGAACTACGTTGCATTGGTGCAGCTCTACTTATTTCATCGATGTTTTCGATATTTCTATTACTAATTTTATTACTACTATTTTTATTGGTACTAATGCGTTTGTCATTCGGAGAAAGTAAAATACTTCCGTCGTGGATGTTGCTAATACTATTTACATCATCATTATTATCACTGTTCAAGTTAACATTATTATTATTATTATCAGTGTTGTCATTAATAGTGGTCAACGGGAAAGCATTTTCATCATTTCTAGGGAGCATGCCAAGTCTGCAGGTTTCTAACAAGTTTGATGTTTCTGTATTTGTGTGCTCAAAGTTTCCTATTTTTCTTAATATTGTGTCATGATTATTATTACTTATATTTATAAAATTGTCTATTGTTTGTGTTATAGTGGCTTGAAGGGTAAGATTGTGATTTTTTAGGTCGCATGCTTCTTGATAGAGAGCTTGTTCTTCGCTCATCAAATCCTCGAGCAGGGAGTATTGAAGAGACAGCGCTTCTTCTATCTTCTGCAACTTGGATTCAATTGAAAGCGTTAAGTTGCGTATTGCTGGTAATGAGCTTAATGCATTAAAATTGGCATCCAATTTGTTTTCAAGAGAAACATTGTGCCTAGCAAAGGCACTGTCAATATTTTTAGAGGTCGAATTGGCAGACTTCACTAGAAACGAGACCGTTGTTGCCTTTTTAATCTCGGTCGCATCCAACACTTGCAATGCCGATGCGTTTTCTGTTTTTCTGAGAGAAAGAGATAGAGAGAGAGAGAGAGAGAGAGAGAGAGAGAGAGAGAGAGAGAGAGAAAGAGAGAGAGAGAGAGAGAGAGAAGATATAGGAGAGTCGTGATGTCAACCAAGCACTCGTATGAGTTCCTTGGCGTTAGATCACACTCGCTATCTAGGGGGACGATCGCGAAGTCGTGTCGTCCCTTGCGTCACTTACAGGCGCTGCACGCAGTTTCCGCAGCTCTCGCCGTAGTCATTGCTCTGGGCTCGCACACGCGCTCACAAAATATCGCACCGGGGCTCGTTCTCGAGTTCGCGCAACAGGCGTCTGCTCTGCAAGGCAGCTAGAGCGTCTCTCCCAAATATCCCCGCAGTTCGGGCTTCGCCTCCCCCCCCCCCCCCACCCGCTGCGTACCTATACTGTTTTTTTCTCTCTCACTTTTCATTGGCTTCCTATCCTTCTCTTTTCCCCGCTGATGATACCTGTAACAGCTGCAGTAATACATTAAATACATATTTTATATGTGTGTGTATGTGTGTGTGTGTGAGAGAGAGAGAGAGAGAGAGAGAGAGAGAGAGAGAGAGAGGGAGAGAGCGAGTACGTTACGTGCTGTAATTTCCCGTTACCCAACTCGCCCCCAGACGTAACTAGCCGGAGGTGTGCCAGCTCGACATCTACAGCTCTCTCTCAATCAGTAAAAAAAGGAATATGGTAAAAGAATATTATTCAGAAATACTATAACTTATGAAAATAAAATAAAAGTAAATAAACAATAAAAAAAACTCGCGCAAGAAGGGTGTTTTGAAAGAAATTCAAAAAAGGTATCTTCTTCTCATTCTTTACTGCGTGACGCACAAAATAGCCACGATCTTAAACCGAAGTCTGAACAGTTTTTGACCTCGTACATCGGGGAGATACATTGCAATGAGGCACTGAGGGTTTTGTAGACCCTTTTTGCTACCCTTTCCCTCTGCTTTGCGCGTAATGCTTACATCACCTACTGTAGTTCGTCGTTTCCCTACTCGATTACTTCAATCTTAGCTTTTCTCTGGACTACTACCTACGTTTCACGCTGCTTATCATGCTTTTTCCCTACTGCTAAAGGCGCACCATACGCTCGCGACCCGTATGGCAGAAACTTGAGTTTGCTTGGTCCCTCGCTGTCCTTCGAAGTATCTTCTACTGTCTCATTTTTAGAGTCAGAAGGCATGTCGTCGTCGTCAAAATACGGTCTCAAATTTTTTATAAAGATTTGGTAGGTGTTGTAAACTTGTTTTGTCGGAAATGACGTATGGCGCAGTATATTTCGGGGCCCATTGAACAGTAATTCCTTGCGGCGCACACGAAAAAATGCCATTACGCCGCAATACTTTCTCGCCAATAGCACATCTCGACGCTTGCTATTGTAATATTTAGCTTGGCGTTCTTGAGCTTTTGCTGAATTTTCTGCTGTTAAATCTTGCACTTTACGCATTCATGTGCTCGTTCCAATTCTCTAACGCAGCTGTCTCTGGTTTATGCGCTGTGACGAGTTTTCTTGCAGCCGCAACGTACTTGGAGGCACAGTGTGGCGTCCGAAATTTAGTCAAGCTGGTGACAATTCCGTAGATTCTTGCTCGGTCGTATTATAGGCAAACACTGGCTCGAATATGTAAGTCCTAAGTACTATCGTTTTTCTCTATGTGCGACGTGATCCTGGTCTTGAAAGTACGGTTTACTCGCTCTACGAGATTTGCTTGCGTTTGATATTTTGGTATCGTCGAATGGACAACTTCGTGTTCTTCTAGGAAACGGTTCACTATCTTGTTTTTAAATTCTGTTCTATTACCAGAGCTGAACGTCTCCGGCACACCAAAGCATAGGAAGATTTTCTCTCTGAGTTCCCTTTTAATTGTATTCGCATTTGCCTTGCGAATGAAAATACTCTTCACCCAGCGCGTGGAAAGGTCCATGAATTCTAACAGGTATTCATAACTGCGCGGTGTACGAGAGTTGGAGCCCATATCTCCAGCTAGTATCTCCTACAGCTTCGTTCTAATACGCCGGCCCATAAGTCCAGTGGGTGCTAATTGGGCAGCTTTGCATTGCTGGCATACTGCGCAGGGACGAACATAATTTACAATGCCTTATAAATTGATGGCCAATAATACAACAATGCGATACGGTCATGTTTTCTTACGCATCCCAAAAGTCCAGCTGTAGGCTCATCATGACCTTCGTGTAGGACTTGCATCAGCTTTCCTTTCGGTAGAACTAGCTTCCAAGCATCCTGGTCCTCAAAAGGATCTTCGATCGAAGGATCTGATCGATAATAATACAGTCTTTCGACAACTATTTCCCAATATGGATGCTCTGTAGGATAGGCGCGAACTTTCGTTTTCATCGCCAGATACCAGGCATCACTATTATCCTCCTCTGGGCAACTGACTGACGAAACTGGTACCTCAGACTCATCCTCATACATGCAAGATAATGCGTCTGGCACCCAGTTTTCAGTGCCCTTCCTATACTCTACCTCGAAGTCATAAGCAAGCATTTCAAGAGCCCAGTGTGTCAAGTGTCCCGTAGGGTTCTGCATATATTGTAACCATTTCAGACTACGATGGTCTGTAATGACTTTGAAGTTATAACCTTCTACATAAGATCGGAACTGCCTTATGGCTACACAGTACTGCAAGACACCCTTGCTTGGTTGGTGAGTAGCTCCTTTCAGGTAATGGCAACGTGCAGCTAGCAAAGCACAACACGTGCTCAGCTCCATCAATAGTTTGCATGAGCACCGATTCCAAACCAGTGTCGCTAGAATCAGTTCGTATGACAAACTGATGGTCAAAAGAGGGATTATGCAACACAGGAGCAGATGCGATAAGTGCATTAATCTTTTTCGAACGCCATCTGCTGTTCATCGCCTCACACATACTTGATATTTGATCTTGTAAAATGGGTAAGCTGGTTCGCAATCGTGTCGAAATCATTCAAAAATTTGCTTTCTCTGCGGTTGACGGTGGAGCTTTACGGTCCAAGTCAGAGTCAGCTGCTTTAGCTTTTCCTCGAGCAACTTTTCAATAATAGCTGAAATGTCTTAAGGTGGACTCTGGAATATCGCTACCAGCCTTGAAGCGTTGCGCTTCGCACTCAAATTCTCCTCGACCAGCTTGTCAACCTTCTGGGACAAGTCGGTATGCGAACACTCCGCAATTGCAACCAGACTCATTTTATAATAATTTGTCGGTGCAAATGGCCATTTATAAGCGAAATCAGGCAATAAGTACTTATCATCCGGACGTGGCTCTTTCTAGTTACGTCGCACCTCTTTAACAGCTTCTATCTGCCACGCCTATCGAAGCAAAGCGTCTATATCCCTGGTTTTCTTTTTATTCACGATCGCTTGCAACTCGGGCGACATATTTTGATAAATGAGTTGCAATTTTCTATCCTCATCCCAAGGCACTTCGAATTTCTCAATGTACGAGAGCAGAGAAAATATATAGTCGGTACCTGGTTCTGCAACCGCTATTGATAACGGCTATCAACGCCGTAACAGCGTCGTGCTGCCTCGAAAAAATCTTGCCATTGTACCAATTCTTCCTGGATTGACGCCACAATTGGAGTGCTGCTTCCTTCAGCAAATGCATCGTAGCATTTAAGAGGTCCTCGTCCTCTATACGGGCCAATGTGCGGGACTCAGTGACGCGTAGCAGAAATTCTTCAATACTGCGACCGTCTTTGTCACCGAAAAACTTAATATTCCAGGATCGTACCGTTTTTCTAATATCAATTATTCGATGATTGGAAAATGCGCTATTCTATGATGGTCGCGTTGTCTGAGAGTAGTGAGGTACTCCGCTCTCCCCGGACTCTGGCTGGGTTGAGAGAGTCCGATCAAGCTGGCGAGCCATCGCTGGTTTTCTCTCTTTTGTTCGTTGTAGCATTGAGATAAAACTTGGAATATACGCGTTAAGTCGCGATCTACCCCCTCTTGCAATAACCTCTTCTGTTGTTCTTGGGTTATTGTTTAGCAGATGGTCCTCTTTATAACGTAAGTCAAACGTGTATTGGAAGGTGATATCCCTGTAATTTTTGGGTCTTGCGTCTTGTCGTTGGTGCGTGTTCTCCGATTCGTTATTATCCCTTGTCTCGACTTGTTGCCTGATACTAGAAATTAATTCCACCACATGTTCTCGAAATTCTATGATTTGTTGTCCGTATTCTTGAGTTAGCGTTTGCATAGTCGCCATTTCTATTGCCACTTGCCTGGGAATGGAGTACGTCGTTCCATCTGATAACGTCATCCTTACAGTATTTGTGTTTTCCCGCGCATTTTTTAATTGTCTTGTACCAGTAGAAAATACCGTATTTGGGTTACTCGTTCTACTTGTATCTCCAGAGCCAGTTGCTGTCACAGTGGTATACGTAGTTTTAGTACGCGTTACTGCTACCATACTTGGTGGCACTGTGGTACTAGGTAACTCGATTCCTCAGAATGCCATTAACGGTAATGGTAGTGGTGGCGGTCGTTGTAAGCGGTCCTGAAGGTGATTCATATACTGGTGGTATAGGTACTTCTGTAGGTGGTGTATGTACCGGAGCTGTCGTAACCACCACTACAGCCGCAGCTCCTGCTGCCGTACATCGTTTTGTATATTACCAGTATTAATTTGTCCATTCTCTTGGCATGCCGTCATATACATGTTCACTGAACTCATCTGTGTCGAGCTGGTTGCTATTAAAGCAATATCACTTGGTAAACCCGTTTCTGTTCAGTGGCTTGCCAAATATTGTTGCCTACCAAGAATTTTGGTCTGCGTCCTATTGCTAAATTTTGCATCCGATAATACTTCGTCGAGCTTCTCTTCTCGATGAGTTTTCTGCTCTTCACTATTTGTACTATCAAAACTATCTACGAAATCTGTCGCTGTGTAGTCGCTCCGCAAGCGTCTATATATACTATCGCTTGTCGCAAATTACGTGCCATCGCTTTTTAATTCCAGCTTAATTAGACAAATATCCAGCTATTATCCGTCTAAACGTAAAATCTACGCTTTGATCTCGGTTCCTATCGTTTCATGAAAGGAGATGTCGTATCGATTCGCAATTTTCTTGTCTTATAATTTAATTTAAACTTTACGCAGGATAAAAAAATTTTAAATTTCAAGTATGATTAAGCTTTGAATTTGAAATGCAAGATATTAATTCAAACTTTCAATAGTACAATAAAGTTTATTTATTTTTACTCAGTAAATTGTTTTACAAAAAAGTGCTTGTCACACAAAAAAACATTGCTTCCTTCAGTGTATTCTCTCAGTACTAGATTGTGTAAATCACATCTCCAGTATGTATTATTCAGTAACTATTACTCATAAAATATTAATCAAATATACAAAGCATTAACACTGAAAGAATACTGTTTTTATCGAATATGAATCTGAATTAACTAAGTTGCGTAAATCTCTATAAAAAGAAAGAATTAAAAATCCCATTTAATTTTTCTAAAATAATGAAAATAAATTTTTTTGCGGAAAAAACAGAAAAAGGAAATTTTTCCAATAATTAATTAATCAAATAATTAATTAAATATTAATATTATTTTTCCAAAATAAATAAATAATGATAATTATTAATTAAACAATCATTTTATTCTCTCAAAAAAAATATAAATCATAATTGTCATTTAAACTAATAAACAATTGCTAATATTAGTAACTGTAATATTATTTTTAATTAATTATTTAAGCGATTCAATTAATATGACCACGCAATTATTAAACGGATTAGTCGCAGTTGAATTATGTAGTGTTTACCAAATTTTTTATCTAAATATAAGTTAATTCTGCAAATAAGTTATTAATTTTGTCACAAAACTATTTAGCTTCAAATGCCGAAAACAATTGTATCGCGAAACTAAAACAATATAGTTTATGAGTAATTTTCACTTTTACTCAATTTACCAAAATAAAATTTTCAATAATTTAAACTTCAAAATAAAGAAATATTTGAACACCAATCGTTACGTTTACTTCGTTACCAAATAATGTATCGGTATCATTTATGCAATTTCACTTTAAATATACGTTCTATACAATTCTAGAGTGACGAAAAGAGGCCTACATTTGATAATTTTTTTGAGGATATGGGTAAATGGATCGAGTTTCTTTTTCCAGGGTTTAATTAAACACGTATTACAGTATAAAATTTTTTTTTTATTTTTCGAAACAAAATGGCGGCGTCAGAGCCATTTTCCAAAAACGTATTTTTTTATGCCTCCACGGACGAAATCGTAACTTTTAAAATATGCGAACTATGACAAAAAAATACATTTTTTCTTAAAGTATATGTTATTGGCTATAGAAGTACGTAGGATTTTTTTTAAATCGATTTTTAAAAAATGGCATAAGTTAAAAAAAATTTAGTTGAATCAAAGAACGACTATGTTCTTCTTTAGATCATGCGATTGTGAAGCTACAGTAAAAATTTGAAATTGCTCCATCGAGCGGTTTTCGAGCTGCGATTTCGTCCAGTTTGAAAAAAATAGTTTTAAGAAAAACGTATTTAAAGTTTTACAAGTACTCTTAAAAAATTTCGTTTTATCTTTAATCTGCGATGCCTGCACCGTATATTTGGCCGCCTAAATTGACATTCTCTTCTTCTTTCTCCTTCCTGACTGATTTTAAGTCCAACAGAGCCTTTTTTGCAGCATCGGTAAGCTATTGCTCGGAAAATTTGATGCGACGCTCATCAGCTTCCATGCAGAAGTTGTAGCAGTTTGGCCCTATTTTCATCCCCAAATGTTGCATCAGACGCACGATACTTGGCAGACCATCATTGTAGATACCTACAGTAATATATACTGCTGTATCAAGTACATGTTTGCTACTGGAGGACATTTTGATTGAGATTTTGAGTGAATCCGCCAAGGCAACGTGTAAGATGATCGTCACTGCTTAACTCTTCATAAACAGGAGAGAACTTCTTTATCGTGATGCTCTCGTAGGGCTTTGTATCGGTGAGACCTTTAAAGGTCTTTGAATCTCCATCACCTACATAGTTTAGATATACCATATCGTGTAACGATTCTGATCGTTGAACCATTTCGATGACTGCATCCACTTCCATCTTCCCCCTTCCCCTCTGAGCCCTCGTGATTATCTTGACATTCACTTTCATGACTTTCTGTTCATTCTTTATATTCTTCTGTGTCAGTTTTCTTCTTCCAGAATTCACAAGCTTTGCAGTATTTAGACTTGACCAAAACATCGACTATCTTTCCAGTTATCCATCCAATCAGAGAAACAAAACCAGAGATCGATGAAAAACCTCGTTTGCGCAAAGAAACATCACCAGACACTGTTTTACCTTCTTCCTGTCCTTATTACTTTTTCTTCTTGAGCTGCCGTCTTCATACTTCTTTGCCAAACTTCTTCTGATCCAAAAGCTATTCTTCTTACAAATATATCATAAAACGATTGAAAAATTGGATGAGGCAAATTCATGAACGCACAAAACTTTATTATACCATTCAAGCCTACATCCAAGAGTCGAATAGCAAGAACTATTCTGCGATTAATATCATACCCTTTATCAATAAAAGGAAAGCTAGGAATATGAATACTTTCACAAGTTTTACATGAAACAAATACTTAGAATCCCAAATTATTCCTGATTCGGTAAACGTAACGTCTGAGTTGCATTTTTTACACACTAGCACTTGCGACAACGCGGTAAATACTGCTAAAAAATCAAAAATTCTATAACTAAATCCTGCGTCGACTTCGACTTCATCAGGATCAATAGGCAACAACTTTTTTTCTGACGTTCCAGCATTTTCTAAACTTGGGTTTTCTAACGTTTTTTTTTAAATCCTAGAGTAGTGTTACCCCTTAAATAGTTTGTGATTTTACCAAAATTTACACTTCATTTTTATAACATAATATTATATTTTAGCAAAAAAAAATACTAAGGGATCTGCTCTTGTATAATCCCCAAAATATATATATATATATTTTGTTTCGAATATTGATATTTGTTAATTGATTTTCTCGACAAATAATAATAGCATATCGTATTTAGGTCTTTTTTATTTTGAATATTTGCTACTGAATTATAGCTAGCGTTATTTCCAATGAATAAAGAAATAAAGACCATCGCCATTCATTTTTTATAAATCATAAATAATTGTTTATTTATTTATATATGAGATAAGGGTTATTTTCCCACATCCTGATATCTTCTTTTCGCTACGCTAGCCGAACGAAAAATTATTTCTATAAAATAACGTATTGTTTAAAATAATACGTTATAAAATTTATTGCTTAAAACATTATATATTATTTACTGTTAAATAAAAAAAAATGTAATTATTAGATTTTAATTTAGTATTTATTACAAAAATGTATCACTTTAACAACAACGTTCGTTCACTTGTAAGAGACGCTTTTTACAAAAACTTTTTTTTTTCTTTACGCACGTCCGTACCTATAAGAATGCTACCTAGCGGAAAATCATGTATTTACCCATACGAATATGAACTACATGATAAATAATTCAAGCGGACGCGCGAATATACTAAAAAGCCGAAATATTATTTAACTCCGAACTAGCTCGTACTCCGAATTTCCAGAGCCAGCAAAGGCTTGTTTACTTTCTGCCGTTGCTCCTTTTGCGAGTTATCTCGCGCACAAACGTCAACAAAGCCTGCGCGTCTATTTGCTTTGGCCGCTGGATTATATTCGTGGAAATAGGCGATACGTACACTAGTACACGGGCCACTGCTGGTGTGCTCTCGCAGGCACGCAAACGGGGTGAGGAGATACCGAGTGACAGAGAGAGAGAGAGAGAGAGAGAGAGAGAGAGAGAGAGAGAGAGAGAGAGAGAAAGAGATAGGAGAGGCGTGATGTCGAACAAGCACTCATATGGACTCCTCGGGGTCAGATCGCACTCGCTACTTAGGACGCCGATCGCGAAGTTGTCTCGTCCTCTGCGTCATTCGCAGGCACCGTACGCAGTCTCCGGAGCTCTCACCGTAGTGGTTGCACTGGGCTTGCACACGCGCTCACAAAATGTAGCACCGGGGCTCGATCTCGCATTCGCACAATAGGCGTCTACTCTGCAAGGCAGCTAGGGCGCCTCTCCCGAATAATCCCGCGCTTCACCCCCCACCCCCCCCCCCCCCCCCCCGCGACATACCTATACTCTCTCTTTCTCTCTCACCTTTGATCGGCTTCCTCTCCGTCTTTTGTCGCCGCTGATGATGCCCGTAACAGCTGGAGTAATACATTAAATACATATTTTATATGTGTGCGAGAGAGAGAGAGAGAGAGAGAGATAGATAGATAGATAGATAGATAGATAGATATACTTTTTATTCATCAAGAGACGAAAATCTTACAATTGCATGTACATGTAGTTATAATAATTAAAATATCAGTCAATTTTATGTATTTGTTATCTTACATTAATATACTACTTTATCAGTTCGTCAGTTTATAAAATTTAAATATAATGAACTAGTCATAGTCAGATATCACAGAAACACGCTTCGTCAAAAAATAATACATAGAATAAAATAAATACAATAGAGATAACATATTAAAAATAAACGAATACATACACATACTTTGCTAAATTTTTACATATACTATCACGTCAAAATTTAAAACACACTCATTCGTGACACTTTAACAATCACGCTAATAAATACATTCACACCTAACACTAAACATATTTAATAAATAAATAAATTAATAAATAACTAAGACGAATAAATAAATAAACCAGATAAATAATTAAATTAAATAAATAAATAAATAAATTAAATTAATAAATAATTCAAATAAATAAATAGTCTAAATAAATATCCGAGCCACCTCTATGCATTCTCTTCACCATGTAATTGCTTAAGGTGCCGGCTAAACGCCGTTTTAAATTTACAAAAAGATGGCAGGCACCTCACACTGCTCGGGAGCGAATTCCAGAGGTGCGCACCTTGAACTCTAAATGAGAATAGGCCCTTATCGGTGCGCGACCCGGAACCGAGAGCTCTTTCATACCACCCCTACTTGAAGTCCTGTCCTGGTTTTTTTCAAAGAGGGCAGTAAGATATGGTGACTGCCGCATGACAACCGCTTTGTAAAGCAGCAGCCCCATAAAATACTCCCTCCTCACCTTCAGATCTAACCAGTCCAGTTTTTTCCTGTAGGCGGTGATATGCTCATCACGCCTAACACCACATATGTATCTCACACATGCATTCTGTAGACGTTGTAGTCGTGTCTGGAGCTCCCCTGACACATCAAGAAGAACCACTGAGCAAAAGTCTAAGTGAGGTAGTACCAGTGCACATGCCAGCTGCTTCCTCAGTATCTCTGTGGTATTTGAACGGAATAGTTTTAAGCTATACAGAGCTCTATTTACTTTTCTACTGACCGCATTCAGTTGCGGCTTCCATGTCAACCTTCCGTCCATCACCACGCCGAGGTTGGTGACTGTATCGACAAAGGGAACGTGTACGCCGGTCTGTATCTCAATACATTGCAAGTCAAGGTTCTGAACCTGTTTGATGTTGTGATCAGATCCAAAAATGATTGCCTTTGCCTTGCCGACATTGAGGCGCAGGCCAGCTGACGTTGCCCAGTTCGACACTGCTCGTGCTACAGCCGACATGCGACTGATACCATCACGAAGACCCTTCAGGGTCACTT
This sequence comes from Gastracanthus pulcherrimus, assembly GCA_949152435.1. Lineage (NCBI taxonomy): Eukaryota > Metazoa > Arthropoda > Insecta > Hymenoptera > Pteromalidae > Gastracanthus > Gastracanthus pulcherrimus. The sequence continues at coordinate 87,847,541 of OX424576.1, forward strand.
GTGTGTAGGTTTGCAGGTCGTCAGCGTAAAGTATGTGTTGAACACCATCTAAGTCAGGTTGGCTAACCAAGATTGGTGGTTAGCCAACCTGAATCCCCGTTTGTGTTTGTGACGACTTTCTGTCGTCTCCCCATAATATATGACTTAAGCCACAGGAGAACACTCCTGGAGAATCCCATGCGCATCAGCTTACGCAGCAGTTTAGTGTGTAAGATGGTGTCGAATGCTTTGCTAAAATCAAACATTAACAAAATAGTCAAAAGTTTTTTGTTGTTGTTAATGCCTGATCTTATGTCTTCCGTCAGTTTTAGTAGTGCTGTCTGTGTACTGTGATTCTGTCGAAAACCAGTCTGCATCGGGTCTAAAGTATTATTTTATCGTAAAAAGTCAGTTATTTGATCGTGTACTATTTTTTTAAGAACCTGAGAAAGGAAACTCAGTAGGGCAATTGGTCGGAAATCTGACACCGTAGATGGGACAGGCTTCGTTTTCAAAGGCACCAACTGAGCTCCCTTCCAAGTTCCCGGAAAAATGCCACTGGACAGAGAGGAGTTAAAGATCTTAACAATATGATCTCCCACAAACGGAAGGGCCTTAGCCACAATACTTTGGGGAATGCCGTCTTCCCCTGTGGCCTGTGATGAGAAGTGGGCAACAGCCAGGACCACGTCCGAGAAGCTGACCTCTCGGAAAACATAGCCGTCATCACTGGCAGTGGTCAGGACGTTGTCAAGTTCTTCATCACCCTCATTTTGGGAGATCGACACCCCTGCAAAGTGGGCATTGAGCTCTTCCGGTGAGAAACCATGAAGCTCCTGAGAGAGAGAGAGAGAGAGAGAGAGAGAGAGAGAGAGAGAGAGAGAGAGAGAGAGTGACGAGGTGTAATTACCCGTCACAAATATCTTAATGTAATACATCATCTTTTTTACTTCTTTAACGGAACATGCACTTTTTACTTTATTTTATTTTATTTTTTGTTGTTTTTGTTTTCCTTTTTTCAGCTTGGGCCCTAGTTATCAGGCTTAAGTTCGATCTCCGTCAGCGATTAGTCCCAAACAACGAGTTGTGAATTCGTTGCCGAAAAAATCGACCCAACGAAGAATCGAACCGCGCCCTTGAAGCCGAACGTACATCAACCGGCTAAGTCGTGCGCCACAACCAGTTGAGCTACGGAGGCCCCATATAATAATATTACGGAATATTCCGCAAATATTTCAGCATTGAGAAATATCATTCTGTAAACTTGCAGGAATATTATTATAATATTTCCATGCGATATATCACATAATATTACAAGATATTTCGCGTATATTTCATTATGATTTGATACAGTGCAATATCTTAGAAATATTTTGGCAATATTAATGTGACATGCATCGAGAAATGTCATTCTGTAAAATTGTAATAATATTGATGTACTATTGTAATGTGACATGTCACGTAACATTATTGCAGTAATGTTCTGCGTATATTACGATGTCATTTATCACAATGTAATATTGTAGAATTAATGCAGCAATCTTGAGTTCTAATTTTTCATCGCGCAGTGTTACTAGAATGTCACTGCAATATTACAATGTGATATATAGTAATGTAATATTATAGAAAGATTGCTGCAATACTGCAATCTTGATAATCATACTGGAATATCACAGAAATGTAGCTGCAATATGTCAACTTATCTGCAATATGACAGCAACTTTGAAATATTTCTACAACATTCCTGTAATAATTGTCCTATGATAAAAATAATTAAATGTACTTAATAATAGTCCCAAACTATATTCATATGAAAAAAATTGTTCCAAATAAATCGTGACCTCACAAGTGTAAGTGTTGTAAATTTAAAAAATATTTAGTTAAACCCTAATTTTTTTATTGTGTCAACCAATTTTAATGTTTCGTGGCTTATTTTTTTCCTTAAACATTTCTCTAGAAAGCTAATGAAACATAATTTTAAAATATTATATACAACTTATAATTTAAGTTGTTTCAAACTGTATATGAGCATGCAGTCATTTTTACATTTTTTTAGAAAATATCAACCTCCAATATTCAACAAAATTACGTATCTTAAAAAACAGTAAACGGATTTTATAGCAAGCTTTCTGATTTTTTCAATAAAAATAATTTCAAGACTATTTAAGGCACTTTTCGGTATATTAGGCTCATTCAAAACATTAAAATTCTTGAAAAAGTGGTTTTGAGAACTCGAACCATCACACCAAAAATCATTAAGACAGCTTTTTCAGTTCAAAAGTTACTGCCATGGTTGCAAAATGGGCAAAGAACAATATCCGTATGAAAAAAATTAAATTAAATTAAAAAAAAAATTAAAAAAAAAATTAAATTACACTTTGTATACATATAAAAAAATTAAATTAATGTGGAATATTGATTAAAAATTTATCAATATTTCACATTAATTTAATTTTTTAATATGTATATAAAGTGTAGGCTTTAATTATTCATTAGGATAATAGCACGAAATGCAGCTTTATTACGATATTGATACTATATCAGTTTCTTTTGTACTAATATAAGCTACCTTCATAATTTTTTTAGTGATGATGCATGTAGTCGAACCCATTATTATAGGTGCTAAGTAGGCATTTTAATTATATTTTAGCATAATTTGACTGTTATGTATATTTCTAGCAATAAATACAGCTTGATTATCATTCTGGAAGTTATACACGTACTTTTGTACTAAAAAGAGGCATCTCCATGAATTTTATGGTAGTCGACCGAGTGATCGAACTCTATTTTTTCAACTTTCGAGTTTTTAAATGGACTAAATCCATGTAATGAATGGTCACATGACCTAAAAATATTTTTTTTTAAATTCAGAAAATTTGCATACAAAAGTACATATTCTATTTTTGCGTCAAATGCACTCCTATTGAGCTAAAAATCATTCAAAACAGCTATAAAATACAAAATATGCTAAAATTACCGTCTTTCACAGACACTTATAAGAACCCTATATACATGTTCAAATAGGTTAGAGAAAAAAATTTTTTGTCTTCGATTTTATAGAGAATTGCACATATATATTATAACGGGGTACTCAATCATTAATTATATTAATTACTTGACTAAATCAGCGTCCTGCAGGCATGCGCCACAAGCAGCGTGTGTGAGGGCTTGCCGCAGCTCTTACCTTCGAGGCGGCTCGCGGCGGACCGCCGCTGTAGCCTACCTCGGCGTAACTATGCAGGTTCTTCCCGCGTATACACCGAATCCACGTGGATTCGGCTTCGTGCGGAGATTCCTCGACGCACTTGGTTGTCACGATCTGCAAGGAGCGCGAAAACGCGAAGATAAGTGCTATCGAATACGCACAGTTATGTAGTCTTATTTTGGCCTAACTCGGTTCGAGGAGCAGGCGGGTTCGGGTTATTAAGGTACACTGATTTTATAACAAAAACAATATAAACTATATTCTGAAACAGTGAATAAATAAACAATTTACAATTACTGTACATGTGGATCTGAGTTGACAATACTAAGTAAAAGATCGCGTAGGTCAAGCATTGCTCGCATGTTCAACACGACCGTCGTTGAATACGTCGTCGGATTCACGGAGGGTTACGATCGCGCGTGTTCCCTCTGTCCCGCCAGCTGTAAGGAGCCCTTTCGTCTTGAGGGCACGGCACGCTATTCGTAGCGTGGCTCTGTAATCGTCCGCGGTTGGCGCGGGCTAACCCTTACCTCTATCACTGGAGTTCGACGCTACGATTGTAGACACGTCGCTGACGATGCTGCTCGTTGCTGCGATTAGACGAGGTTCTCTTCTTCTCCGCTGTCGCGTCCTTCGGCGTATCACCGAATAATATGCTGATCATCGGCGTCCTCGGCGGCGTCTTCGAAGATGGCGTCGGAGCGTCTCTTTTCCGTGGCCCCCCGCTCCTTTTCGCGTTCGTGTTCACACCTGTTGCCGCGCGCGAAAGCGGCATGAGACACCATCTCATGCCCCTTTCGCTTCTTCCCGTTCGCGAATTATACGAGGCTCGTTACAATGACAGGGGTTAGCACGCGAAGCGCGCATGGGGGCATAGCCCTCTAGTATATATATATATATATATATATATATATATATATATATATATATATATATATATATATATATATATATATACTAGAGGGCTATGCCCCCATGCGCGCTTCGCGTTCTAACCCCTGTCATTGGGCCTAATCAGAAAATCAAAAACCTCAAACATCCCGTAATCCTTGATGAGGGTGATCACTTCCTGTCTTGTACGGAAGTAAAAAACTCTAGCAGTAGGGGCATAACGGCTACTAGCCAGATCGGTTCGTGCGCTACAGCGGTTCCTGCGTCACTTATCCGTTGAGTAAAATCTGCTTTATCGACAGGGGACGGCCAGCGTTTAATGGGCAATGCAGGCTTACCGACCAAGTCGACGATTATTTTTTCTTGGAGGAGATAGCGCCACTTCTGTGATCGATAATTAAAAAAAATCATAAGTTCATTGCAACCTGCAATTTGCAGAGTTACCGTCCAAGTCTACAATAAGTTATTTATCACGTAAGAGATGGCAACACCGCAGAATCGATAAGTTAGTAAATCAGGATCATTATTTTATTACCTAATTGATACTCCAGGTTGGAGAGTTACCAACTGTGTTTATTATCAAAATCTCTCGTACCCTTGACATATGAACATCTCAGAATTGATTATGTAAAAATTGAATGTATATGTTATATACTCTAGTAGAAGGGTAATTTGGAATTGGCTATAAATAAGTTCCAATATATTTTTAATAGATAATATATTTTTTATTTTATTGAGTAAGTTACAAATATGTAAATGTTACAATAATAATAATACAATTATGAAACAAGTTGTTTAACATCACCACTAATAGGGTTATACTTTACAATACAATCATGGAAAATTAAACAGTAGGCAGTTGCTTCTGCAGGAATATTTGTTTTAGTTTCAAACTCTAAACGAACATCTACATCTGCTTGTTTTAAAGATTCATTTTGCTTAGAGCAATTAATGACTATTAGTGGTGTACAGAAGAGGAAATCTGTCTTGCTTAGTAGTGAATTTATACTAAATTCTGGATAGTACGTACTTTAAAAATTAGCATACATGTCATATAGTAATGTATACTGATTACGTGTAACTTCAAGAGTGAGATTGCCATACGGGTAATTCTGAGAGTTAAAGTAAAGCTTTTTTTTTAGTTTGAAAGGCTAATATGATAAAGCGTGTTTTTTCCAGGTGATTCGATGTCTTCACTGACCGAACATGTTGTGTAGTTGTTAAAAGCACAGGATACTCATACAACTCCCATGGGCGAATACTCATAGCAATGGGTGTGTTTTTTTGAATATAATTGTAAAGTTGCATCTTACTTCTGTCTGACAGTACTACGTAAGGCATAAGCCACTCTATTCGAGAGAGAACAATTTTAAAATCTTTATATGTAGATCTTGCATTGACCTGTAGTGCTTCCTGTATGATAGCGTTCCAGTCACTTAACGATCCCTGGCGGAAGTATAAATTGTACCTATCGTACATTTCTGCACATTTCTATACATTGCTTTACATACTGTACATTTTTCTACATTTTTGGCACTTATTAGACTTTTTGTAGAGATATGTACAGAAATGTACAGAAATACACAAAAATTTACGATAACGTACAAAAATGTATGATAATGTATGAAAACGTAAAGAAATGTACAATTTAATGATACCGAATAAAGAATTTTAAATATATTTTAAACTTTGTAGTTTTTTTACTGCTAATATGCCATTAATTCAATTTAATAATTAGCAATAAATAAGAAATACATATTGTGACGGGTAATTGCACCTCGTCACATTCTCTCTCTCTCTCTCTCTCTCTCTCTCTCTCTCTCTCTCTCTCTCTCTCTCTCAAATATAACATGTAATATAGAATCAGCTGTTACAGGCATCATCAGCGGCGACGGGATAACGGAAAGGAGCCGAAGAAAGTTGAGACAGTATAGGTAGGGCGAAGGGAGGGGATGCGCAGCGCGGAGCCGTAATATTTCGGGAAAGACGCTTGAGCTCCCGTGAGCAAAACTACGATTGTCGTGAGGGCGTATACGGACCGCGAGAAGACCGTGCGTGATTGTGGAGATACGAGAACGGGGGGAACTCTGAGCATCGTCGTCGTCTAGCCCCAGTGCATCTCCGAGTCCGACGACAAGCATCCGGGTGACGTCGCCAATAAGCGTTATTGCAAGGAAGCGTTGCAGTGCGTGCGGGCCGCAACCACGCCGAGGAATTATTGTGAGTGCCTTTCGGCGTCTGAACTCTCTCTCGCGATATATCCCAAGCAACAGACCTGCGAGAGCGTACGTGCATCGGCACGTACTCCTATGTAGCCTCATCCAATTTGAGAGAATATATATATATATATATATATATATATATATATTTACTTTTTTCATAATTCTATTATTATTATTGTAACAAAAATAATTTAAATCACTGGCTTTTAATTAAGTATTTATTATATAAAAAAAATCACTTTAACAACCTATTTGTCCACTTGCGAGAGACGCTTTTACAAAAAATAGATCGCACACACTCCATTTACTACGAATAAAAATCTAGCAACAAAGTTCCAAATTTACTCCGACGTAAATTAAATACACCGTATAAAATTCAAACAGCCGTTGGAACTCAATAATTGCCGAATATTATTTTATTGGCAATTGCAATATACACTCCGCGCGAAGTCAGTTAACACGGCTTGATTCGGTATTCACAATATTCACCGCGCGAACCACACTATACACTTTGCTTCTCTTTCCCCTAAATCCCCACAACTCTGTGAGTTTTTCCGGAAGGCCCCAATTATATAGCGGGGTTTTAGCCCGAAGTTAACTCGCGATATAATAATATTTAATGTAGAGCATAAGTAACGTGGGGAAAAGGTGAAGTCAAGAAAGCCACAAGTATTACAGTGTACGATATATATATATTGTATATATAGTGTATAATCTAGCAGCAAAGTTCCAAATTTACTCCGACGTAAATTAAATACACCGTATAAAATTCAAACAGCCGTTCGAACTCAATAATTGCCGAATATTATTTTGTTGGCAATTGCAATATACACTCCGCGCGAAGTCAGTTATTACTATATATATATAGTAATAATATATTTATATATACAGGGTGTCAATTAAGTCCCGGGACGGCTGAATATTTTCTAAAGTACTGCTTTTCTGGAAGAGGTCAAGGTCATTCTTTAAGTAACTTTGAACAAGGAACCCAACGGTGACCTTGGATTTGACCTTGAACCTCATTTTCAAGGTTATTTTGAGGTCAACCTCATTTTTTCGAAACGGGAACCCCTATTTTTTATAGCGGAATCGGAAAGAGCGGAAAATTTTACATACGGATATGTATTAAGGTATGGGGTTGAGGTAACCCCTAGAGGTCAAATAGATGTCAAATAATGACTTCTTAAAAATCTCGCGAGTTCAGTGGTAAAACAAAACAAACAAAGGTCATACCCTAGGTAAATCTTTACGGGGTACCCGACGGTGACCTTGGATTTGACCTTGAACCTCATTTTCAAGGTTGTTTCGAGGTCGGCCTCATATTTTCAAATGGAAACCCTTATTTTTGATACCGGATTCGGAAGGAGTGAGAAATTTCAAGTATGGATGTGTTGAACAAGGGATGTAATTGTGACCTTCAATTTGACTTTGGACTTGACCTTGAAGGTCATTTGAAGGTCAGCTGGTTTTTTTAATCGGAAATCCCAGTAATAATACCGGATACCGATAGAGCGAGAAATTTTACATTCAGTCCTTATTCTCACTTTTAGCGATACCCAGAAACAACGACGTGGTCGTAGTAAGATCTGTTTCCTTTGGGGTGCTTGATTAACGTGAGTCTCACTCAAAGGTTCAAAGTTTAACGGAGATGCTCAAACTGAAAACCTTCAACTTCTTGACAGAAAGCTAGACGATTGTAAAAATGAGTAACAGCATCGCGAATCATTGCTCTATCAATTCTAGCAGCCTCTTGCATAATCCGATTGCGCAGATCCTCTAAATTGTTTGATTTAGTGGCATAAACTTTACTCTTGAGGTAACCCCAGAGAAAGTAATCGAGTGGTGTCAGATCCGGAGATCTAGCCGGCCACTCGATTTCACCCCTCCTTCCAATCCATCTACGAGGAAACTGAACATCCAAATATGCTCGAACGTCTCGACCAAAATGAGCGGCTGCTCCATCCTGCTGAAACCAAGTTACATCGTAATCATCACCTGCTATCTCTCTAATTCGTGGTATTATTTGATCCCTTAGTAACTGTTCCTATCAAACTGCAGTGAGATTACCGTCGATAAAGAAAGGGCCTACGAGAGTATCGTTAAAGATACCAGCCCACACATTCACCTTTTGTGGATATTGTGTGTGGTTTTCCAACATCCATGCAGGATTTGAGACAGACCAATATCTGCAATTTTGTCTATTAACCTCACCATTTAAAGTGAAAGTAGCCTCATCCGAAAAAACTATTTATTTATTGATTGAAAACCAGAAAGAGATACAGTTTATATACAAACTGCAAAACCCTGCAGAGGTAAACTTAGTTACCTATACGCAGGTCTGGTATAAAGACATAAAAAACAAAAACAAAAAAAAATTATACAAAATATTAAATAAAAAAAATATATATATATATACTTAATACTAACTTAATACTAAAAGTGACTTAAAAACTAAGCATATAAAATTTTCGTTTCTTAACAATTTTCGTATTTTTATATAAAGCGATAAATTATATACAAAACAGTAATTTTGTATCACTGCGCTTCTTAATTAGATCTTATCCAATCTTTTAGCAACTTTTTATGAGAATTTTTAGTTATATTTAAAGTTTTAAACTCATTTTGTAAATTGTTAAAAGTTGTAATTGCTTTTTTAAAACTATTTTTGTCGCTAACCCTTTTGCTATTTTTAGGTATAGTTAAGTTTTTTCTCCTAGTTATACTAGTTGATGCAGGATATTGGCTTTTTAGGTCTGTATAATGATATTTTAACGCCTCAAAAGTAAATAGTTGTTCCAAGTTCATAGGATTATCTTCAACAAAATTGTTCTTATTAATAACTTTCAAAATTTTATTCTGTAATTTTTGCAATAAATCTCTATTATTTCTATAAGCTCCACCCCAAGCTGATATTCCATAACTTATTATACTATGAAAAAACTACTACTATATTGTATAAAAAATTAGGCTCTGCGTCTATTCTATTCATCATCGTTTCGCAAAACTCGAGCAGACGATCCGGATCATCTTCATTAAGCTCCTGTACCAAATGGATTTTATAAGGATGAAAATGAAACGTCATGCTCATGCCCAGCTCTACGTAAACTGAGATGCGGATTTTCAATAAACGCTTGAGCAATTTCAATCTGCTTCTCCTCAGTTGCAACAGATGTTGGGCGACCAGTTCTCTGAAGATCACTAATAGTCCCAAATTCTGCGAAGCGCCGTACAGTCCTTTCGACTGTAGATTTTGAAATAGGCGTTTGTCCATCTTGATTACGGAAATTGTTATTGAACAGTGTGCGCACTTCAAGGTAAGATCGAACTCGATCTCCCCAACCACGCATCATCAACAAACTTATCCGTTCTCGCTCCGAAAGTTTAGCATACGCCATTCTTTTAATTAGGTAAGAATAGTACACAAATTGAAACCAAAAGAAAAACTTATCAATTGCAAAGGAAAGCGAGTTTTTCCAAAAGGAATTTTTAGATAAAATAAATTGTGAGTACTTAAATACCTACGAATTTGAACTATTCATTTGAACTCTAAAACTTATTTTGTTCGAAAACTATCAGCTGGAAGTGCAATCCAGGAACAACGCAAAATATCTAATAAATTCTGTTTTTTTTTAAATGCTTAATTAGCAAGAGTCCTTAAATTCAGGAACCGCTAACTCATAAACTGTAAAAATAAATTCCTGACATCAATCTTTGTCTTTACCTATTTACAAACTTGAAATGAGTTTGGAAACAATTTTAACAAACGTTTATTTTATCTAATAATCATTTTCTTTTGTAAACATTCCTTTTAAGTGACTATTCAGTCTTTAAATATTTTACTTGGGGGTTTTTGGGGTCGCTGAGTTAGGATCTACTATCGAAATTTCATTTTCTTCAAATCCAAGATGTTATTGCCATTAAACTTTGGACCTCTAAGGGAGAGGCAAGGGGACTCACGTAAAATTTCTCGCTCTATCGGTTTCCGGTATTCTTACTGGGATTTCCGATTAAAAAAACCAGTTGACCTTCAAATGACCTTTAAAGTCAAGTCCAAAGTCAAATTGAAGGTCACAATTACATCCCTTGTTCAACACATCCATACTTGAAATTTCTCGCTCCTTCCGAATCCGGTATAAAAAATAAGGGTTTCCATTTGAAAATATGAGGTCGACCTCGGAACAACCTTGAAAATGAGGTTCAAGGTCAAATCCAAGGTCACCGTCGGGTACCCCGTAAAGATTTACCTAGGGTATGACCTTTGCTTGTTTTGTTTTAACACTGAACTCGCGAGATTTTTGAGAAGTCATTATTTGACCTCTATTTGACCTCTAGAGGTTACCTCAACCCAATACCGCAATACATATACGGATGTAAAATTTTCCGCTCTTTCCGATTCCGCTATAAAAAATAGTGGTTCCCGTTTGAAAAAATGAGGTTGACCTCAAAATAACCTTGAAAATGAGGTTCAAGGTCAAATCCAAGGTCACCGTTGGGTTCCTTGTTCAAAGTTACTTAAAGAATGACCTTGACCTCTTCCAGAAAAGCAGTACTTTAGAAAATATTCAGCCGTCCCGAGACTTAATTGACACCCTGTATATCGTACACTGTAATACTTGTGGCTTTCTTGACTTCACCTTTTCCCCACGTTACTTATGCTCTACATTAAATATTATTATATCGCGAGTTAACTTCGGGCTAAAACCCCGTTATATAATTGGGGCCTTCCGGAAAAACTCAGAGAGTTGTGGGGATTTAGGGGAAAGAGAAGCAAAGTGTATAGTGTGGTTCGCGCGGTGAATATTGTTCACACGCGCGTCGAAAAACATACCGAATCAGAGTGTATATTGCGATTGCCAACAAAATAATACTCGGCAATTGTTGAGTTCGAACGGCTGTTTGAATTTTATACGGTGTATTTAATTTACGTCGGAGTAAATTTGGAACTTTGCTGCTAGATTTTTATTCGTAGTAAATGGAGTGTGTGCGATTTTTGTTTTGTAAAAGCGTCTCTCGCAAGTGGACAAATAGGTTGTTAAAGTGATTTTTTAAATATAATAAATACTTAATTAAAAGCCTGTGACTTAAATTGTTTTTTTAGTTAACGGTAGATAATAAACAATTTTTGTCGTCAATTGTTAACGCTAAAATATAAAATTATGTTATAAATAGATAAAATCTGATTTCGTCTATTAAAAGCGAATTCGCATAAATAATATCAACACTTTGTTTCGTAACGAAAGTAAATTTAATGATTTTTGTTAGAATTTTCATTTATTTTTCAAGTATTTACAAACAAACTAGTTATTGGGAATTTTATTTTGTAAATTGAGTAATAGTGTGAATTACTCATAAACTATATTGTTCTAGTTTATCATTACATTTGTTTTCGACCGTAAAAATTAAATAGTTTCATTATAAAATTAATCACACGGCTGCAAAATTAAATTATGTTCAAATAAATAATATAGTAAACAAAAATACGTTTGACCACTTGCTCGGTAACAGGCTAATTTATTATATTTGCTCGTTTATTCTATTAGCTTGTTATTTGACCGTATATTCGAGTATAGAAAATACATGCCGTTAGTGCGTGCGATGATACTATAGCAGCGTGTATTGAAAATTTAACGTACGTAGTTTCGATACTGAGAGTGTATACAGTGACTATACTGTATAGACTATAGATAGTTGTGTAGGTGCGAGTCTGTGTAGTCGCAGTGTAGTACTCGTATATGTAATACATCTGCGACCAAACCGCCGAATTTTTGCGCCCTGGTTATAAAAACTTATAGGACCGGATTGTAAAATAAACCTATATGATCTTATCCGATTATATCCGGATTTTGAAACCTATTTCACATGGTCATATCCAAATCAATACAAACTTGGTTATTTCCGGATACGTGCGGATAAAACAAGATGAGATCAAAAAGTGCGTGGCCATAAAATTTAGATAGCTTAGTTAATCGATTAATAATAATATTATGGTGATTCTAGATATATAAACAACAGTTTAGTAATGTAATTAAGGATTGTAAGATTTATTTACTTCCTCTTGAGAAATAATATTGGGAGTTAATTAATTACTTAATTAATTAATAACTTGATCGCTCACAAACTTCTTATTTTTAGCATAATTGTTTTTTTCTAATATTAAACAATTGTTATTGGTTTGATTGATAATTACACAGCCCCACAAAAAAAAATTGTAAGTCCCAAAAACTTGACCACGGTACTTATATGTTTTTGGGATCGCTGAATCCGAATCCAGGGTTAGTTTAACCCCATCAGATCTTTCTCAAGGTCAGTTGAAGGTCAAATTATCGAAATACATGAAAAATACACTAAAACCATGGTATCTTGGGGTTTTTGGGGTCGCTGAATCCGAATCCGGGGTCAGTTTAACCCCGTCAGAACTTTCTCAAGGTCAGTTGAAGGTCAAATTATCGAAATACATGAAAAATACACTAAACCCATGGTATCTTGGGGTTTTTGGGGTCGCTGAATCCGAATCCGGGGTCAGATTAAACAATCAGATCTTTCTCAAGGTCAGTTGAAGGTCAAATTATCGAAATACATGAAAAATACACTAAAACCATGGTATCTTGGTTTTTTTTGGGGCGCTGTATTTGAATCCGGGCTTATTACAACCCTATCAGGTCATGGTCAAGGTCAGTTGAAGGTCAAATCATAAAGATTCATAAAAAGTAGAGTCAAACCATGACATTTAGGGGTTTTTGGGGTCGCTGAATCCGAATCCAGGGTCATGGACGTAAAGAGAGTGAAAAAATTAGTTATATACTGAAACAATGCAAAAGGTAATGTAAACCATAAAGCAAAGAACAATGTATATGCAAGTACAATCGTATCCTTTAAAACTATATCATAGTTTGCTGCTCCTTCATTTACTTTAAATTTGTTAGAAGTATATGCAATTCAATAAAATACCCGTAAAAATATTAAGCCCATTACTCTTTTTTATTGTAACGAACTATTTTATTGTCAAATGATCTACGAAGTGGATTACGCTTCCGCTTCTCCGATGTTGATGGTAGATCTCTTTTGAACGACCAACAGTAATCTGCTAACATATTTACGTCCCATCTTCCTTGGTACCTGCGCTCCATTTCCTTGATATCTTGGTGAAATCTCTCTCCCTGCTCTTCGCTGTAATCACCTAGGTTTTCTGGGAATTCATCAACATGCGAATATAAAAAGTGTAATTTTAGATTCATTAGGCAGCCTTGATTTTTGTAACTATTTACTAAATTTAAAACTATTTGTTGGTAATTTGGGCTCTTATGATTTCCAAGAAAGTTTTTAATTACGTCCTTGAAACATAACCATGCTTCTCTCTCTGTATGATTCATTTTCGTAACAAAAATTTCATCATTTATCATCTTACGAATCTGAGGGCCATCGAAAATTCCTTCATTTACTTTAGCATCACTTAATTTGGGAAACTGATTTCGCAGATACTTAAAGCAGCTACCATCTTTGTCTAAAGATTTTACCCATTGTTTCATAAGTCCCAATTTAATGTGCAGAGGTGGTATAAGAATTTTTGATGGATCAACAAGTGGCTTATCTTTTATATTCTTAGAACCCGGTTCGAACTTTTGTCTAAGGGGCCAGGCACTCTTTATGTAATGATTCTTTCTATCCCTACTATCCCATTCACATAAATAGCAAGGATATTTTGTGAATCCCGATTGTTGCCCCAGAAGTATTGTTATGATTTTAAGATCCCCACATATTTGCCATTTATGATCATTGTATTTTATTCGGTCTAATATTACTTTCATGTTACAGTACTCTTCATTCAGTATTACCGAATATCCTATGGGAATGGCTGCATAAACATTTGTATTGTGTAACAGAACGGCTTTTAAACTTCTCGTTGACGAATCGATGAACAATCTCCACTCGTTAGGGTTGTAACATCCATGTTCAAAGCAATTCATCAACCCAACTATATCTTTGCAGTAAACTAAGGAAAATTCTTCATCTTTAGCGAAATAATCACGATATTTCTTATCTCTGTCTCGGTAGTAAGAATCTTTAATTTTTCCAGCTTCATTAGTATTTTCCTTTAACCATGAAGCCAAGTACTCCGCCCCATCCTTTGGTAGGCCCAAATCGCGTATGAGATCATTCACTTTTTCCTGTGTGAGTGGACCTTTCTCCTTCTTAGTATTGTAGGGGATGTATTCTTCGTCACTTGTATCACTTGTACTAGCAACGTCATTGTCTTCATCAGGCGCTATTTCTTCTTCCGCAATAATATCTCCTTCCTCCATTTCTTCTTCTAAGATTTCATCTTCATCATGTCTTTCTAAATTTTCCTCAAGATCCATACTTCCACTTGCGTACATACCCAGTGGATCTTCTCTTTTATCAATTGACGATTCATATATAGGTTTCGTGACACTTTCAACGTTAGCGTAATTAATTTGCGACTTGTTTTTACTATTAACTCCAAGCAAATTCGTATTACAAAAATAACAGTCTTCTTTTCTTAAAGGTTCCTTCCATATCGTAGGCACTTTCATTTTTACTTCAGTTTTACCATTTTTGTCTTTCTGTAGCATTTTCCTACATATTGCGCATATGATTTTAGGAACCCAATCAAATTCATCAATTTTCATGTCTAAATCAAACATGTTCTTGTACTGCTCTTTAATATTTTGATTGATTTTTCTTCTATTTTTTGGGGTCTCATCCTTGCTACAAATGTAACAAAAACTATTCCGTTTTGCTATAAGGCATTCTTGGTCACCAGACCTCAAGTGATAAATTCTTGTAGTATTATACTCTTCGAAAGCCAAGTTTCCTACTAACAAAGAGCTGCGGTCGCTTGATGACGACGACTGCGGGCCCGCTTGCTCACCCTGACCAGCCGCCGATACTGGGGTTCCGAATCCCTGCATCGTACTTTTTTGTTGTTTGTCTGCCATCACGGCTCTAAAGCCTTCACCCAGGGGTTTAGCCGACCGAAAAAAAGAATCGGTCGTTGCCCACCGTCACCACGTGGAGGTACCCTGGGGCAAACAAACAGCATATTCATATCCGTTCGTATCAAGTAGGAAATACGAGTGATCCAAGGGAGATGAAGATTACTGTAACATGACTTTGGAAACCTTTTGGGAAAGAAGACCTTAACACAAACCCAAGATAGTCAACATTAATCGTCTTGGGACTTACACCGAGAGAGAAACCCGATAATATTTCTCGTACTGGGATGGACGTGGTAGAGGATATCAGAGGGGAAGAGGAAATGGAAGAGGAACAGGAAATGGAAGAGGAAGAGGAAATGGAAGAGGAAGAGGAAATGGAAGAGGAAGAGGAAATGGAAGAGGAAGAGGAAATGGAAGAGGAAGATGAGGGATATACATTTATCATTATTAGAATAAATAAAAAAAATTAAATGAATAAACAATAAATTTTTTGGCTGCCTGAGATGTATTTGTAGTGGGCTAAAGCCTCAGGCGAAAATCTTTCTTACAATGCCAGCGATTTGAGGTTCTGTACGTCTTTATTTTTATCTCGACCTGTTTCAATTTATCGCAAATCGCTCAGAGACGTATGAGGGTATAGATGAGTGGATGAAGCACAAATTTTTTGGCCGACTGAGGTGCATTTCTAGTGGGTTAAATCTTGAGCCGAAAGTCTTTTTTACAATATCAGCGATTTGAGGTTATGTACGCCTTTATGTTTACCTTGGCTGGATTGCACTTGATCGCAAATCGCTCGGAGACATATGGGGGTATCGATGACTATGAGTACATGATGTACACATTTTTTGGCCGACTAAGGTGCATTGGTAGTGGGCTAAAGCCTGAGCCGTATGTCTTTGTTACAATTCCAGCGATTTGAGGTTATGTACGTCTTTATTTTTATCTCAACCGGATTGCACTTTATCGCAAATCGCTCGGAGATGTATAGGGGTACAGATGAGTGGATGAAGCACAAATTTTTTCCCCGCTGAGGCGCGTTTGTAGTGGGCTAAATCCTGAGCCGAAAGTTGTTGTTACAATTCCAGCGATTTGAGGTTGTGTACGCCTTTATGTTTATCTTGGCTGGATTGCTATATATATATATAATGGGAGGAGCATATTCAGGAGAAATATAAAAAATTTGTGAGTGCCTACTGGGCGTGTAGGCGGGTTTTCGGTATCAATTGGGGACTAAAACCCCACATGATTCAATGGCTTTATACGGCAGTACTCAGACCTAGACTCCTACATGGCGCTATCGCCTTGTGGCTTAGGTTCTTGCTTAAAATGGGAAAGGAAATTCTGAACCGTATCCAGAACCTTATGCTAAGAGGGATTACGGGAGCAATGAAATCCACACCGTGAGCGGCGATGGAAAGGCTCCTAGACATCCCACCCTTAGACCTGAAGGTTAGAAAAGAGGCGTTTAGTGCCAATGTTCGTACATTTACGAAAACGGAACGGTGGGAATATTGGGATAAAGACATACTTGAGGAAGCTGGCGTCGACCTAAGGTCATTTTCTAGAGACAGGATAACCCGGAAATTTAATTTCGGGAAGTCTTACGTTATAAAGCCTCTAGCTAGAGAGGACTGGAAAAGTGGGTTCCAACACCCAACATCTTCCAATAGGGTTTGGTTCACAGATGGTTCAAAAAGCGAATCTGGCACTGGGGCGGCTGCCTGGCTAGCGGGAACATCCCGCGAACTAGTGTTCAGCCTCGACCCCCACGCTTCAATTTTCCAAGCAGAAGTAAGAGCAATCAGGGAAACGGTGGGTAGCATGATAAGTAAAGAGCTGGAGGGTAGCAAAGTAGTTATCTATTCCGATAGCTCCGCGGCCCTCTCAGCGCTTGGCAAAGCGGAAGTAATCTCGATAGAGGTTTGGAAATGTGTGAAAGCGTTGAACAAGCTAACAGAGAATCACAAAGTGACCTTAGCTTGGGTTCCAGGACATGCAAGAGTTTTAGGCAACGAGTAGGCGGACCGGTTAGCAAAACGAGGGGCGGCTGGGTGCCGAGCCACATATTGCAGGGTGGCAATACCAGAGAGCTCAATCAAGAGCTCTCTTAGAGCGTGGACCCAGAATAGATCTGACCGTATCTGGCGGGAATCATCAGGAATGAGACAGGCCAAAACTTTGATAGGTAGCTCCTCACCGTCAATCTGGAGCGGTAAGTTAATACTCCGCTCTAAAAGCTCAATAAGGGAAGTGGTGGGTTGATTCTCGGGACGCTGCAGGGTAGGCCATCATCTTTTTGTGGGACCTAAAACCAAGGGGGATAAACACAATGGGCATGGCCTGAGTGTTGGAACGGCACGTCCCCGAAAGGGATTGGATCATCCACTCTCCGAAAAGGAGTGGATGAATCACAAATTTTTTAGCCGACTGAGGCGCGTTTGTAGTGGGCTAAATCCTGAGCCGAAAGTTGTTGTTACAATTCCAGCGATTTGAGGTTATGTACGCCTTTATGTTTATCTTGGCTGGATTGCTAATATATATATATACGATTTGTAATGCCTATATATATATATATATATATATATATATATATATATATATATATATATATATATATAGGTAGCTCCTCACCGTCAATCTGGAGCGGTAAGTTAATACTCCGCTCTAAAAGCTCAATAAGGGAAGTGGTGGGTTGATTCTCGGGACGCTGCAGGGTAGGCCATCATCTTTTTGTGGGACCTAAAACCAAGGGGGATAAACACAATGGGCATGGCCTGAGTGTTGGAACGGCACGTCCCCGAAAGGGATTGGATCATCCACTCTCCGAAAAGGAGTGGATGAATCACAAATTTTTTAGCCGACTGAGGCGCGTTTGTAGTGGGCTAAATCCTGAGCCGAAAGTTGTTGTTACAATTCCAGCGATTTGAGGTTATGTACGCCTTTATGTTTATCTTGGCTGGATTGCTAATATATATATATACGATTTGTAATGCCTATATATATATATATATATATATATATATATATATAGCAATATATTATTATTATAATATATTTGTTTGGTTATAAACGATAGGCATTACAAATCGTACAAAAATGAAAGTTTAATTACACTGATAGAACATTTTTCAATAGCACGTTTTTTCCTTTCTTATAAAAAAAAGTCTTATTTATATTTAAATTAATGAAAGTGAAAGTAACAGTGATTAACAATACGCAATAAAACTGTAATCAATAGTTATTGTAAAATTTCCCGTCGCTGAAACGATTTAATCACTGGTACCGCTAATATATGATTTAATTGTAATTGAAATATGGTGAAATATACTAACCAATTTAGAATTGAATATTGTTCAGATAATAAATTTTTTGTATTAGCGTGTTTGCTTGATTAGCCCAATCTATTTATTTTCTTTTTGGGTTAAATCGTAAGTATTTTTAAAATTTTATTGTTTTTACTGATAATTTGTAACAATAACATTGTTATTTAAAACAATAATTTTTTTTTAAAGAGTATCTTAGTACTAATGTATCTTATATATATTTAATTCAATTAAATATGCAAGAAAATAATTGCATATGATATACTTTTACATTTTGTAATGTTATTGTTACAAATTATCAGTAAATATAATTCTAAAAATACTTTACGATGTAACCTCAAATAATGGATAAACTTGACTGTTGCAGGAAAATTCGCTATTCCAAAAATTTTTTTATTTATACTATATTGAATACTAAACTCGTTAGTATATTTCACCAATGTTCAAAAAGGATGAAATCATATCCTAGTTTATTATTCCTAATTATATGGTAACAATTTTTTACCTCACATGCTTTGATCATAAATAAACAATATTTTTCGATAGCGAATTAAGTGTGCTTAGCATTAATTAGGTTGCTTAGCAAAAGAGGTATTTTTGGTATATGTTTTGATACTCAGAAATGATTGCGCTGATTTTATATTAATAAACAGAAATCAGTGCAATTTTGAATGTTGTACTACAAGCATTTGGGTACTTTGTTTTAAAATAAATAATGTGCAAATGAACTATTCATAATTGATTCGATAAAATTATTTTTTCTGCAAATAGAATTTAATAACCAAAAAAAACAACAAATGAGCTTCAACCAGTAGTACGGAAAAATTAACTCCCGCTTACAGTCCAACAAACTTTTATTTTTAAACTTATGATTTTTTAGATTCTTTTTAGAAATCTTTTATGTATAAATGGGTTTTTGAACTATTTTATCGAAATGGTGTAGTGAGGACTTTAGAAACTATAATAACCATGCAAAATAGTTTATTTGAATATAATATTTATAAACACTTAGGGTAAGTATGGGTATTATTGCGAAGTTTTCGGTTAGGTTAAGTTTATTGTTGAAAATATCGTCTGTATAGAAATAAATAAAGACATGATTATTTTTCTATATCAAATGTAACTGTTTCAAGAAATTTAAAGAGTTTTAAAATTTATTGAAGTGTTTAAAAGTAAAAGTTTGTTAGGTTGTAACGCCTCTTAATTTATTAATTTTTTTTAAAGTATATTTTAAGAGAAACGCGTTTAAAGTTTTCATGACTCATAAGCGCACGGCTTAACGCTTTACTTAGAAGCCTCTAAAGTCTATGAAATAATTTTAATTTCTATTTAAAACTTTCAGCATCATATTTCTGTGTTTGAAAACTATAGAAGTAAGCAAAGAATAATGATTTTTTGAAACGTCCAAGGTAGCGTTACCCTATAACGAGCTATTCCATTTTGTACTATTCCACTTCTCCTCACAATGATTTTAAATATATATATATATATATATATATATATATATATATATATATATATATATATATATATATATGGGTCATTCTAATACTTTTCGAACAAACCTTGCGCACTCATGTCACGGATTTTGCTGGCGATATTTTATATGAAAGTACATATAGAATGAAGCCCCCAAAAAAATTTTCAGCCTCTAATATGTCCTGTAAGGCCATTTAAAAATTCAGTCAACTTTCAAAAACGGCTTAAAAATGGCTATTTTAAAAAAAGTCTAGAGAGCTTTCATTTTTATTAATTTGAACGTACAAAAAAGGATTTCTTTTTCTTTTTACAAACTTTAAGAAAAAAATATTAGATTCCCCCAACAGCTCAATTGGTGACACTTATTAAGATGGATATAAACCTAAAATTTTGTGCTGTTTAGGTTATGTTCGATTGCTTGCCGTTTAACGAAATCAATACGGATTTAGGTCTGCCTCATCTCAATTTTTTTGTTATAAAAAGAGCTTTAATTTCTTTTTTGGTACATTTAAATCCGTTGTGTATAACCAAAGTTACAGCCTCTCGAAGGTAGGCAGTTTTTCAAAATCGGCCAAGTTGGCATCCCTGTAACTTTTTTCTCACTAGCCTTTTAGGGCTGAAACTTTCAGGAACATTAGTTCTACACATAACTTAAAGAAAGCCATCATAAAAAGTTTGAGTATTATGCCTTCCCGACGAGCTAGATCCTTATCAAGATCATTATTTTCACGTATTTTGACCAAATATCAGTGCAAAAGGAAGCCTGTAGTGTTCTCCTTGGCATTCCGATTAGCAGTTTTACCTCTATATCTATATTATCTCTTGTACAGTATTACGTACAGCTGTACAAAGCTCGTCCGCCAGGTGTACCAGTTTTGCTTGGAACCCGGGAGATGAGGCAGACCTAAATCCGTATTGATTTCGTTAAACGGCAAGCAATCAAACATAACCTAAAAAGCACAATATTTTAGGTTTATATTCATCTTAATAAGTGTCACCCATTGAGCTGTTGGGGGAATCTACTATTTTTTTTCTTAAAGTTTGTAAAAAGAAGAAGAAATCCTTTTTTGGTACGTTCAAATTAATAAAAATGGAAGCTCTCTAGAATTTTTTTAAAATAGCCATTTTTAAGCCGTTTTTGAAACTTGACTGAATTTTTAAATGGCCTTACAGGACATATTAGAGGCTGAAAAATTTTATTCTATGGCTTCATTCTACATGTACTTTAATATAAAAATTCGCCAGCAAAATCCGTGACATGAGTGCGCAAGGTTTGTTCGAAAAGTATTAGAATGATCCATATATATATATATATATATATATATATACCCATCAGAACATAATTAAAATAGAGTAATAATTTAATAATTTCATAATTTCCATTTGATAATATGAGGAAGCTGAGCGGACTTTATGTAGTTATTTTCCTTTTGTAAATTTCGATACTTGGTTTAGCGTAAATATACAAGTGTTCCAGGTAATTTTAAATGAAAACTATTTATTTTATCTTTAAGAGATTGTAACAATGTATTTTATCGAAGATAACCCGTTTGTTAATTTCATATATGTATATATATATATTCATTATAAGATGTGCGTGATCAATTATACAGCGAAAAATATAAGATGTATGTAACAAAATTATTATAAGATGTGTGTCGAAATTAAAGCAAAATTCATTATAAGATGTGTGTAACCAATTATACAGCGATAAATATAAAAAGTATGCAACAAAATTAAGTATAAGATGCGTGTCAAAATTTTTAAACAAATTTATTATCAGATGTGTGTAGCAAATTATAAAACAAAGTAAAATGTGTGTAACAAAATGACTATAAGAGATATGTCAAAATTATTAAGCAAAAATCGGTAAAATAACCTTAGATGCATGTCAGGACATATAATTTTATAAGAGTGCGTCAAAAACTATAAGTAGGAACTATGTATTAATATAAGAGGTGTGTCTTTAATACATAGTTCCTACTTATAGTTTTTGACTTTTATATATATATGAAATTAACAAACGGGTTATATATATATATATATATATATATATATATATATATATATATATATATATATATATATATATATATATATATATTGTAATATACTAGACCTGCGAACAGATAATGTGTTTATCCCTGCAGGATTTATGGATGTAAATATGTAAATAATTACTCTGTATACTGCATTATTTGTGCTAAATAATCTTATACAATTTTCAGGTGTCGCATTATTTCAACTAATGTATAAATTTTAAAATTTAACCATAAGTAAGCACCTTGTAGAATTCCTAAAATTGAATTTTGTGGTTCAAAAATCCATCCATCTAGGCTTTAATTGATTAAAATCGCCACAAACAATAAGTGAAATACCTCCGACTAACTCATTAGATCTAAATATTTGTTGTAATCTTTGATTTACTTGTGCAAACATTCGTCGACCTGTCATACTTATTTCATCGATAATAATTAATTTTAAATTTTTTAGTTTAGCAGCAATTGTATTTGCTGTATCTGTATTGAAGTGATTCATAGAAATTTGATTGACCGGTAAACTAAATGCGGAATGAAGAGTTATTCCACCAATATTAAATGCTGCTTTTCCAGTAGGCGCACAAAGTAAAACAAATAATGAATCTGGTTCTTCTTTATATTTTTTCATATAATAACGAAGTAATGATTGTAAAATGGCTTTAATTAATCTACTTTTGCCAACTCCTGCACCTCCATTTATAAAATCAAAGAATTGTTCATTTTTTGTTTTTATTTTATATAATAAGTCAATATGGTATTCGTATTGTTTCTTATTTAAACTTCCAATCAATTCGTCGTATTCTTCATCCGTTACAAGTATTGGAACAATAAATGATTCTGACTTTTTACTGGATTCATTTAAAATATCAACTCCTATGTCAGTTTCATTATTGCCTGCTTCCAATATAATATATATATATATATATATATATATATATATATATATATATATATATATATATATATATATATATATATATATATATATATATATATATATATATATATATATATATATATATATATATGTGTATATATATATATATATATATATATATATATATATATATATATATATATATATATATATATATATATATATATGAAATTAACAAACGAGTTATCTTCGATAAAATTCATTGTTACAATCTCTTAAAGATAAAATAAATTGTTTTCATTTAAAATTACCTGGAACACTTGTATATTTACATTATTAGCTTCCATATATTATCAAATGGAAATTATGAAATTATTAAATTATTACTCTATTTTAATTATGTTCTGATGGGTATATATTAAATGATTCCCAATAAGTTTCGACATATATCAAGACTTAGAATGTGAGATAAAGCTACGGACGAGAGCTCCGCGGTACGCGCTTTGCCCCACATTCTAGTTTATCGCTCTTTCCACTACTTAAGAATCTACGTATAATATATTTTTATTTTCTGTTTTTACAGGGGTAAATATGTCTAAATCTAAAGTTATTAGGTGTATACATGTAAATATTACGTGAAATAATAATATTACTATCTAAATTATTCGGACTATTCGGATAGTTCAGATTATCTGGATTATCCGGATTTTTTTTTACAACTATTCGTTTTCCGGATATCCGGATAGTAAAAAAATTCGTGCTATCCGCTCAGCCCTACAATGAAAGAAATTTCCTAACGTGGTGTCTACAATATTTCGAAGCGTTGCGTCTAGAAAGTATCTGTAAGTAATGCAACAGGATTTTGTAAGCCTACGGTTCGGAGATGGTGTCACTGAAGCCTGACCCAAGGCTCCAAGCGATGGGAGAGTCAAGATGCAGCGCTTTGATGCGTATGACTAATCTCTGCGTCTCAACTCTCCTATTATAGTCTAGGCGAATTATAGAGAGCAAGGCTTGGAACTACCCGTTCAAAAGTATCTCACATCTGAGGCACGTAAGGAGACTTTTTTAAGAAATCGATGTAGCGAAAGGAGACAAAACATGATTTTTATGGTTAGACATGAATTATCGTAGGTTATCGAGCTATTTAACTTATTATTCACATGACTTTTTTACATGTTACACAAAGTTTATGTTTATTATCGAAGTATACATTATTTTAATGGAAAAAGGTACCTCTTCTTATAACTATAACTTCACAAGTTTTTATTATGAATAGATGATTGAAAAGATAATAAGAAGTAGGCGGAAAGAGCATTAATTTAAGGGGTTATACGCAGTTATGAGGCAAAAAAAAACAGTTTTTCAAGAATTTATCCTGAAGAGACGTTTGAATTTATTCAGTTGAAATTGTTTGTGCTTATGAAAGTAACTTTCAAGAATGTAAAAAAATTTTTAATCATAAACATTTTCATTATAGAGGGAGCTGCAGGCGATTTCCAGGACCTCCTCTAAAAAAAGTTATTTTGCGGTGTACATCGTAGCTCAAGATTGGATTATCTGAAATCAAAAAACGAAAAAGTTTTCGTTAATATATAAGATTGTCTAGTAATTAATCGTTCGGCTAAGCAAAATATTGAATTTCCACAAAATGGCGGCTTCTCGAAAAAGTTTTTGTTTTTCTATGTAAAATTTGGTCTTAAATTGTTTATAAAATAAAAAATAAGTATCAGACGGACAAAATCAACGATTAATTACTAAAAAATATATTTAAGAACTTTCTGTTAAAATTTGAGACCGATCGAATAAGCCGTTTTTGAGATATCGTGTACACCGACTGAAAAAACCTCGTTTTGAGAAAAACTCGTTTAAAGTTTCAAAACCGGTTTACACATAGAAAAATTTTTTTTTTTAACTTACACAGTGTCGTCTATTCCAGGGCCGTATAATAAACCCTCCATTCCTTCAGCAGCCTCTAGCAATTCGATTTGGTGCTGTCTCCGAGCCATTCTTCCATCTCGTGTCGCTTCGTGCGCTCTGCGCTCAGCTAGCGCGACGCGCTCCTCATCCTCTTTCTGGACATATGCATGCGCATTGGGCTCCAAAAACAGTCCCATTGCACTCATGTGATATAAAAGTGAAATGGTACCTCCGTTGAATATACCGGCGGCGATATTTGCGGCCATGTCAACAATTTTTGAGCCACACGGGATGATTTTCGGCGTAATTTTCCATATAATTTGATTGTAGCTTTCATTATTATTTTGTATAAAGCCGCCTACACATCATTCCAATAATTCGTTATTGCTGAGATCTTAATAAAATTCAAAATTCTATACTCTATAGACGTATCACGAGGCACAATAATTATCTCCTGCATTTTTATTTTTTTCGCAGATGCGCTGAAGCTGCTTTCGTCCGTCTCAGCTTTATTCAGATTAAAAACGTTTTGTCGTTTTCGGTTCCTTGATTTGTGAGCATTTGTAGAAGAACGTCGATCTCGATTAACTTACATTGTTACTAAATTAAGCAATTATTTTAAAAATACGAAAGAAATTTTGCTGAAAATATTAACGAACGCATGACTTTACTGCTGGACTCGGTTGTGTATACTGACTATGCTTCTGTATATTTGCTCGCAGGTAGAAGGAATACACTACTACACTGTCACACAATGTACAAGAATACAATAGTCAGGTATATAAAAGGAGCAACGGTTGACGAAACAGCTGCCGCTTGAGCCTCTGCTCCTCCTACTTTCAAACGCGCCGAGGCACCTTTACATATACGGGTATAACTGCGAAAATATTGCTCGGATCGACTTAAAATTTTGTGTGTATACTATTGAATATATGAACATTACAAAAATGCAATAAAAAAAATCGATTTTTTGAAAATCATAACTGCGTATAGCCCCTTAAATTCTGTTACGTATACAAATATTAATCGAAGGTTATTAACACTTGAAAATGGTGACCGAAAAATACGTGGAAAATCAACGAATTTAAAAGAGTTAAATTGCTTTAAATATTCATGCAATTTTGGTCATTGTCTTTAACTGTAAATAACGTTTGATTAGATTAATATTTCTATACGTAACAGAGCTTAAATTAAACGTTTTTTGCTTTTTATTACATTTTGAGTCATTTATCGATAATAAGAACTTGTACAGTTAGGATTAGAAGAAGAGATACCTTTATCATTAAAATAACGAATATTTCGAGTAAATTACCTCATATCTCGACAACAGGGGCTCAATACAATGAATTACGGGTACTTGGCTTCATTTTTGGGTATCAGAAAATACCGACTAAAGTCTGACCGAATTTCGTTTTTCGGAGATGTTACGTTCCGGTTGCCGTGCAGCGCTCTTAAAATAAAAGGTAACGAGCCCAATTTCAGGTACTTATTGGTCAGGGCCACTCTACCTACGGAAGGACGGCGAACAAGTGCATACGCGTGATGACAGTCACAAAACAATCAGCGGGGATAGTCGGAAGCGTAAGCAAACAGTTATAAAAGCATAATGGCTTCCTGTGGCTTACCTTTATGACGGCACCCGTAGGGTTAATCTGCGGTCAGTGGGCGGTGGCGTTTGGCTCTATGTGACACCTCCTCTGCTTGGCCCTCTCATGCTGACTCAAGCGCAAGGGGATAAAATCATGTTCGATTCAAAAGCCGGGTAACGTGTCAAACGAGAGGGCTGGAAAATCCGAAATCGGCAAGTCATACACTATAATCGCGCGGAGCATGCGAATACGCGACAAGGACAGCTGTGCTAGCCCAAATGTGCGAATCATGAGCGGAAAAGAGAGGAGAGATTAAGAAGAGAGTAGTGAGAACGAAGAGCAGCGTTCGCGGCGCGCAGCGCAGCGCGAGTATATAAGAACCCGCGAGCGGGGAGCTCGGGAGCACTCTTCCTGGAAACTCCGGGGACGTCTGTCTAGCCAGACTAACGCTCCATTGACAAACGGGAAAAGTGAACACGGTGCTCGTGGCCGGAGCTTACGCGCTCAGACCTACGATCACTAGTCCCCTATAACTACTCTGTCCCTCTTTAACTAACACCTTGTAACATTATCGAAGGTCCAATAAACTAAAATTAAACCTCGTAATTATTTTTATTTGCAATAAACCCTATACCCTCTTGGAAGCGCCGAACCCTCCTTGGTACCTATCGAGGAGGCCAATGCACCACCCAAGTCCCACTAAGGAGAGCGCACTCTTGAGCGGTCAGCGTGCCACTCGAGTATCGGCTCTTTCCTTGAAAGAACTAGAGACGTTTTTTCAAGGGTTTTGCCTCTCTTCTTGCTAGAGCGCCAGCGCGCGCTCTTGCCGGACCTAGATAAATCAAAACATAGGAAAACTGCATTGACGGAGTCCCTAACTAGGCAGCTCCGTGAACATAGAGGGGAGAACGTCTCGGGAAATTCAAAAGTGCAAGACGAGAGCGAGACATAATTTACTTTTGGAGCACTTTCTCGGGTCAGAACGCGAACCGCGTATACATAAAAAATACTTTTTTCTAATCAAAACGACTGAGTCCGTCACAATTGGCGCCCGAAGAACAGGGACCCGAGAAACTGACTGAAATAGCAAATAATAAATGATACTGGGAATAGATGGATCGTTCGCGGAGATACGCATCCACGCGCG
Source organism: Gastracanthus pulcherrimus (assembly GCA_949152435.1). Taxonomy (NCBI): domain Eukaryota; kingdom Metazoa; phylum Arthropoda; class Insecta; order Hymenoptera; family Pteromalidae; genus Gastracanthus; species Gastracanthus pulcherrimus. The sequence continues at coordinate 87,875,169 of OX424576.1, forward strand.
AATCAATGACATTAATAAAATTATGAGACAAATGATTGTGATAAGTGAGAATCGCGAAGAGAGACTGGCTATATGGAAATAAAAGATTATGGGGTACGTTGCTTACGGATATAGAAACAGCAGCCCCAGAAAGTAGTCTAGATCAGGAGCAAAAAAACATAGGGATTGGGAGAAAGCAGTATCGGAGGAATTAAAATTTTTAGATGAGAAACAAGACGAGCTCGCGAATAAAGTAGAGAACTTGGTAAAAAGTCCTGAGGATTTAGGATCGCCAACACTACGTACTACAAGAATAGAGGCTATTAACACCGATTTAACGGCTCGCATAAATGCACTGTCAGATCTAATACAAAAGATACAAATAGAAAATGAAGCAGAAAAAAACGCGGGGACGAGTACAAGGAAAAAATAAATATTCTAAAAAATCGCGTCGGTGTCCTAGAGGGAGAAAACGATATGTTGATTGCAAAAAACACAGAACTATATATGAAGTTGGAAAACCTAAATAATCAGGTTGCGGAGGACAGCAGCTGTGTGGAATTAAAAAATTATTTAAATGCACAGGTTTCTGAGAGGTGCGCGAACAGCGAGGAAACGGGTAAAAACGTAGAAAAGAATGAACGCACGACCGGAAATCAATCGGAAAATGAGAAAAACTCTAGCAGCTCGACAAACTTTCGGGGTTAGGCGTCTAATAATTATAACTTTCGCGGTAATCAATCGGGAAATTACGATAATAAAAAACCGTGGCAAAATAAAACCATAAACGCAACGCAAAAAGATGGTTTTTAGGACAATAAGGTAAATGGCAATACGAATTTTAAGCAAGGACGGAATTTAGGAGATTAACGTGCTAGATATCGATATAGAAGGGAAACAGGAAATTTCGGTATCGGGAAACGAGCAGTAGTTGCGTCTACCTTATTGTCCTAAAAAGATGATTTTTAGGACAATAAGGTAAATGGCAATACGAATTTTAAGCAAGGACGGAATTTTGAAAATCGGAACTCCAAAGGATGGAAGATAAAATGATACGTGCTGATTATGTGCTGCCCGGAAATCGACTAAGCACGTATAATATTGGGATAAAAGGTTTAATCGACACCGGCAGTGAGGTTACCGCTATCTCAGAGGAGTTTTATTACGCGAATATCGCGGTATTTAAAAACTGTCCTACGCTACCAATACGTTGTAAAATAATTAAGGGGGCGAAGGGGGGGTGGGGCAAATCAGCGAGATTAAAATGTCAAATTATGCTCACAATTAACATAGGGGGTTTGGAGACTAAACTAATCCTCATTGTAGTTTCTAAATTAATAAAACCTTGTATTATAGGGTATGATGCAATTAAAGCTCTAAAAATGTTAATAGACATGGCTAACGAACAAATACTATTTCAAATAAACCTCGAAGATGTTATTAAACGAATACACGTCTCTACGTATTGAACAAATGAGCGAGTACCCGAAAATGAGGGCGACTCAAATAAATATTTCGACGAGACTAACGTAGACTACACGTATTGTCGCGAAACATCATATGATATCACAATAAGCGAAATCGACGAAATAATTAAATCGTGTGATAACTTAAGTGAATCACAAAAAAAAATTAAAATCATTGGTAATAAAGTATAAAAAGTTTTTGAAAAAAAAAACCGGTCTATTAACTATTTACGAACACGTATTAATATTAAAAGATGACACTCCTTTCTGTACAAACCCCTATCCCATTCCTCTAGCATACAGGGAGCAGGTAAAAATGGAAATAGATAGAATGTTAGAATTGGGAATTATTAGGCGCTCGAATAGCCCGCATATCAACCCGGTCGCGGTGGTAAAAAAGAAGGACGGTTCCGTACGATTATGTCTAGACGCGCGAAAATTAAATGCACGGCTAGTAGACGATTATGAAGGGCCGCCGGGAATAGATGAAGTATTGCAGAGATGCGCGAGAAAACCGGTAACCAGCACTTCCGATTTTACGTGCAGTTACTGGCAAGAAAAACTGGCGGAATGGTGTAAAAAATACACAGCGTTTAAGTGCGAAAATCACATTTTCGAGCACAATGTCGTTCCTTTTGGCGTGAAGACCAGTGGTTCGGTATTAATAAGGGATTTAGCCCAGACTACGTCGGATTTTGATGATTTTCTGGCATTATTTGTCGACGATATGGTAATTAAATCAATAGACTTTGAGCCACACTTAAATCATTTAGCTTCATTCTATGAGCGCCTCTTGTCGCACAACCTAAAATTAAATTTTTAAAAATCAACTTTTATATGTAAAGAAATAGAGTTCTTGGGACATTTTATTTCAGCACAGGGAATCCGGCCGGATCCGGAAAAAATTAGAACAATAAAAAACTTTAAACGACCTCTAAACGCACGCAAATTGCAGAGTTTGCTAGGGTTTGTAAATTTTTACACGAATTCCGTAAAAAATTATTCTCAATACACAAAGCCTCTTCTAGAACTGTTAAAAAAGGGTAGGTTTTCACTGAACTACGGATCAGCAAAAAACATTTGATGATATAAAAAATATTTTTGATGAACATTTAATTTTAAAATACGCTGATGCGAAGCACCCATACGTTCTCACGACGGATTCCAGCGATTTTGCATGCGCAGCCGTTTTATTATAATTTAATGATAAAGGGGAGGGGGAGGTCGTGTGTTACGTCAGTAGAATCCTAAAAGGGAGCGAGTGCGCGTATTTTACAACAGAAAAAGAGATTGTGGCGCTAGTGTGGGCTTTAAAAAAGCTGGACTCATTTTTGAGGGGGGCAGTCAAGATTTTTGTTAGAACGGATCACGAGGCTCTCACTTTTTTGAAAACGTGTAAATATAACAACGCGAGATTGCAAAGATGGAACCTCGCGATTCAAGACTTCGAAATCGATCCGGAATATTTGCCGGGAAAAGAGAACACAGTAGCGGATTATTTAAGCCGAGTCACTAATCTCGAACCTAACAAGGTAGAAAAATCGGAAATTATGATAGCCGCAATAGCTAAGTCAGTGCCCAGCCAAGCACTAATCAATTTCCGTAAAAACCTTGATAAAACACAGAAGCAGGATCCCTACACGTCAGAGATCGTGAAAAAAGTGAAATTTAATGACGTAAAGATAAAAGAACAATTCGAAATACGGGAAAATTTATTGTGTAAATGTATTATGCCAGATCGGATAAAAATATATATATCGGAAGGCGGTTTGAAAATATTAATAACTGAGATACACGAATTTTATGGACACGTGGGAGCGCGCAAAGTATATAAGATGGTTTTTGAACATTTTAACGCCAAAAATTTAAGAAAAAGGGATTTGGAAATCTTAAAAACATGCGATACGTGCCAAAAAACAAAGTATTTAACACAAAAATATGACGAAATAATGCAACCAATTCTCGTAGACAAGCCACGAGAATTATTCCTCATAGACTTTTTTGGGCCCTTATCTACATCTACGGGAGGGGTAAAATATATTCTTACAACTATAGATGTTTTTAGGTATCTTCAATTAGAAAAATATTTGAAGACTATGTACCGACATATGGGAAACCGGAAGCAATAATATTCGACCACGGAACACAATTCACGAGTAAAAAATAGGTTGATACGCTTAAAAAGGAGAAAATTCGCATGACGTATTCATCTATTAGACACCCCCAGAGCAATATAATTGTACGTGTACACCGCGAATTGGGGCGATCCCTACGCACATTTGTCAAAGATAAGCATAGCGGGTGGGCTCGATATATAAGAATAATCCAAAACAAAATTAATGAAATCCCGCATGAAACGACAAATCAACCACCCGTATTACTGCATTTAGGCCTCCAACCCACGAGAATTTGGGAAAACTATGTAAAAATAACGCAGATGGATGAAAGTATCTCGCGCGAACATACAATCTCGCTGGCTCGCGAATATGCACATAATATATTAAGAAATAGGGCTGCGAAAGAGAACGCAAATAAAACACACGTTAGATTTAAGAGCGGCGATGAAGTGCTAGTTAAAGCTCTAAATGTATCAGACGCCGAAAACGGAAAAATAGCAGAATTCTTTTATGTATTTGAAGGACCATATATTGTCCAGCAAGATGCAGGTCTCGATACTTACTCATTGTACGACCCCGTTTTGAAAAAGGAACAAGGAAAATTCCATTTACATAACTTAAGACCATATGACCGCGAAAAAATTTTAATAAATTCGAATGTATGATTGCTCAATCATTAGTATCATAAAAAGCAATATAAAATGTAGTATGTAAATAAGCAACTGTAAAACGAGCGTACACCGCACGCGTATGGTTTTAGGATCTCTTTGTATCCAAAACGAATAAAAAATTTTTTTTGCAACGGGCAAAAAATTTATATTGAGGGGCACATGGAATACAAAATAAATTATTGTAAAACATATTGAAAAATAAAATGTGAAAGATATGCATAAGGTAAACACAAAAATTCTAAAATGAAAGAGGCACCATGAATTTGGCACACGTGATTATTAATAAAAGAAAACTATGCATATTTTAATTAATATAAGTGTTATGGCGTGTAAGTTAAGAAACACATATTTCACTATTTAATTAAAGCAGTAAAAAGAAGAACCTTGAATTAGGCCAAAATCGTAATTATAAAATCACAACAAGCTTTATTAAAATAAGAAACAAAATATAACATTCAAACGGATAAAACAATCTTTTATTTATCATTATTTAAATCGCGTCGCAATAGTGAGGTATGCTATTTGCTCATACACACACCATTTGAATGTTATAGAGCCTCAGAGGCAACTAAAATGAAAGAGAATCGTAGAAAAAAAGAAAACAAACCAAAACATGCCCGACAAGACCACTGCGGGAATCTGAGTTCCACGAAATAGACGACAGTTTCGGAGAATCAAAACAAAGGGGGTCCCCACGACGATCGAGAATAACGGAAATTTTCAGAAAAACACCGGATCGGGCACGTGCGAATTTTTGCAAGGGGGAGAGGAAAACCGAGCTTATAAGTACAGTAAAAGCACGACCGGACCTTAGTATCAAAAGTAATCGAACACGCGTTATAATGTCTGGTGTAACACAGACTCGCGACTCGGAGACGAGCATCGAGCGCTTCGGTGTGTGCAACCAAGAGACGCTAGTGAACGAGCGCGATATACAGCTGCGCGCGGGATACATCAAGGCGCTACCCATGAGGCGGACCATCAGGTGTGATCGGCTCTTATGAGGAAACGCGGGACGCTTCGTACCGGAGACAGAAGGCAGAATCGCTCCGCATCCAACACCCTCGAGGGATAAGAGGGTCATGGTCTGCCCCGTTACTCACGAGATGGGAGTAATGACCAGCCGGCGGGTGGAGCGATCCATACAATCCCACAAGGGGTGGGCCTTTTTTAGCTCAAGACAACCCAGGTTACCGGGGCAAACGGCCCAGCCGCCCGTGTACTTGGGTAAGCAGCCGACACCCATCGAACTGACGGAGGAGAGGCGACCACCGCAGCCAGGAAAGTGAAAAAGAGGGCGGCAAACTAGGAAGGAGCGAAGAGCGCAAAAGGTAAAATTGTGACAGCAGCCTCCTAGTGAGAGGTAGCATAAATTGCGAAAGCGCGGTATGCCACGTGATATTCATCCGAAACATGTGTGAATAGCATGAGCAAGAAGCGCGTCAGTCAGCTTGATCCGACGCCTGGGAGATTACGGAGGACGAGAGGGAGGTGACTACCGGGGCACCCAACGGCAAGGACGAGCCGGCCTCGAGCTCAACCAGCGAGGGGGTGGAAGGGTACGCGCCAGGTGCTCTACCCTGAACACCACCCGCAGGATGAGGCCTGGAGGCTAGAGGCGCGGATCATAATCCTCGAGAAGGAGATCGCTACCGAACGCGCTCTAGTTACCAAGCTACAACAACCCAAAGAGACGCCAGAGCTGGCGAACACCTTAGTGAAGCACCGCGTAGTTAAGATGCCACAGGGGCTGCCTTAGCTGGGCGTCGAGAAGGACGAGGTGGACCAAATCCTGGAGGACTTAGCGGAAGATCTTGACTTGCCGAGACCTGTGCGTGGAGGTGAATGGGGGTACTGAAGTGGGAAGGAAGGGAGGATGCGGTACATCGGTGAGGGAAAGAGGAAAATTGTTTGTCAATATGTATGTGCAAGTGGTGAGAATCGTTGTTTGGGCTTGGTTATGTTTGATGTTTTTATGATGTACAGGTAGTGGCATAATCCCCTTTTTGTTTTTTTTTTTATTTTTTTATTTTTGGGGGCTGTACGCTGTTATGTGCGCTAATGCTCATCTATTTTTCTGGCGTTTACAAGTGTAATCGCTAATATAGTAGATTTATTTCTTACTTAATTATATCTCGGTGAACATTTCTATACTCTGTTCGTGGTGTTTGCAATTGTGTCACAAGGTTACCGGGACTCAGTGTTCTTCACCTCGTTTTAATATATATATATATATATATATATTGCTTATGGACTAATCAACCCTTAATTAATGTCGGTACTTGGTGGCACATTTGCGTACATATTGGAATAGCATTGCATTTTATCGCTACATAATTATTATATATATATATATATATAAAAGTCAAAAACTATAAGTAGGAACTATGTATTAAAGACACACCTCTTATATTAATACATAGTTCCTACTTATAGTTTTTGACGCACTCTTATAAAATTATATGTCCTGACATGCATCTAAGGTTATTTTACCGATTTTTGCTTAATAATTTTGACATATCTCTTATAGTCATTTTGTTACACACATTTTACTTTGTTTTATAATTTGCTACACACATCTGATAATAAATTTGTTTAAAAATTTTGACACGCATCTTATACTTAATTTTGTTGCATACTTTTTATATTTATCGCTGTATAATTGGTTACACACATCTTATAATGAATTTTGCTTTAATTTCGACACACATCTTATAATAATTTTGTTACATACATCTTATATTTTTCGCTGTATAATTGATCACGCACATCTTATAATGAATTTTGCTTTAATTTCGACGCACATCTTATAATAAATTTTGTTACATACATCTTATATTTATCGCTGTATAATTGATTACACACATCTCATATTGAATTTTGCTTCTAATTTCGACACACATCTTATAATAAATTTAATATTCGAAATATATGTTAGGGTTGTTACATTACGTTACATTGGGAATTACTTAATCTAGTATATAAATATAATATTTGCTTTATAACTGAATTCTTAATTTTAATTTATTTATTTTTTTTTTACTAATGGTATCGCATACTTTATTAATTGTAGAGCAGTGTTTTCATCCGTAGACCGACGACGGGGGTGGTGGTGGTGGTAGGTTGCCGAGTGTTGGGTGGCTCGCGTGTGTCGGGGAGATTCGCACTCGCTGCGGCGGCTCGCGCGGATTTGCGTATATGCGCTTTGGCGCTCTAAAGTTCCACATGATGCATGGGTCCAATGGCCGCATTAGTACATGGGATGGCTCTGGTGTACGTGTCGGCGCGATTCATCGTACGCGATTTATTACCCAATAAGCGCACATGTTATGCAAATTAGCGTTCCTGCAAGTAACCCGTACCAATACGCCGTGGTGTTGTTCTCGATTTTTACAATGTTCGTCGTCCCGTTCGCGTGGAGTTGCGTAAAAACCGTACTAATCGCGCTTATGTGAACTTTTGGTAAGAAATAGTTTTGTTATTTCGCCAAGCGACGCTGTCGCTCCATAATAGATCTTATTATTAATTATTATGTGGCAGTTCGCGGGTAATTTCAGTTCACCAATGCCTTCGAAGGTGGTTCGTACCTTTTCGCCGTTGCAGTACGCGGTCGCGTTAATAGTATCGTATGTTGTATAAATTCAGCGCGATGGATCCAAAGTCTTTACCATATAGAAATTAGCTCCGGTAATTATTTCAATTTTACATGAATAGAGCGCGCGATAGGAAGGTTTTCTGAGTTGCGTGCTTTCGCACTCACTGGATGTGATAAGGGCAACTTGTGCTGTACATAGTCTCACGTTGCGAAGTTTTGTGCACTCGTTTCTTTCGTTGACGCTTAAAAAAAGTATGAATTCCAACCCGGTTGGATGGCCATAAATTCGCCTGAAGGGCGTATGAGTAATGCTTTATTGCATGGTAATTCTAAAGGATCGAATACCGGTACAGGCGTTAATCTGTATACAGTGAAATTAGTTTGGTCAAGTACGGCATTTGGACTTCTATTATTAAATGTTCCTGTACTATCAAAAGTTCTACTGTAGCAAACTTCATTAAAACGGCCGCTTTGATATACTCGGTGGGTATTGGTGCTTGCTTTCCCGTGTGTTTTTCTATACTGGCTAGTGCATTGCAAAGAGTTCAAATTGGAAGCATGTATCGTTTGGTTTGCATTAACTTAATGAGTTTATTGATAATTGCGATATTATCGTTAATTAAAAATAGTGCCGCGTTCATGGTAGGGTCCATTTTGGACTCGGCTGCATTTAATACCGACTCTTTTAGAGCAAACTTTTTTGAATTTGCTAAGAACATTTGTTTACCGAGCTCGAACTTTTTTATGCTTAGATTAATATCGTTCTCGATAATTGCGCGTCGGTCCTCGGGTAACAATTTATTTTCGTTTTTTTCCTTACTAATTTTCATTAAATAAATTAATATATCGAAGGCTTCCGTGCGCGTCAGTGAGTTTTTCGCCCCCCCCCCCCCCCCCTCTGTTTTCGTATCACCTCCCGATGTATACGTTGATGCTAGGATGTCGAAGTCTAGCTTAATTCCTTCCTTTTCCTTCAGCTGCGCAATCTTGGTCTGCAGAAAATATACTTGCCCGATGGCGACGGCATGCATGAGTTTTAAAAAAACCTCGGAATTGGTCACGTTGTTTAGAGCATCGTTAAAAAAAGGCCGGGGTCTCGAGTATACGGCTGGTGTCAATTGTTGCAGCGATGCGCCAAGTCTCCGAAGTGAGTCGAATGTCCTCGACTTTATTGTAGATAATCCCAGGGTTCTCCATCAAGGGGGTTTTTATGATCTCAGCGTGGGCGCTGAGGAGCAGCGTTACCATCAGAATGAAGCGAATTTTCTACAAAAATGAAGAAATTTTACAATCTTGCAAATATCTTGTTTACATCATCGACGCTCTCTGCTCCGCCGTCATGCTCTACTTTCGACAATCGGTCGTAAAAATCTGGCAGCAGTTGTTGTAACTTATTCTCTACAATTTCCGTGGGTATCCCTGGTTGACTTAAATAGTCCGGGTGTACGGGAGCCGTCGAGAGTTCACCAGATGGTGCTTCTATTTGTGGGTTACCGTGGCTATTGTCGCCCGCCCCCTTGCTTGAGCTTGAATCTAAAGTGTTTGCGCCCGCTGTGTTACCCTGCTGCGGGTCCCCTTTTGCTCACTTTATTTGCTCGTGCTGTCCTGACGCGGACCTGGCGTGCTATCGCTCGCGTTCCAGATTCCAATAGATGTCGCTATTTTTTTCATTAATGTCCGCGACCGTGATTGGCGTGCCCCGTCGATTTTGTGGGATATTGTATTCCCCGTCGGACACCCTTCCTTCTAAAAATATCTTGGTGTTTTTTTGTTCACAAAATATTTGCGTTATCGGGCAAGCTTTGGAGTCCACGCGTGTCTCACATGTGATGCATGTAACAGCTGGGACCGTAAGTGATAGATCTCGCGTGGTCCTCATCACTGTTAACGATACATAATTTTGCGCTTGTGCCGGCGCATTATCGAAATAGCCCGTGAAAAGGGTTCCCACTCCGCTAAAGTAGTGATCCCGTTCGTAATTTCTAACTACTTTCCTCCTCGTTGGTCGATTCCCCGAGGTCTGCCCCGACTTCGAGGTGTGAGATGTTGTTGCCGAAGCCATGTTTATGCGTGCGGTATAGACAGTGACAAAGGATTCTAGTAAGAGTAAGGTGCCACAAACTTTACAGTTTGAAGGTAGTTTGATTTTTGATAGGAGATGAATGTAATCCTTTTTCAAATATAATTACGCTGGATCGAAAGTAGTTAGAAATTACGAACGGGATCACTACTTTAGCGGAGTGGGAACCCTTTTCACGGGCTGTTTCGATAATGCGCCGGCACAAGCGCAAAATTATGTATCGTTAACAGTGATGAGGACCACGCGAGATCTATCACTTACGGTCTCAGCTGTTACATGCATCACATGTGAGACACACGTGGACTCCAAAGCTTGCCCGATTACGCAAATATTTTGTGAACAAAAAAACACCAAGATATTTTTTTAGAAGGAAGGGTGTCCGACGCGGAATACAATATTCCACAAAATCGACGGGGCACGCCAATCACGGTCGCGGACATTAATGAAAAAAATAGCGACATCTATTGGAATCTGGAACGCGAGCGATAGCATGCCAGGTCCGCGTATGCCTGTCCCAAAAGTATCCGATCTACCTCGATTTCTCGGCGCTTGATTTATTCTTCGTCATCCGGGGGGTGGCATCCTTCAAAGTAGTCCCCATTTGATTGAACAAGACGCTCATATCGATGTTTCCACTTATTAAAGCACTCTTGAAAGTCAGACTTCGGAATCGCCTTTAGTGCATTCGTCGCATTAGGTTCAACAAACTGTTTATTGTCGAATCGATGTCCTTTAAGCGGCATTTTCAATCGAGGAAACAGCCAAAAGTCGCAGGGAGCTATATCAGGACTGTATGGAGGCTGGCGGAGCTGCGCAACACTGTCTTTCAATAAATACTGCTGCACAAGGTTTGATGCGTGCGCTGGAGCATTGTCGTGATGAAGAAGCCAGTCACTGGTTTCCCAAAGTTGCGGTCGTTTTCTCCTGATTGCATTACGTAATCTTTTCAAAACTTCAACGTAGTACTCTTTATTGATTGTCTGGCCTGCAGGGGCATATTCGTGGTGCACAATGCCCTCATAATCGAAAAAAACCATCAACATTGACTTGATGTTGCTTCGGCTTTGACGAGCTTTTTTCGGCCGAGGCTCAGATCGAAGCTTCCACTGCGAAGATTGTTGTTTTGTTTCAGGATCATAACCATAAACCCATGACTCATCACCAGTAGTAACCTTTTTAAGAAAGTTTTCATCACTATTAATCATTTCCAAATTGTCCTGAGCGATTTCTAATCGAAGGTTTTTTTGCTGGTCTGAGAGCAGTTTCGGGGTGAATTTTGCACACACACGAGTCATTCCCAAATTCTCGGTTAAAATTCGCCAAACAGTACTTTTTGGTATTCCAAGTTCATCTTCCAGTTCTCTCACAGTCAAACGACGATCTTGTTCAACTGCGACACGCACACGCTCGACATTATCCGACGATGTTCCCGTCGAAGGTCGACCAGAACGAGGATCACTGTCAACAGATGTGCGGCCACTTTTGAACCGCCTATACCACTCTTTTATTTGTGTTTTACCCATACACTCATCTTTAAAGGCCTTTTGTAACATTTCAATAGTTGCCGCACAACTTTTACCGAGATTAAAGCAAAATTTTATGCAAATTCGCTGTTCGGTTCGTTTTGCCATTTTTAGCAATAAGCAAATTGCGACGAACCCAAAAAAGTCGTTGTAAACAAATACACGCTGCGCGGGAACTAAGGCGTTTCATCGGTATCTCAGGCTACTGACGAGAAGGTTAGGAGTTGCTGGTGACGTTCGTACCCTCCAGAGGTCGCCTGAATCTCTTCGCGCGAAAATATGAACATAGGTCGGATACTTTTGGGACATACCTCGTATATATAAAGGGTACGCAAAGTAGCTAATTGTATTCGACTTTTTTCGTTCTATTCTCGTATTACATTATTTTCATCATACTCTGTTGTATGTTTTTAATGTCATTCAAACGCGCTTGGATTTGCTTAGCGTGATTTTTAGCGTGTTCGAACCCGAGTAAATTTCTGCCCTGCACATGTATCTTTTTACGTCTGATCGTAATCCCGTTATGAAGGTATATTTTGCTAACTGCTCGCGTTTTAAAGCTGAATCGTTTACCTCGTTAAATTCGTTTTTAGCGAGTTGTCCCAGATTTTTATATTCGCGCACTAATTCTTCGATGCGGCGGCCGTAGTGGAGGGTTGTTTCGTCGCGTCGCTGCGCTGACCACGAAAGTATTTGTCTCAAATTTATTAAATCACTTAGAATTCTTTGTTTATCCCGATTATTTAGGTTCAGCATCTTCAATATATGTATAAATATTCCTTTTTAAAAATATTTGCTGCAATACATGTGTATGTACTCGGCCGCATATGCGCTAAAAGGTGATATTTTTCTAAAAAGCGATTTCGTTCATATGATTGTATACGTGAATACGGAACTAAAAAAAAATTTTTTTTCTCTTTATGGAAATATATCTACTTAAAAGATAGATTATTTAGTTCGTAATTCACCTTTAAAGATTTAATAATTTTGACAATAAATTTTACTACTTTATTATAAAGCTTACTCATCATAATTATTGCTCACTACTCGACTCTGTAATCTTGACTACTAATTGGATTATTATTCCGTTACATAAATACGTGCTAATTAGACTTTGGGTTTTTTACTGGTTTGAAGGGAAGGGATGTTTGGTTTTTCCTCCTGGAGCGTGGGATATAATTGATTGGAAAGTACGGTGCAGTGTGTCCGGCCCTCCCCCTTCTCGTGCTGGAAGTCCACCTTGACTTCCCGCTGTGTTTGGCTCGGTGGCGGAGGTGGAGTCGAAGGTGGCTCGTTTGCTGGTGGGGCGGTCGACGTTTCTGCGTTTGGTTTCCCGTCGCCTCCTTTTCTCCTTGGATTGTTGTCGGTCGGGCTTCGCGCGAGGTGTAGAAGTAATTGGATCACACTGGCCCATAATGCGCCAACAATTACCCGTGACCATCCACAAATGGAATGTAAGGCGTATCCATGCAAGACAGTATCTACGACAAATTTTATTAATTTCGCGATCATAAACATTCCAATTATCGCCGCGGATGCTGAGCCGAAAGTCAGAAAACACGTACATATTTTGTTCCAAGTGCTGTCTGCTAGTCTAGTTAACGCGTCCTCGTCAAACAGTCGTGCTGCCGATAGGCCGTCCATTCTAGTGCTATGCCCTGACATGCTTAAAGCTATTGAGTTTAACATAGCTGGTCTTTCGACTGGAAACAATAAGTGTTGGCATAATGCCTGAATTTGTTCGGGCGTATATATTCCGCTCTCAGCTAACTTTACCGGGTCTGTATAATTCCAACGATGTTTTGTGTCGGGTTTTAAAATCGTAGGTGATTTCCCTATTATTGTTAATTGATTACACGGAATTTCGGTCCCGTAGCGTTTCAATATGTGCGTACGCGGAGATAAGAAAAGTTTTTTGCCGTCTTTTGTCACCGGTAATTCCTGATAATAAGTGCTGTCCTCTCTTCTCTGTACATCTACTTGGATGCATTTCAATAGATATACTACTTCCCCAGCTACTACCCCCATATATCCTGCTCCTTTCGTAATTTGATATGCAAAAAGGTCGGGCGCTGTAGAGGCTATGCTTAGCGCGTTCGCTATTACCCTTTTTTCGAACTCGCATTATTGTAAAATTAAGTCCTGATATAAAGCCTATATTTGTCCCTTAATATGTTTCTCGACATACACGAATTTAGAATTTACATATGCAAAAATATCCAGATTGTTTATTGATGGTACTTTTATTTTTTTGAAATTTTCACTTGATGGTCTTTCAAGAAAAAATAATTTTGGATGTTCAGTGCGTATTAATTCAGAAGATCAGACCGGAATTGTTCCTATTGATGTAAAAGCAAATGTGATTTCGCTAGATTCCATCATATATACGGGGAATCTTTCATTACCTTTTTCCATTATTTTGCTTACATATCCCGAGTACAACTCGGCGTATTTCTCATGCTCACAAGAGGTTACCGGCACGAGTCCCAAAATGCGTATCCGTCCTCCACGTCTATACACTGGTCCTGATTAAGCGCGCATCGCGTTCCTGATTTTAGAATGACTTCGTTAGTATTTACATTAACCGACGCTTCATACTCTTTCAGTGTTATAGTTACATAGCCCGTTACTACCGCGTCGTCGAAAACACCGTAAGGGTGCGACTAAGTGCCTGCGTTACTGCAATCGCCCGATTGATCAATTTTCCCCACAAAAGTCTTTGGATGTACAGTGGTCGAGTTTATTTTTAGATTGCTTATTAATTCATCACGGATTTTGTGTGCTCGATACATGCGCATTCTCTTACATTCTTCCGCGGTTATTTCGTCCAAGAATCTGACTTCACCCCGTGATTTATCTTTTCTGTGTGAAAATGCACCGTAGTACATAACATTTCTTTTAATTTCTACTTTTGCAGAGTCTCATGTGCGCGTTTGAAAACTTGTTTAACTGTAGTAACCGCACGTATACTTTAGAGGATTCACTTCGAGAACTTGCATGTTACATTCGCCGATATTTATTAATGAAAAGGTGGTTAAGTTCGAGACTTGTTGAGAACAGTCATATGCGATAGTCGCGTAGCTACCTCTTGCGTAAAGTAGAATGTATGCTGAGACAAGAACCAGTTAAAATATATGTTTCATCTGTAAATATTAATATGTTATATTATTTTAATAATAAAAAAAAAATTTGTTTGTCCATTTAAATATACGACAAAAATTAATAGCAAGAGTGTAAAATAGAAAAAATAGGTAGTTTGTGAAATTATGCTATATACATATATATATATATATATATATATATATATATATATATATATATATATATATATATATATATATATATATATATATATATATATATATTTCTATATAATTCGCGCTGTGAACGCATATGCATAACAGAAGAGGAAATTTTATATGTCTTGCATTTTTGCCGCTGTTAAAAGAAAGGTTCGAGCATTATGTTTAATTGATTAAACACTACTGCGTGCGTCATTTAATCAATCGAGTTTTCATCGGGGTCGATATAAGACATGCGTAAGCGATTCTCGATATCGAGCACCGTGTGCGATCCCGTATAGTCGTCATCGAATTTATGGGGTTTTGCCTCCTATTTTTAATGTTCTCTTATTTATTTTGATATCGTAATATTGTTTTGAACGCTCCTTTGCCCTAATCATGTTTTCTTGTGTGGCCATTTGAATGTTATTTAAACGCGTTACTACCTCCGTCATATAACTCTCAAAGGTCGGCAATAAATCGTCCGTTTCTAAGTCCCCGCTCATCGGCGTGCGCGCTATCCTTCCGAACACTATCTCGGACGGAGTGTGGAGCGTAGTTTCGGATACGGAGGTGTTGAAATTAAAGGTTGCTAGATCAATATAATCGTCCCAATCCGTCTTATTACTTTGTACAATGAACTTTATATACCCCATAAGGCTTGCATGCGATCGCTCAAGAGAGCCATTCGATTGTGGGTGAAAGGCTTTTTTTATCTACTTAATGCGGAATCGCCTAGCTACCCTTTTCATTAGTTTACTAAGACAATTGTGCCTTGGTCTGTCAGTATGACTTGCGGCACCCCAAATATACAGATTACCTTCTTAATTAGCGCACTTGCTACTGATATTGTGGATGTAGTTACTACCGGTTCGGCAATCGCGAGTTTTGATAGTAAGTCTTGAAAAGTTAATACATACTCATTTCCGCACGATGTTATTGGTAATGGCCCAACGATATCCATTGCTAATTTGTCCATGCAGGATACCGGCGAATCGGTAATTACCATCGGCAGTCGCGTTCTTACTCTAACTAATTTTTTTAATTGACAATCTAGACATACGCGGATAAAGTTTTTGCACGTCCTCCTTAATATTTTCCGAGTAAAAATGGCGTTTAATGCGTTTATATGCTTTAGTTACCCCTCTATGACCTCCGATTATGAAACAATGCGCTTCCTGAATTATTTTATTCCGGTCCTCCTGTCAGGGGTATTTAATTAAACCTAAACAGATTATTAATTTTATTTTATTCCTTGTAAAAACGCCCCGCAGCTTATTCATAATTAATTGCCATTCTAAGTTTTCGATTCTGTCTGTTTTCGCTACACTTACTGACTGTATATGTATATCGAGTAAGAGATTGTTCAAATTACTACATAAAGCATCAATGTTTTGGCTTATTATAGTTACCCGACGATTTCTTCATCGCGCAATGGCATAGCTATATGTAGCTTTGTGTTAACTTTCACTATATTGGGTACCCCTATTTCAATGTCTTTGAATCGCGGCAGTTTCCCCTGCATATCTAGCTGCCTTACTCCTTCGTCGCATGGTCCGCCTTGAGTTGTAACAAAATACAGGAAGTTGTCCTTCCTCATAAATAACCTTTCCCTGCAAGTTAATTCATAAAAAGGAGTGCTCGCGGGAGGTTGTAAATCGCCGACAGTGAAAAAACTGCTCCGACATTAAAATTCATAATAGCCGACAGTGAAAAAAAAATTCCTCGCTGTCTTCGTGCGTGTGCGTCGCTTCGCAGCTGTCCTGGCGTGCTTTCTCTCTCTCTCCTCCCCCTGCTCTCGTCCGAAGGGTGAGGCGCGGCATGGGTCGGGCTACTGCCCTCCTCCTGCGACCTACTGTTACTAGTCATAAATGGCGGCGGTTGCTCCCCCGACTCGTTGCTACACACTCGAGTTTCTCCTATTATATTCTCCTGCTTTTGTAATCCTACTTTCTTACCTTTCCTCGGAACCAGCCCCTTTATAGCTTCTAAATATTTTTGTCCTGCTTTTCGCCCCATTTGCGCGCGCGTAGCAATTTCGTGTCGCGATGCTGGATTCTCGGTTTTTCCAGCGTCCAGTTGTTTTCGGCTTGGCAAACAAAAATGTTTTCCATTGCAATAAGGTTTCGGGAAAGAGCGTCAGCCACTTTTGTCTTGCCTAACCTGTACACTACCTCGAAGTCATATTCTGTTAGCATCAGCCGCCAGCGTGTGATTCTAGAATTCGGATCCTTGTGCGTTTGCAGCCACACCAGGGGTCTATGGTCGGTATCTAAGGTAAACTTTTTTCCGAAGAGATATGGCCGAAAATGGTTTATACTATATACTACGGCTAAACCTTCTTTGTTAAACGTGTCCCACCGTTGTTCGACGTCCGTGAGAACTCGCGACACGTACGCAACTACGTTATGGCGACTAATAGTTCCCATTGTAAGCACGCCGGCTATTGCGTATCCACTTACATCGGTTATTATGTTATAGTTTTCTATGAAATCTAGGAATATAAGAATCGGATGCTCGCACAATTTATTTCGTAAAAATTCAGAAGCCCCCTGGATTTCCTTGGTCCAGCTAAATTTAACATCGTCTTTTAACAAATGCGTCATTGGTTGCGCAACCTTAGCGAAATTGTGAATGAAACGTCTGTAATATCCTGCTAAACCCAAAAATTGTTTAATATTCTTTTTTGACCACGGCATTGGAAATTCTTTGACTGCCTCCACTTTTCGCGGATCCGGGTTCACGCCACTGTGAAAAATTAAATGTCCGAAGTAAGTTACTTCTGGCTTAAAAAATTCGCATTTCCCCGGATGTGATTTTAAGTTGGTGTCCCTCAATTGCGCGAACAAATTATTTAATCTATTAACATGTTCAATTAATATTTTGAATACACAATTATATCATTGATGTAGCAGAATAGTTCTTTATTCATCGTTTTTGCCAGTGCAATTGAGAGCATTCTAGAGAAGGTCGCGGGCATTGTGCGTAACCCGAAACTCCCTCTATTAAAATGATAGAGACCCCCACATATTGCGAACGCTGTCTTGTGTCGGTATTGTTCGTCTATCTCAATTTGATGATAGCCAGATTTATGATCAAAAACTGAAAAATATTGGGCCCCGCCTAATTGGTCTAAAATTTCTGTTATATTGGGTAATGGATATTGGTCATCTAACGTTTTGTTATTAAGCTTACGATAATCTATTACCATACGATATTGCTTATTCCCCTGTAAGTCGTCCTTTTTTGGTACTAAAAAACACGGACTAGAATAGGAAGAGGTTAAGGGTTCAATTATTCCGGTTTTAAGAAGATCGGCGACCTGCCTCTGGGTTTCTTCCTTATGCACGGGGGGCAATCGGTATTGTTTGGTGGTTACTGGAATTTCGTCGATGCAAGGTATTATGAGTTTAAGTCCCCTAAATAAAATATGTCACTAAAATTGTCTATAAACCTTTCCATCTGCGGGGGTTGCTTGGCTCAACTGCAAAACTCTGGTTTCCACTGCCAGGCCTTCTATTTTCTTTCCCTTTAAAATACTTTTTACCTGCTTTAATATTTTTATTATACTTTCGACAGCTCCATGAAAATGTGCATCATTTATGCGTTGCCTTTCCAAGTGAAAGCAAAAGTTATTTAACGTTTTTCCCAATTATGTTTTAATTATATCAAAGTTCGCAGGCATTGCAGTGAATCTCAGTATTGACGTAGTTATTTTTTCAATTTCTTGTTTATGCTCCAATAAAATGCCGTTGTTTGTAGAGCTGTCGCTCAGTAGTTTTTTCAAAGCACAAATTCCATTCAATATGGCTCCTTCCTCGATCACGTTTTCCTCGCTCTGCAAGTATGAGATAAAGGAGTCTGAGCTGTTAAAATTATGATTTGGGGCAATAGAATCAGTATCCATCTTTATTTTATCAAGTTGAGGATGTAAATGAGAGCTCAAGAATTGTGATATTGAATTTTTGAACTTAAAAATTTTTCTCAAGAGTTTATTTGGCTTTTTTGACAAGTAAGGTTTTCTCTCAGTTCTATTTTTATTCACTTTAATTTTGCCAGGGAAAGAAGTACGTATTGGATTTTGGTCTCTTGTGGTATTTATTCGAACACACTCTGAGTTATTTCTATTACTAAATATTCAGCTTTGTTTTTTAAGTACAAAATTCTTTGGGTTAGAATTTAATAAAGAATTCTTTGGATTCTCTGCTTGGGAATCTGATTGAAAATTCTGTTGATTTTCGATCTGATAAAAATTCTGTGGATTCTTGATTTGATACGAATTTGATTGGAAATTCTGTGGATTTAGTATTTGATTGGAAATTTTGCCGATTTTCAATTTGCTGAAAATTCTGTGGATTTTCTATTTGATACGAGTTGAATTGAAAATTCTGTAGGTTTTCAATTTGCTGAAAATTCTGTGGATTTTCGATTTGCTTAACATAGGAACTAGGGTAAAAATTCTTTGAATTCACCTGCAAATTCTGCGAGGTTATACCTTGGTTGGAAATGTATGGAAAATTCTGTAGATTTTCAATTTGTTTAGTAGAATTAGAATCGGATGGAAAACTGTGGATTTTCAATTTGTTTAGTAGAATTAGAATTGGATTGAAAACTCTGTGGAATTTTAATTTGTTTAGTAGAATTAGAATTGGATAGAGAATTCTTGGGATTCTCTGTTTTAGAATTTGTTAGAAAACTCTTTTGATTTTCGAGTTGGTTTTTATGAGACTCATTTACCTCATATGTTAGACGTGGGGAGCGGTTAATTGTCAGAATTTGTGCTTTTCTGTCCCTCTTAGTCTCGTCGGATTGCGATAATTTTGTGCCAGCGTGCGCGGGCTCCTTGCTTTTACCTGACGCTTTTATTGATAGATTTTGCTGACATAAACCTTTTACGACCAAATCCTCTTTTTATAACTTAACGAACGGGATATTATGTTCGCCCACTACTACCCTGCAATTTTTGTAGTCGATATTTGCTTCTAGTTCATAAAAAAATCACTCCCGAATAAATCGTCTTCCTTAATTGGGAAATCATCATCGATTAAATGAAATTGAACCTTGAAATACGGTAGGTGAAGCGTTATTTTGCCGGTAGTATAAATCACTTTCTTCGTTATTCCATTTAAGATTAATAATTCGTTAGTATCGATCAAACTTTTATTTTGGCAATTGCTGACTTTTAACAGATTGGGTCACGCCTCCGAATCTAGATTAATTTAATATTTCTGCCAGTCAAAGGGTTATTCAATGTGATAATGGGCGAGATGCCGTTAGTATTTAAATTCTCCTCTCTTATTGAGTACTTCTTTGCTCGAATTGTGTCTGCGGACGCGAATTGTATTGGGTTCCCTGTGTCGCGTTCTGCTGCTGGGGACCCTGCGCGATTTCCTGCTCTATTTCATTACTATTCCTATATTGTCTTTTCTTATACTCCTATATTGAATGTCCTTTATTTTTACAAAATCTGCAGATAATTGGCTCGGTATTAGTATTTGCAAATGTATCCCCTTGTCTCTGGAGATATTGAATATCCGGCGGTCTATCTGTCCTATATGGTGCTCGCTGCTGCCATTGCGCCAGCTGTGTATTATGCCCCTCGGCGCGTGGCCCCGCCCATGATGTTGCGGCCTCTAGATTGCAAACCGCACCCATTCGCGCCTTGATAACCCATCGTAGTCCCCTTTAAAATAACTTTACTAAATCCTGTTCCAAGCAAAAATAAAATTCGGCTGTAATTCGTTTTTCTCGTTTTGCGGCTGCTATTATTTCTTGTTCGTCCGCGCGCACTCTTTTTGAAAATTGGATCACGCTTTCGCTTCGTTCTTGTTTTAGATTAGCTAATTCTCCGTGCAATTGATGGTATGTTTTCGCGAATCCAAATATTACATCTAAAAATTGAGCGATTTCATCAATAAAATGGAAAGTCTTTTTTGACGCGGCTATGTGTGCTTCTCCGTACAGTCTCATTTTTGTGAGTTTCGCGAGGTCGGTTTCAGCCGCCGGCGGCAAAATATTTCCTGCTTCTCTACACCCTTCCACGAATGCCGCTAAAGAGATATTTGATGCATTATATGTTGGTATAAGTTCCAAGGCGTCTTTTATTGAGTGTCTAACCTGCCCGAGTATTGAATTCATTGTTGAAAAATTTGATACTAACGTTCCGTAATGTTGTCTGCCCCTGTGGTTACCTTCTTTAAGTGAATTTATTATTGTACTACGGGTGTACCGTATTTTTTCCTGGGCGCCAGCAGCGTTAGTCGCATCTTCGACCGGGATTTTTTGTATAACTATTTTGTCTTGGTCTCCCAGCATAGAAAGATATTGAGTATTATCGTTCGTCAAATTCTCTTTAAACGTTAAATTCGGAATGTTGTCCTCCGCAGTTGAAAAGTAACCGTTCTGGATTCCCTTTACAACTAAACGCGGGTCTATGCGTTGCTCTACTAAATCCCCCAAGATCTTGACAAAAACTGACTCGTTACAAAAATCCTCCATCGCACTCTCGCTCAAGAAATTCACTAACAAGTCCGCAATTCCTCTAATATTTTGTTTGTCCGTTTTAGTAAGATCGATCGTGACCCGAGTATGTACTCAAAAAAAGTATTTCAATAAATCCTGTAGTGAAGGATTCGGTATATCTTTGAAACTAATTTGATCAATTTCTAATGCTCGTTTTAATAAAATTCCCGCTACGTCGTCGTTTTGTATATCCTGCATCTTTACTTAGTTTTCTTTCCCCCTTTTATTACACGTCTTTGTTCGCTCTAATCCTTTTAAAGAGGGGCCCCCAAGTCTGTTACGTCCCGGTTGTCGTACAGCGCTTTAAAAATAAAAGTTAACGAGCCCAATTTTACGTACTTGCAGGCCAGGGTCACTCTACCTACGGACGGGCGGCGAACAAGCGTATACGCATGATGACAGTCATAAAACAATTAGCGGGGATAAACGGAAGCGTAAGCAATCAGTTATAAAAACATAATGGCTTCCTGGGGCTTACCTTTATGACGGCACCTGTAGGATTAACCTGCGGTCAATGGGCAGTGGCGCTTGGCTCTGTGTGACGCTTCCTCTGCTTGGCCCTCTCATGCTGACTCGAGCGCAAAGGAATTAGGTCGTTGCGGGAAGTTTAAATGACGTTGCCGATAATGAATATTATAATGTACTGGTACTTTAATTGATTTGAACTAATTCCTATTTTACACAATACAAGTCTCAATCTGAGTTACGAATACAATTATGATGCTCTTCAGTCGGATTTACAGCTTGGTCTTCTGTTGCGTAGAGGTTCGTCCTCCGGAGGAGACTAGATCAGGACAGATGCCCGCTTGGTTGCCTGGTCAGCTTATATAGGCTGATTTCTGGACTGGGTGATGCGGCAAGGAAGCTTCTAGAAGGTCCTGAGGGAGTGGATAAGGGATGATATTTGTAGAGGAGGGTCTAAGTGAGATTATTTCTCTAATGGGTATATTGATATTCGTGTAGGCTTCGGTTAGGATATGTACGTGGAGGCGGAGGAAACTAGTGCTGTTTGTACGGCGGGTGTGTGGTTTTATTCTTATTCCGGCAAATCATAGGTTTGGGTTGACTGCTTCTATTGTCCTATTTGTTGCAGTTGGTTCCGTAATGGTTTTCCAACAGCATGGCTGCGGCTCCCCGGGGGGTGCGTGGAGAGACTCGTTATTCCCCGTATCGTGTATTGGCGCTGATGGTCGCGGTGAGATGGACGACTTGGTGGGGTGCGTAAGCGGTCGATCGGTTGTCTCGTTAACTGGTGTGTTCCTGTTGGTTGGAATAGTTGGGTGCGTGTTTAGCGGCAGATGGTATCTGCGCGAGTGGTAACACTGTACTCCTGTGTATGGCAATGTGTAATTCTGTGGTATGCTGCGTGTTGGTTCGTGGCGTTGCAGCTTGCCGACGGGCAGGTGGCAGGATGCAACAGAGGTGTGCACTTTCCTTGTAAGTTTAATAGCCCTGAGGTTTTAGGAGAATTATTATATGTAACTATATATATATATATATATATATATATATATATATATATATATATATATATATATATATATATATATATATATATATATATATATATATATATATATATATATATATATATATATATATATATATATATATATATATATATGTGAATTTATATAATCATATATGACTGTATATTATAATTCATCGTTATATATTGTCATATGATAATCATGAATACTCAGATATAGTTGTATTGCATTTCAGCAATCGGAAAATTGTATATAATAGTACATAATTTTGTACGATCATATACAACCTATCATTAGATATATAGTTATATATATAATCATATATAATTATATATGACTCAATTTTACCCGGACACTATCAATAAAAACATTTATTGACATGCAGTTCACTGCACGGCAAAAGCAAGAGCTTATATAATATATAGTATTATCGGCATCACAATGTTAAGATATAGTGCAAACTTACCGAACTTTGAAGAAAATCTTCATTATTATCACACATATTTTTATATATAACTATAATCAATTGAGATATTAGATTATGTTATATGTATTCTAAATACCTAAGTATTACAATTAATACATATCTATGGTGAACAATATATATTCTGTTTCAAAATCATAATAAACATTAATTGTGTGTGACATGGAAAAAGAGTCATATTAAGAATAAGTTAAATAGCTCGATAATGTTCGATAATTCATGGATTTATCCTTTCGTGACACCAATCAAAATATAAATGTCGCTTTACGTGCCTCAGAAGCTTAGATGTTAAATTCGCTATGTATAATTCGCCAGGACTATCATAGGATAGTCAAGGCGCGGAGCTTTGGCAAACGTCCAGGAGCTGCATCTCGGCTCTCCCACCACTACGCAGTGAGATCAAAGACGTGGTGTTTCGAACCACGTATCACGGCTCTGCATCTCCACTCTCCCACTGCCACGGTAGGAGAGTCAAGATGCGGAGATTAGACGGACGTGACACGGCGCAGCTGTTGAAACCATCACACCGCAGCGCTTTGACAGAGCCTCGAGATGTTATGTTATGAAATGTCTTTCAGTGTACTGATACGTCCAGCTCCAACAAATATAGAAAAAGCAACAATCGTCTTATAGAATATATTGAAAAAAAATGAAATTTACTTTATGAAAATTAAAATAATATTATATTTCTGAAGATAATTAAATATCAGGTTCAGTGCTGAAGCTAATAAATGAATTCTGTACAATTTTATTTAATTGTTATTGTAAATGCATTTTTATTTGCCATGCCTTAGTTTTTATAAAATATTTTTGTTTTATGGATCATATAGAACATATACTAGTATTTAATTTACCAGTCAAAAGAATTTTATACATGTTTCATTTAATGCTAGTACATTGAAAACAAAAATTTCACGAGCCATAAATGTGTCTCGTAGCACACAAGGAATGAAAATCGTGACACACATATGGCTCACGCCGCACCGAACCTCTTAAAATCAATTACAACTTTTCTTAATGTTAAAAATTAGGTGGGATCTCATAACCGATCTGATATAAGATCTCTTATCTGATCTCGTGTTAGATCTGGCGTGCTATTTTTAATAGGGAATCGAAAAAATAATGAAATCTTTAAACCTAACTTATTATATATTCAAGTTAGTATATAGGATTTTTTATTAGAATACGTCAATAAAAAAAAGCAAAATTCATTTCACAATTTATTAAATTGCATGGGATACCTTTGTGTACGAAAATAGTAATTCTTGATGTATATGTTGATGCTTAATGGAAAAAATTATAATATTAAAGGTATTTTAATTTTTTTTAGTAGAAATATTTTATTACTTATAAGAGAAGTATATAAATAACACACATTCAAAAGAACAAGACACCTTTAGACCATAAAAAAATAATTTTTCTGTGAGTTCATAAAGCTAATGCTTCCTCCTAAAGGAAGGTTTGTAGTAGTATATAATAGTATATTGTGTAGCGAGGTTGAGAAATAGTCTCGTCTTCGGCTTGCAAAATGCATTCGCCTTCGGTTCGTGCTTGCTTGCCTCCGACTCGTACAGAAAACATACACGAGCGAAAAAGCCTCTCGCCCATGGGGCACACCGCATTTTTTGTGACACATGTATTGATTTTTGCGGTTTTACGTGTCTATCAAGTGGAACCAGATGTGGCCGTTTTCGTCACGGTGCAACTGTCGTTCTGTTCTATTAACAAATTAAATATGTATACGTACACATACTTTGATTTATACACACACACACACACATACAATCACATACACATAGAGATATCCGTACATACGAATATGAAATAATTATTATCGTATATTAAAGTTTTTCAGGTAAATGAAAGATAAGATGATTTAATTAATTTTAATTTAATAATTAAAAGACAAGCATACGCTGCAACGCGCACGCACGCATGCACGCTGCAGTTAGCTCAAAAGTCTTTACCGCCCGCTGTGGTTTGAATGGATGAATGAATTCAAATGAATTTAAAACCATTCCAATACCTTTTAAAAAAATCATAGGAAAAACTTACTTATAGGAAATTGGGCACTAATATTTAATTGTTGCAAAAAACATTGCTTATTGCAAAATTAAATAATAAATTCCTGTGAATTCTCAGCGAATTTAACGAATTTTGCTATTAAGAAACATTCTTTTACGTGTTTGAGGCCGCTAGATGCGAGACTGAATCTAGATTATCAAAATTTAAAATTACAGACCCAAAATTGCCGGCTAAAGTATGAAAATACTACTTAAATCATGAAAAAAATGTTAAAGAATAGTTAATCTATAAAAAATACCTTTCTAAAAAGTAAAATCTTGGCAAGTATAAGTTTCATTATTACCCACAATATAAATTAAAAGAAATATGTTATTCCCAAAATAAGACGTTCATTTATGAATTTCATGAATACGCTACAATTAAAATAGTAAACTTAAACTAATATTCTATTTAAAAAATAATATAGTTTAAAATATTTCCATGTTTTACTAATTCTGATAATCTCAAATGTCGAAATTAAAGAGACCGTCAATGCACTATATTTTATATTGAACTACAATTAAACCTGGAACATTGCTCGAGTTTGGGAAAAATAACCTCGAACAGTGCTCGAGTTACCTAAGGTTCGTAGCAATTAACGATGGCAGCAAGTCAGAGCCCTAGATAAGGTATAAACTGTTTGTCCGTAATATTATATTGGCTTGATTTCAAAAAGTATCAGTTAGCTTACCTATAATAGAAATGAATTTCCATATGCGCACTACATGTAACGCGAGTATAATGTAGCGAGAGTATTATAGATCAGTGTTTGAGGTTCGACTTTTTGACCTATTTCTTATCAACATGTATTTATGTCAAATTTAATGTCTTACAATAATAAATTTGAAAGGTATTATTAATTTATATACTTTATACTAATTCATAAAAAAATGACATTGAGTTACAAATAAAAATATAATACTTGCCAATTTATTAATCGATTTAATTAATTTCTTTAGCGTTTATTTCAGATTATCGGAATTAGTAAAAAATAGAAATATTTTAAACTATAATATTTTTTAAATAATTTGTATACTTCATACTAATTAATAAAAGAAGGAAATTGATATACAAATAAAAATACAATACTTGCCAATTTATTAATCGATTTCATTAATTTCTTTAGCGTTCATTTGAGATTATCAGAATTAGTAAAAAATGGAAATATTTTAAACTATATTATTTTTTAAATAGAATATTAGTTTAAGTTTACTATTTTAATTGTAGCGTATTCATGAAATTCATAAATGAACGTCTTATTTTGGGAATAACATATTTCTTTTAATTTATATTGTGGGTAATAATGAAACTTATACTTGACAAGATTTTACTTTTTAGAAAGGTATTTTTTATAGATTTCACAACTTTTTCAGAGACGGAAATGTATTCTTACTATTCTCGAAAAAATAGAAATATTTTAAAAATAGAATATTAGTTTATGTTTACTACTTTAATTGTAGCGTATTTCTTTTAATTTATATTGTGGGTAATAACGAAACGTATACTTGCCAAGATTTTACTTTTTAGAAAGTTATGACCTGAGCTTGCAAACATTTGATTAATTATAGTTTTATAATTTCATTAAAATGACCCTTCTGAGCCAGCGTTGACTTTATATCTGGATAGAACATGAGTATATTATGTGTTACTTTCAAATAAATAAATGGTTGAGTATGGGTAACTTGAAAGTTTCATTAACTCCATTTTCTTTTAAACTACTTGAAGTAATCTTTTGCAATTTTACCTAAACCATTATGTAGCCCTATTGATTATGAAAATTCACTTAAAATAAATTTAAATAAAATTCTTTCGAAAAAACCTTATAGTATCCTCATGTTTTATTCAGATATCAAGTTAACGCTGGGTGTAAATAGTCTTTTTAATGTAATAAAAACGTGAGCTTGCAAACATTTGATTAATTATAGTTTTATAATTTCATTAAAATGACCCTTCTGAGCCAGCGTTGACTTTAGATCTGGATAAAACATGAGTATATTATGTGTTACTTTCAAATAAATAAATATTTGTGTATGGGTAATTTGAAAGTTTGATTGACTCCATATTATTTTAAATTACTTGCAATAATCTTTTGCAATTTTACCTAAACCATTACATACCACTATTTGATTATGAAAATTCACTTAAAATCAATTTTAAAAAAATTCCTTTGAAAGAACCTTATAATATTCTCATGTTTTATTCAGACATCAAGTCAACGCTGAGTGAAAAGAGTCTTTTTAATGTAATTATAAACCTGAGCTTGCAAACATTTGATTAATTATAGTGTTATAATTTCATTAAAATGACCCTTCTGAGCCAGCGTTGACTTTATTTCTGGATAGAACATGAGTATATTATGTGTTACTTTCAAATAAATAAATGGTTGTGTATGGGTAACTTGAAAGTTTCACTGACTCCATTTTCTTTTAAACTACTTGAAGTAATCTTTTGCAATTCTACCTAAACCATTATGTAGCCTTATTTGATTATGAAAATTCACTTAAAATAAATTTAAATAAAATTCTTTCGAAAAAATCTTATAGTATTCTCATGTTTTATTGAGATATCAAGTCAACGCTGAGTGAAAAGAGTCTTTTTAATGTAATTATAAACGTGAGCTTGCAAACATTTGATTAATTATAGTTTTGTAATTTCATTAAAATGACCCTTCTGAGCCAGCGTTGACTTTATATCTGGATAGAACATGAGTATGTTATATGTTACTTTCAAATAATCCTTTAAACACAAGAAGCACTTACACGAGTACAAAGATTCACAACGACCCTCAACAATAACAAACATTTGGGTTAAAAAACAGTACATCTATTGGAGTATTTAATATTTAACAGATGCTTTTGTGACGCAGCAACTTGATTAGAGAACTTGATTTGTATTCGAACTTCACTGGCTGTTTATTTTACCCTCAGAGTATAATTGCTTGAGATATCAAGAAAAGACAGAATCTTAGCATTTGACCTTATACCTCGCTATAACAAGCAGTTTACAGTAAAATTGAGTAATATCTTTTAAACACAAGAAGCACTTACACTAGTACAAAGATTCACAAACACCCTTGTCAATAACAAAAATTTGTGTTAAAAAACAGTATATCTATTGGAGTATTAAATATTTAACAGATGCTTCTGCGATACACCAACTTGATTGGAGAACTTGATTTGTATTATATTTACATCATGACAACATCAGTGCGGATATTCAATTACTGCATCCCCATGATTGTGTGGTATTTTTCTGGTGCATAGTGGCGTATGCACTGTATGTTTATGATCAATCAACAGATGACTTTGTATATCCCTGATGATGATTACACACTAGCACATAAATACTTGTTACTAAGAAGTAGCACACCACAAGTATAACAAAAATTTTATCTAATAATTCTTTGTTGAATGCAATTATCATAGCTATAGGCACCAAAGAAATTCCAACCACATTTCTGAGCAAAACAACTTTACTTGATGACTTCAGTATTTCAGTAATGCTCATTTCATCTTGTTTATTCCTTGTGAGTTTCAAGGGGGCAACATACTCAAAGGCAGAGAAGACGTCCTTAATTGTTCCTTTTTGTGTACTATACTATTCTACCTCTTCTTTTACTAGTCTTCTTTACTTGCAATGCTAGATTTTCTCTGCTCTTTCTTTCCAAGTTCCTGACCCTCTTTAAATCCATACTTTGCCACGATTTTTGCTGCAACAGAAGACGTTGTGTATCCTTGATGATTTAGATTCTGTCAAGGAAATGGTCTCGGTACAACTTCTGGTGTAGCCTCCTGCAGAAACGGAGCGATGGTAATACCTTATCCAGTACTCTTTCGACAGAATTCACTGTTAGTCTTTTTCTTTATCTTCTCTCTTACCATGTAAAACTGCAGCTTTTTCCAACTACACTTGGGATTTTCTTTATCTTCTCTCTTACCATGTAAAACTGCAGCTTTTTCCAACTACACTTGGGATTGCAATAATTTTATTCCACATGACCGTCTTGCCACTTTTACGGACGTACGATATTTTTCGAAATCGTTGTACAGAGATTTCATCACGTAATAAAAACAAATCACGTAAAAACAACACGTTTTATTTTAATAATACAAATGACATAAAAGGGGCCTTCAACCTTCAACATTTGATTTTGATAATAGGTTAGAAGATTTTGTGGTTGTCGTCTGCACTGTCTGCAGGCACTATATATATATATATATATATATATATATATATATATATATATATATATATATATATATATATATATATATATATGGTCTGTATGTGTGTATATGTGTATTATACATATGATATGTGTATATTATATACATATGAGTAGAGAAAACGGAAGTCACATATATATGATTAGAGAAAACGAAAATGCGGAGAACAAAATGAAAAGAAAAAATTTGAGCAAATATATTATGCTTTATATCTTTAATTAGATGAATCTTTTTTAACAGAAACTTTTTTTACGCGATAGACTAAATTATTATCTCTTAAAACAGTGTCAATAGACTGCACATAAGTCAATCAGTGTTTAGATATTGATATTTAAAGATTTTGAAGAGGTTAAAAAAACACAATTAGACGTATAAAAGGCGACGGTGCGCCCTTCGGCTTCGTATCGTACCGTGGGTACGTATACGTGCCAGCGGGCGCTGCCGCGCCCCTTGATTTTATAGTTTTTAAGGTAGCTGATTCCAAATCTAGTACGAAAATTTAAAAATTGAATGGTTTTAGCAGGAGCTGATTATAAATCTAATATTACATTTGTAAATAAATAGTCAAAAATTATATAACGAAATGTTTTATTGAACAATGGTAATAAATAATTATTATAATATAAAGTATGTCTCTTGTGATTCTATTTCTTTATCTTCAACAATATTTTCTTCTTCGATTTCTTTGCAAGGAGAGCAGAAGACAGTCTTGCCCACCGCAGACTCAAAAAGCCATTGCGCAGTAAAGTTCAGCTTTTCTGCACCCATTTGCTGATCCACATCCGCTTTTACATTTACAGAAAATCATTTCCAATAAATTATCTGGGGCTGGACGATGATTCATCATAAATGGTATCTATGTATCAGATAAGCAAAGAAATCGATAAGGTAGATTCCTACACAAACTTTTTTTACTTTGAAATTGAAAAACACTTCAATTTACGTTTGTCACAGAAGAAGGGGTTTAAAAAATGTCTCAGTACATAGGTAAAGTGAAGCGCCGACAGGAGCGCTAAGTGATTACCCTCTACGGACGCGAATATACCTATACATCTGTCTTTTTCTATACGACCTATTATATTAATATACACGTATGCTTCATTTATTTTATACGAATGAGTGCTTGAAACAAAAGAATTATTTTTCACATTTTTTTTCAACGATTTTTTTAGTTTATAGAGTCAATTAACATAAATTAAATATGTTATTAATGAAATTTTAATAATTTCAACAATAATGTTAATTATTAAGTGAAGAAAAAATATACCAAGACATATTTCAAACAATATGATATATTGTTACATATTCTGGACAGTCGTAAACACTTTTTTCTATAATTATTCATGTTAATATGCGCGTTAATTTCGCGTTTGGGCATAGCAAAAAATGTTTGATAAATTTTTTGTTAAACTTACTTTTACAACATTATTTTTAAGTCGAAGTAAATAAACCATCTTAAAGTAGACATTTCAAAAACTTAACTATATAAACTATGTTATTTACGTTTGAAGTTATATGTTTAATAGCTGAGTACGAATTCTTTTTAAAAAACACTGTTTTCGGAGGTCTGTATTTTGATAACAAGATTTTTTTAATTTTTTTGCGCTTGTGTACGTTAATGATAGCTTATTTGAAAATATAATTCCGTATTGTAAATAAGATTTTTATCAAACAAAAAAGTTCTTAAGTTTTTTAAAGTCAACACATATGCTAGTTAAGTTTTAGTATCTTATATAAAACCAATTTTGTTTTTTTGATTCCGTTTTGTCAGTCAAAAGTTATATACATTTTTGCGCGCCGCGTGCGCGCTCACATTTCTAAAATGATTTTTTTTTATGAGTCCAGAAAACTTTTTATGTTTAAAAGTAATCGTTCTGAAAATTGGTATTTTAATTCTTAATAATATCGTAAATTTGACTATTATAAAATCTCCAAATCCTGATCCTACATGTCACATTAAATCACTATTTTCAATACCATATTTATTAAAAGAACTTTGTTCCTCACACAATTGTAGGTGACATGATAAATGAAAATTTTCTTTTCGACGGTTATGCAACTCCTTTTGACGTGCATTACCAAATTAGCTGAGCACTTCTCAGTTAAAATTTTTTTGTTTATTTTTTCGTAGATATAATCTATTTTTTTTTAAATATTAAAAGAAAAAATTCAAAATATCGATTGAATCTCCGAAAACAAGTTAAAAAAAATTCTGACGAAAAAGTGCTCAGATTATTTCACAATACATGTCAAAAGGAGCCTAAATACCGTAAAAAATGTCGTTTATCGAATCCTCATTAAGAAATTTAAAAAATGAGCCCCAGTTAGCAAAAAATGACCGCGCCTATCTCGAGATATAAGCGATAAAAAAAACATAACCTGAAATATATTGAAAAATTAATATAGTTAAAAGCTACCTTTCTGGAAAATTTCAAGAAGAATAATGCCGTTTTACTCAAGTTATCGTATGACATAGAAAATTGATTTTTTTATAAAATGATTTTTTCTCGGCTAGAGAAAAATAAAATGTCTCAAAAATTTAACTGAATAATCATCTGAATGGTCCTAATTACCCCAAATTTTT
This sequence comes from Gastracanthus pulcherrimus, assembly GCA_949152435.1. Classification (NCBI taxonomy): domain Eukaryota; kingdom Metazoa; phylum Arthropoda; class Insecta; order Hymenoptera; family Pteromalidae; genus Gastracanthus; species Gastracanthus pulcherrimus. The sequence goes on from OX424576.1 coordinate 87,907,251, forward strand.
TTAAAAACTTTCCTTATATGATTCAGAGCAATCACCCTTCAAACAAAAAATAACGTTTCCGTTTATAACAAATGAATTTATCAAAAAACTCCTTATCAAAAATCTCGGATAGCCAAAGATAGGTAAATTTATTCTCTTTCAAATGCATTTTCAATGGATTGCTGATATTATTTCTAACGTACAAAAAAAAAAGAAAAACTAAAACACAAAAATCTTAATACCGTAAAAAAACAAAATCGAATAAAAAAACTAAAAAAAATATTTCTGTGCCCAATTGGTTTAAGAAAAACAAACAAAGAGTGCCCTGAAAGATTAAATTTATCCGTGAAATACTCGAGATATCGATGCCTACATACATACACACACATACACACATACCCATATACACACAGGAATATACTCACACGCACACACACACGCTCAGGCACACACACACACATATACACACACATAGTGGAATTTTTAAAAAATTTTGAAATTTTTTTGAAAATATTGAAAAAATTTGAAATTTTGTTGAAAATATTGAAAAAATTTGAAATTTTGTTGAAAATTTTGAAAAAAGTTGAAATTATGTTGAAAATTTTGTTGAAAATTTTTGCAATTTTCTGGAAAATTTTGTAATTTTTGAAAAATATTCATTTTGTTTGCTCGCATTATTTTTCTACAGTCTAGCGTAATAGTACTATACTAGATATAATAAACACCGTCCGATTTCATAGTTTCGCATGGTATAAGTTAAATTTACGAGATCTGCACTGTAGCTGGCTCCTCGCCAATATTTATGCACTGAACAAATAAGACTCCGTTGCGATTCTGTGCTTCAAAATTTCCGAATAGTAAATTTGGGCCAATGTCCCAATTTTGCATAATACAAGGCGATTTTTCAGGTATCAAAAACCTTCATTTTGCGCGAAAGGAATCAAAATCATATCTAAGATTAAACATTTTAGAGCGGCATCTAAGCGCCCTGCGTGCTTTCAACAATGTCCCAACCAATTAGTCCCTCTGAATCAATGGGAAAACTGTCGGGGACAACAGCATTTCACATAAAAGGCCATAAATGATCACAAACACTTTCCCTAACTTCCGGCATTCACCTGGACCTATTCCTGTGATCGCAAGAATCTCATCTTTATTGACACGTTTGTTCGCGTTTATTGAACTGTTCTTAATTACGGATATCTCTACACCCGTGTCCGTAAATTTTATACTAAGTGAGCAGAGCGGTACTTGTTCTTCCTTATCAGGCGAGCCAGCCTGCTCGGCACCTGAGGAGTGAGCCGAGTACTCTATGAGTTTAATGGCTGCTCTTTTTTATCTTTTTTTTCATTCGCTCTGCATTGAACAGCATCAGCAGATTTTCTCATGTTCCTATTTCTGTCAAAATAATCGCGATCTCGTTCGTTATAATATGTGCGCACGTTATACCCCTTGTTGCCGTTATTATAATTATATTTGATGTTATAATTATTTTTAGTATAATTACTATAGTTGTTGCGCCCTTTATTGTTATTATTAAAACCTCCGCAATTATTTCCATTATCATTGCGATATTCATTATTTTTCGAACGCTGGTGATTCGTTCTAATGTGCGCCTCAAGAGCAAAGCAGTTCATATACGTGCCCTGATCTGTCACAATACTTGCATTTTAAAGCATTGTGCTTTTTCTTTTCGCAATTGACTTCGTCATGCACCGCCTAGCCGCAGTGACTGCATGTAACTACCGCGGGCGTAGCTGTCGCTAATGAGATGCTTGCTGTAATTTTTTCTATAATTCTGTCTTCAAAGGCGGAAAGTTGTGTTCTATGTGTATCTGGAGTCTGATGAGACGTCAAAAAGTGTATCTGTGGGGTAGCCATTATAGACTAGACCGCAATTGGCGCGATTAGAAGGCGAGTGCTCTGTTTGCATTTTAAATTGATTGCAATTCTTATAGACTTATTAAGATATTTTGGGCATTCTCTGCGAAATGGATGGTGCAATGAATATATGAGACCAAACATAGCGCTCCCCGCTTTCACAATTCACGATCGACGCTCTCGAGATCCTGCGTCGAGTCAAGTGTGGTTGATAATTGATTTAGCATTTTTCGCACCCTTAAGCCGCAATCGCTCGATTTTCCGCCCGGTCGCTGATTAATTACTTTAATTTGCATTAAAATATATTCTGCTAAAGCCGCGTTACTGTACTGTAAGATTTGATCGGTTAATAATTTTTCTACTTATCGTATTTCAATAATTGTGCCGTAAAGGCTCTCCCACGCGTCCCGATAATTTACCTGCCAAGGCTAACAGTATATACGACTCAAAATCTGGACCGAAGTTTGCCCTGATTTGACATACAGCTAAGCAGAATAGATTCAGCTTCTTCGGGTTTCCATCAAAACTTAGAATCAAACTTAAAGCCTGTGCAAAAGTAAGGCCCTTAATACGCGGCTCCGGAACATGAGTGTCAAGAAGCACCGACGCGTGTTCACGCTGCATGTAGCTTAGCACGACATTCGAAATACTTTTGTAAATTTGGGAGCCTTATGCCGAATCAGGTGTTTGTTCAGGTGTGCAAAAGGTTTGTCGGGTTGCATTTATGTTAAGTAAGTTTTGTGTACTGATGTATTGTTAGTTTCTATTGAATTTTGTAGGTTAACATTTGGCATGTGTGAGGCTTGAGAAGTATGTGTGGTACTTTAAGTATTGGGTACTTGAGTATTCATTACGTTATTTGTATCTGAGCAGGCCGGTGTGGCATCATAAACACAGTTAATGTGTTAAAGGTATTTATGGGTATTTTGTCCTTATCGGCATGTTCCTTTTATAAAGGTCTAATAAATTGAGAGTTGGTAAGGTTATCGCGGGTGGCACTCTACATATAGCTTTCGTGGTTGAGATTATTTATTCTATCCGCGAACTAATCGGGATCTAATGAGAATAATTGCGCTCGCACCAGTGCATATTTGTGCGCGATTTCTTCATCGGGTACGCTTACCGCCGAAAACGTTGTCGTCATGGACCTCTGCCACGCGCCCGAGGTTTGCACATACACGCTGCTTGCGCGCTCGTAGCCATGCAGCTGAGGACTGCATTTGTGGAGGCCCGCTTAAACAAGAATGCGGTAGATATACTTCGCGCGATGCAGGATCAGCGGCCCAGACATGATCCGTGTTGTCTCTCGAATTGTACTCACTCGAGCTTCACCTAGGCACTTGGGATGATGGCCGCTTATCTTTTTCGCTTTTATGACCAAAACGATTCAATAACGACATTTTGTTTGCACGCGGAATTTAAATGCTGAGAGAGAATAAAGAAAAATGAGAGAAGAATAGGAAAAATATTGTGCGACAATAAGAATGCAAACAAAAAGTGGAGGCCTAATTGTTAGACTGATAACTATTGTTATAAATGGAAATTTCCGGACGTGATAAACCCTATGGAAGATAATATATAATTTTAGGGCAACCTGACATCCTTCCTGTCACTCCTTGAAACCGCAAAAATAATTTGTGCCCGTATATCCTTCCTGTCTTTTGGATTGAATCGGCGGTTCATTACTCCCTCGACGATTTTAAACAGCTTTCTAGCTTGCAGAATAGTCCGTGTGCCTCACACGCAAAACACGCAAGGGATGCCAGAGTTACAGAGAGGGATAACGCGATGCGCGAGGTTCGCCTGTTCTGCTCGGAACACTCAATTGTCGAGCTTTGTTGAGGTTAAGATAGTCGCAATAAAAAGACAATATAGGCTAGTACTCGTTTATTGGCTACTACCAAAAATTTCAAAATGGGGCGACCGATCCTGCATTGTGCGATGTAAATCTACCGAATTGTTGTTTAAGCGGGCCTCCATAAATGCAGTCCTCTGCCGCATGACTACGAGCGCGCAAGCTGCGTGGCCGGCGGCTACGTGCGCGTCAAGCTCCGCGTATGTGCAGACCTCGGGCCAATGGCCGATGTCCACGAGCATAAATATTCTCCACCACGAAAACTATATGCTGAGTGCAACCCGCGATAACCTTACCAACTCTCAATTATCTTCGATGCCCTATTTCGACCTTAATGAAAAAGAACATGCCGGTGAAGATAAGATACCCAAAAATACCTTTAATACATCAGATTCACAACACCCGGGTGCAATTAACAAAACTCCGCGCACTGCAGCCGTTTTAAACTGTGTTTATGACTCCATACCTGCCTGCCTAGATACAAATAATGTAATAAATAATCTAGTACCCAATACGATACCTTAGCCCAATCACACTTCTCAACCCAATTGCTCAGCATTTGAACCCCCCATGTACACATATACTTCTCAAACCTCACACATGCCAAATGTTCACCTATAAAATTGAATAGAAATTCACAATACATTGTAAGGAACAGAAATAATACATATATACATGTATAGCGCACCAAAGAAAATCCTCGAAGCGTCGTCGGCGAGCTCGTCCGGTTACGTAATATGTCGCGTAATCGCACATCTGGCCGAGCAGCTTAGTGTAAGTGTATATGTGTGTACGGGAGAATAGAAATTCGGCGGTTCGAGCCGAGCGCGAGTTCGTCCGCGCGTCAGAATACGGCGAGGAGGCCTCAGAGCTATGAGCTCCTCGACTATTGAGCAAGACGCGCTTGTCTGGTTTATTCTCTCTCTTCAAGCGTGACATCATTCCCGAAAGGGGTAAGTCGCTTTTTTTCTGTATCGCTAGTACGCGAAAAAACCTAGCGCTGAAACAAATAAAATCATTGTGCGCGATATTTGTTTATATGTGTAGTCGCTATTACGGGCGAGCAGTCGAATCAAGCACGCAGCGAGAACGACGCGCTGCGTACACTACATCGCACACAGTAGAAAAGAGCAAGGACGGGCAAGACGTGGTCGGAGTCAGCATCGTGCCTGCCTTGCGTGCCATCGAACGGAAAAAGTCTGCTCTCCTGGCTTCAGGCTACGGCTAAGTTGAGTATAGCGCGGTTGAGAATAATAAAGAGAGAGAGAGAGATAGAGAGAGAGTGAACCAATACGCGACATCGGAGCCGCGTCACACTACGAGAGCACGGTCTCCACGATTTGACTAGCGTTTAGTGTTGTGCTAATAAACGCGTATTACGAATGCACGTTCGCATCTATATTGACAACGGTAAACGCGGTGAACCCTATTTTAATTTATTATTAATCACGGATGGTGCGACGGCGGTACACATTGTGAACCGTATGTGTACGAATATTTTGACTGAGAGCATTGCGCTCCCTTAATGTAAGACTTACTTTCGGATTATAAGAGGTGCTATTTTCACGGAATGTATGACTTAAATTAATATATGTATGTATGTTATGCGTTGGAAATGACGACGACTTAGTACTCGTATATAAATACGCTACGAAATTATTAAATAATTACGCGATTAAGAGAATATATGCGACGGGAATTTGAATTTATTTTGTCTTGGTGATGATCTGCGACTGTTTAACTATATTGGAATTTTACTGTAAATAATATACTAAATAATTATGCGATTATGAAATGATTTGAAATTTATTGGTGTAATTTTCCTTGTTTATTATCCCTAATATTCTAGAACTTTATAACATTAGCACATAAAAGTCACATAACTTGGGACAGAAACGCAACACGACAAACCTTTTACACACCTGAACAAACACCTGACGCAGTACCCTGAACGGGTATTTTTTTCTAGGGTATGTAGGAAATGCCACCTAAAGTACACCCGACTGGGTCCGCACGGCCGGATAGTGTGGGGCTGGTTGGGTATGCATCACCCGCATGTATAATATAGGACGAAAAATAAAATAAGCAAAAACGCGATAAAACTACACAGCCGTTGAATTGCAAACCGACCTACTTAAATCTACCACCCTTCTCTCTTCTGGCAGAATCCACCCTGGTACCGTTTATCACATTCCCTCAGGGTGGTGCCATTCTTGCGTCATCTGGACGACCGCTTCTGCCTAGATCTGAAACAATGCAAACCAGTCATCGTTAAAGTCCCGCGTGGAGCGCTTAGATCTAAACCGTTGCATTCGGTCTCCGTACGGAAGGAGAAGTTTCCTTATCCCTCCCCGCGACATTTATACAGCGAGAGAAAATGATGCGTCAACGGTTAAGATGACATCCAATCATCTCAAATCACATTCATTTCTATTGGTTCGTGCGCCATCCCTGGGTTATGATGGGGTGTCGGATCTTCTCCCAGCTCTTCGTTCACTCATTCGACCGTTACCTCGTCGAGGTAAGGCTTCTTCCGTCGAGGGACCGACTCGCCGAATTTCGCCGTGGCGGTCCACTTATCCTTGGCAATCAACATTACGCCCGCGATGGTCTCAGGCGTAAATTGTCCGACATAGTCAACAAGAGCTGTTCTTTCCTCGTTCCACTTTTCGCAGACGAAAAACGTGCGAACCGCGTCGTCGCAATCAGCGGAACAGAAGATGCAGTTCGGGCTCCGAAACGTCCCCATGTGATTGAAGAAGGAGCAGAAGTATCCGTGTCCACTCAGGAATTGGTTTAGGTAGTAATTTACCTCCCCAGGGTCTTTGTTGATCCAAGGATCCAGCTGGGCTATCAGCCTAGATGTCCACTCGCCCTTGGTTATAACAGTCCAGGATCGTTGCCACGTTTCCATGGTACGTTCCCGTTCCTTTCTATGAACGGTTGTTCTATCCTCTTCTGTTTTCTTCCGTTCGTAGATTCGCTTGCGCTCTATTGTGTGTATATTGATCGGGGTGATTCCCGCAATAACGAGTACTGCGGGTCCCGAGACCGTGCGATAGGCGGAAGTGACTCTGAGAGCTCCTCTACTCTGAACGGAAAGAATTCAATTTCAATATGACTTCTTCCCCATTGCATCAGCCCATATTTCAGAACCGTCCAATAGGATGGAAGTGCCAACTGACATGAGGAGCCATCGCTTGTTCGCTATAGGTTCACTCGTGTTCGCCATGAGACGGCTCAGCTGTGCCGTCTTTTTCGCCGCTTTGTCCGCTGCATACGACAGGTAACGGAAGAAAGTAAGCTTAGCATCTAGTTTGAGTCCCAGATACATAGCCTCCCTCCTCGTCATAACCTCTGTCTCCTCCACTTTCATCGTGAAGATGGTCTGTATCTGTTTACCGGTGAAGGACATGATTTCTGTCTTAGCGGCTGCCAAGTCGACACCGTGTTCCCTTATCCAGCACAAGATCCTGCGCATCGCCTGATTAAGCAGATATTGTGCTTTCTCGTAGTCACGCATGATGATGAATAAAGTGACATCGGCGCAAGCTATCATGTACACCCCCTCCAGCAGCCCGTGTCTCAACAGGCTAACGTAAAGGATGTTCCAAATATCTGGGCCAAAGATCGACCCCTGTGCCACGCCGGCGCTCAGATATTTCTCGCGTTGGCCTTCTTCTGTTTCGTAACGGAGGATACGGTCCTTCAGATAGTCCCGTATCACCCGCATGAGGTACTCCGGTACTCTGAACGCGAGCAACGCTTCCAAAATGTCCGGCCACCTGGCCGAGTTGAACGCGTTCTTCACGTCCAGTGTTGCGAGGGCGATTTTTCTGGAAAAATGATTTCCAGACCACCCCTTCTTCCCCTGTTGTATCACCTCTCGTATAGCGTCCACTGTGGATCGCTGTTTTCTGAAGCCGTACTGGTTGTCAGCTAAGTCTTTGTGGCCATCCTCGACACACTTGTAGCAAGTCTTACTTCTATCTGGGCCTCTGCAGTCGCATGCCAGACGTCCGTAATCCAGACATCTAAAACACCGCTGCAGCCGCTGCCGCCTATTCAGTCGACAGTTCATGTAACCGACTCTCAAGCGGCTTTTCTCGAGCAGAAACTCAGCCTTTTCCTGGTCCACCTCTATGATGGCCAACCGTTGTTCCCTGCTATTGGGTTTGGTCAGCGATACGCTGATCTCTCCCACTGAGTTTCCTGCTTCGTCGAATAGCCTCTTGACCGCCACGTCCACCGCTTCTTTGGTGGTGAGGCTATCGAGGTCTCTGACTTCGATGCTCGTCTTCGGTGACAGGTTCTTCACGACCCCTGTGTCACCTACTGCCTTCTTGAGGGATTCTCCGAGGCTTCCCAACACCTGGTCATTGGTTTACGAGCCCAACTCTACCAGGCCATCGCCCGCTTTTTTTCCGATACGTACGTCACTGTTTGGGCACTCTGATTGAAACTTTTCGCGAACATTCGAAAGAACGTCCGCGTAAGAGACTCTATCATTAGGGCGGATAAGGACAGCCTTGGGTCGCATCCTAGGCGTCCTCCTCCTTCTCTTCTTCTTGGGAGACTTCTCAGAAGGCTCTGTCTTCTTGTTCGCCGGTGTCTCTGCTGTCGGTGGCTTCTGTCATTGCGGGTGGTGATGCAGCTGTTGTCGCAGCTTCTCCCGCTCTTGCAACTCCTGTTTTCGCTGCAGCTGTAGCTCCTTCTGCTGATGCTGCTGTGATTTTTTAGCAGCAGCTTTCTACTTCCTGGACTGGACAGTTACAAAACCGTCAGACTCCGAGGGCTCATTGGCCTTAGCCTTTTTGTCAGAGACTACAAACTCGGCGTTGTCGGAGTCCGTGCCTAGCGATCGTCCCCTCTTATTTTGAGGCTGGATGAGGTAGCCGCGGCTCTCAGAGTGTCTGTTGGGCTGCACTTTTCGATGTTGGTAAGCAGACGGTCCTTCCAAGAGTCAAAAAGTTCGACGAGATAGGGTATGAAGTGCTTGATAGTGTTATTAACTCCGGGCTGCTTTTCAACGCTTTTTCCATATTTTTGAGAATTTCATCTATCACTTTTATGAACTCCTCAATGCTACTTATCTTCGGGCGGCTGAGCTGTTGTGTTCCGCTCGGTATCGATTTTGGAGCAAGCTGCTCGACTACCATCATCGCTTCTGGCCTTTGAGATAAATTACCATATGAAAATTCGATTGTCTGGAACATAGAGCAAATTCATTTCAGGTAGTGTAGTAAGAGGACGGCCAATCAAAATATGAGCAGATGTTAAATCAATAGGTTCATTTGGATCAGTAGAAATTGAGAAATGAGGTCCCGAATTAAGGATAGCTTCGATTTCGATTGCTAGCGTGCTAAATTCTTCAAATGTGAAAAGTCGATTAACGACAACGCGCAAAAAGTGATGTTTGAATGCTTTGACTGCGGCTTCCCAAATACCGCCAAGATGAGGAGACAATGCAGGATTGAAATGCCACTTAATGTTTTTCTGACTCGCGAACGAATTTACTTGATCTTTATATTCGTCTGAATTAATTAGCGTGTGCAATTCGCGAAGTTTTGTATTCGCCCGGACAAAATTTGTCCCGTTGTCAGAATAAACCTGTATGGGAACTCCTCTTCGACCAATAAAACGTCTAAAAGCTGCTAAGAACCCGTCTGTGGATAAATTACTAGCTATTTCAATGTGAACTGCCTTTATGACCATGCAAACAAAAATACAACCGTACGCCTTGATTTGAGAACAACTCCGAAACTCTTTATCCTTAATAAAAATTGGACCGAAATAATCTACTCCGACGCATGCAAATCCGACTGCTTCTATAATACACCGACTGTGGCAAATCTCTCATTTTACTATGTAACAACGTTGGCGTGTGTCATATACATGTGTAACACTTTCGTACGATTTTAAGTACTTGATTCCTTCCATCTAGTAACCAGAAACGTCGTCGAAAAGTAAATAGAGTGGTTTGTACCTCTGCGTGATAATTACGTTTGTGAGTTTCCCGGATTATTAAATCGGCGACGTGACGACGCGACGGTAAGAGGATTGGATGTTTTTGAGTAAATGGAATGTTCACACCCTTTAAATGTCCACCGATGCGAAGAAGCCCATTGTCAACGAGAAATGGATTAAATGCCGCGAGTCTAAATAAACTGTTTGACATCGCTTTGCAATGAAAGTCGAGCTATACTACTCGCAAACTGCTCTTGTTGGACGATTTTAATGACTCTACGTTCTGCTTCGAGTTTTTCTTGCACACTGATGTGCTATGATTTTGTAACGAAATTACTTAATTCCTTTTTTTATTCATTTATTTCGGCGAAGCCTTTTGAGAAATATAATCCCCATCGAATAATATTATCCGGCTAGGCAACATTCCACAATGCTTGTCCCGCAGAATAGTGTCTCCCAACATTAGTTTTATAACGCGCTATCTTTAAAACTTGATAAGCGAACCGCACGTGCGCGTCTTCACCGAAAATCTGCTTAAATGTATTTTCTCCAAAATGTAGCAACATTGTGCGATGATTACATCAGTATTTACCCAGCCGGCTGATAATGCTCGATTATTCAATGGTATTGAACATTCTGTATACTTCTAACAAAATCTCATCCATCATTTAGTATAAATACAGCCGTGTCAGGCCGTCGCGGGCCAGCCTCCTGCATGAGTTCAGATGCCCGCTACATCGCCGCGAAAGTCGCGATACATATATATATATATATATATATATATATGTATATATATATATATATATATATATATATATATACTCAGTTTCACTCTCAATCGCTTACTGCGCGGAAGTTCTCTCAATTTTCGAATTCGAATGATGTTTATGTGTTGAATTTACTAAAACTTACTATTTTAAATATTTTTAAGACATTTAATCTTAGCAAAAAAACAGCATCATGCGATCTTCGAATTGCTATTAAAATCTTAAAAATTTTAACCTTCCAATGAAATCATTACTTTCTATATCAAAAACTCCTTCAAATTTTAAGAAATTTACTAAAAAAGATAATTATTTTACCGAACATATCAGTGTACAAAAAGACAACCATTTTTCAAAGCAGTTCATGCAATTCACGACGAGAATATCGAAGAGATTTTTTATTACGAAACAAAAGATAAAGAAAATAAGAATTACTAATTAAACTATCTACCTTCAATATCTTCAATATAAATTCACGCGCGAAAAATATATTTTGCTTTTATAATATAATAACTATTTATAAATATATGTATGTACAGTCATAAAACTTCTCTCTCAATTCCAATCATCAAACTTTCGTTGAAAATACCCATCCAAAATACTAAGTGCTAGGGTGGATAACATGTACCAGAAAACGTAAATATTCTATCGATCTTTGCTATAAGTGAGAAATTATTGACAATCTTGGTTGTGCACGAAAAACAAGCCCTATCTGATGCACCAAGAGCTAAGGTGGATACATGTACTTGAATAGAGCAAATACTTGAGACCTTAGATGTAAGCTTAACTAGCAGGATTTCCTCAAAACCCCAGTACATATGGCGTCGTATATGCATCTATTATTATAATTATTTAAAGGATACATCTAAGATTAACACTTAAATTACGTTAGAACACCTTATTATTATTATTAACATTATTTGATTATCTATAAAGCAATAATGTAATATTAGTAAAAAGAGACTTTCTATTTTTTATTTTTTATTTTTTTTGGGAAGCTTACATTTTCCCGCAGCTTGCATCGATAGCCCAAGACCCAGCGGCTGTTCCCTATTATTGCAGGATAAGTGCTTAAATGAATGCCAAAGCCAAAAGTCTATAAAGAAATTATATCTTTTATTTTTTAATAGGTTATACTTCGTAACAACGCATTGTTTTTTCATACAAATACATTTTTAAATCAAATTTCAACGAACATTTATGTTTTATGATTAATTTACACATACATGATAATAGGCACTGAAATAAAACGTTTTCGTAAACGGAAAATTAAATGCTTAGATGTACTACTGCTATTATTGTTATCTCGTCCGCGATAAGATAATAAGTGTTCTTTACATATGGAAGTATGTAGTACGATCTTAATAACTGAAGATCAACCAGCGCCAAATAATTAAAAAAAATTCTTTCTGTCAAAATTATAATACTAAACTTTAGCATTTAAAAAAATATTACAAAATAATAATATATTACCAAATCTCCGATTCCATCAATTTTAAAATTTCTTGATCATTTCAGTACTCAAATTATTGCATCATAATTACATTATAGTAAACCATATATAGTCAGAATAAACACCTTTCAAAATTCGTTCAATATATTGTTAATGTCTATAAATGAACTAACATGGTAAACAAATCTCACTATTTAATCTGTCATTCTCTTATTTATCAATCTTTTTCAAAATGATAATATATTTTAATATACATCTAAAATATCCTCACTTTTCTCTTCCAACCCTTGTTACTAGATAATTGAAAAAAACATTTTTCTTTCTCCCTGCACCTAATCATCACGTTTTACTATTGTTATAACAACCTTTTCACTTAAAGTTTAATATATGATCATTATAATTAACTTCTTAAATACAAAATAAATAAATTTTTCCTTTACACGAAACTATCAACTTATAACGTTTTTGTTAGTACTTACGCCGTGGAAAAAAAATATATGTATAAATAATAAACTATATTTCATACTTACTATTTAACAAGATTATTATATTACATTATATTTTATATTTTACATTATGTATTACCAAATTATTATTATATTTTTAATTGTTTATAAACTTTATATATTTTCGTTCATTCTAATTAAAATAAAATAAGACATTTTTATTGTTTTGACTGTTATTAATTTAAGAGAGATATTCATATAAATAAATTATATTGTTACACGTTATTTCCAATAACCTTTCCTTCCCAATAACCTGGGTTATCCATAGGTAAGCGTTGTTACTACGTTGAGTTAAGAGTAGCCCACACTTAACCAGTGTTGTGGCTTCGCTTTTCTGTCACGGATTGCGAACACTCAGCGGGTCTCTTGATTATTCAGACGCGTCCGCTGAGACCCTTCCCTCTGTCGGCTCGACAAGGTACAAAGGCTGCCGAATGTAAGGATATAAGGACCCAGCGGACCTACAACCCGCGTTCGGAACGGGGAAGCTACCCTCGGCACGCAGTTGGACCGCCCGAACCAGACTATCCAAGTCGGACTAAATCTCGTATATAAACGAGTACATCTGACCGACTTATCTTTCTGTAATTCCTATTCCCTGTTATTGAATAACGTGTTGCAATAGAGAGAGGGAAAATATAATAAAAGGTTGAAAAACCCAATTTAATGAATGACACTTTTGATAACAAAGTACATGATCATGAAATTAGAAAGTTGAATAAATATAAAACTAGAATGTTAAATAAGCAACAATTGAAAAATTTGAAAAATTTAAGTTCCGAGTTAATTCAAGCGGACGAAAAACAACCATACGAGGAAAAACGGGCACTCTCGGAAAAGTGTAGGAGAACCTATAAGGTCATAGCACATTAGTTAAAGTGTCTTCCCGAGGAAGTTTATAACAAACCATATCTTAGATCGAGAGCGATATTTCTTTTTGAAAAAATTAAAATATATTAAATTTTGTTCGTTTCTCTACTGAATATATTTTATAATTAAAAATAACTCATACCCTTATATAAAATACACCTTATACCTTGCATAAATGCCGATAAAAATAGTTCACTCTTACAGTATCTATTTCAACTTTAAGAACGTTTAATAACCTTACAACCGTACAATATCTACATTTTAGACTTTCATTCTGATCTGCGTAAACTAAAACTACATTTAACGTTTCTTGTGTAAAAATCGTACTGAATATTTTTTAGAAAAGTTGAGAACTTCCCTATTAAATAATTGTCAATTTATAAATTTGTATCCCTTTCACTTAAACCATCTGTTACGACCTTAATAAACCATAATCTTTACACTGTATACATCCTTTCAATTTTATAATTCTTTTAATAAATGAAAATTGACCAAACCTTTCTTTTACTCAGCAAATACTTTTTTACATTTGGAATTTTCACATTTTATTGCAACTATTACGCAATAACCATATATTATATATTTCTTTAATATTGATGTTAACAATTAAGTATTATCTCTGTATACCTTGGATTACATTTCGTATACCTACTTTTACCACCAACAACTTATATTTCTATATCTAATTTTCAGAATACAATGACTTACCTAAACATTTTCTTTTGTTATATCCATTTTAGTTTTCTTTAAATTCAAATGCTCACGCAGTTCGCACTATTCTGATTTATCTGAATTTAGTTTCTCTATAAGTAATATATATTAGTGTGCGAAAATATAATCTCAAAAATCTGTCTTTACATGTTTTCCAAACCTTTTTTCTCTTTCCAACCTCATAACTCTATATAATACTTTTACTAGATAATTAAAAGTACTTTACTCCTTTTTACTTAATCCCGACGTTTTTTATTATTGCAATTATACATTTTTCATTCTTAATGTTTCTGCAATATGCTTTTCATACATTTCGGCAAACGTAAAATAAATTACGTATTTTTAGGATTTTATTTAGTATTATTAAACACCGCCAAAAATCAAAACAAAAATGTTATGCCCTTGAATAAGAATAGTACGACAAACCCTTCCTAATACTCCTATAACTAGCCAATTCCAAATCGATTCGTAGAATTAATGCATGAATTCACCACTATCTTTAATTAAATTTTTTTTGTTATCAATTACATAGGAATAAAAGCAGCATTTGTAAACTAATCAAATATTTCGATTAATTTGTTTGGCAAAGGATTAGTAATGGAAAATAATAAGACAAAGAAAGTTATTGGATTATGTTGTATTGTAAAATATATCATAATTATCGACACCTAAGAGTGTCAAATAAATGTTGTAATAATTAATGTAACGCTCTTATTTTAAAATGTAAGTTAACTTATCTAGAAAATCAGCACATAATTTAACTTAAAATAATACACTTTCGATAGACTATTCCAATGAAAAGAGAAATAAAAATAAAAAGAATATACATATGTACACACATCTACAAATTTATTCTTTTATAAGATAACTTTATATTTCCATTTAATCAATATACTAATATCATTATTTTTGTTACCGGTTTATCGACTGAAATAACGCCGCTAATAACTGATTTTTCTTGACAGGAACGTAATACTATTTTATTAGTCCAGTACTCGACAATTTTTATTTTTTGAAGCAATAAACAAACAATAAAATGCATTAGTTTTCTTAACAGTTTTATAATTATATTAGGTCATTTAATTTTGCGATCGAATACTGGAGGAGGAGATTTTCACTAAATTAAATTCTACTAAGTAACTGTGTCCAATGTTTAGGTCATATACACATTTCAGCTGAAATTCTTGAAATTTAAAATTATATAAAATGAATTTTATTAATTAAGATTTTGACAAATTTACAACTACCTATTATAAAAGGTTAAAAAAAATAAAATAAAGCTTAACTGGGCTCAAACAACAAAAGCTATAATTGGGATTGATACATCAAATACACGCCGCTTGGAAATTTATGTTACAATATATAAAACTATAAACTGTATATATATATTCACACCTGGTGATGGAACTTTTGGAACTAATCAATGGTATAAATAGAAATTAATATTAATGACCAATCGCTTTATATATACAAAAAATTTTTTTTTTTAAAAATAACAAAATACAAAACAAAATAACAAAGGTCTTTATTGAACTCAATTTAAATTCCGTCTTTAAAGACACAAATTTTTTTATTTTACATTGCTTTAATTTTCATGATATGTATATAGATAATAAAAGTCATATACTTCAGAACAGCTTATATTAATAAATTTCATTTAATAAAAATCAAAAAGAATACAACTAATACAACGATATGTATGCAATATATCTTCTGAAGTTAAATATATTTAAAATTATGTTTTCGAAAACTTATAAGGTGTCGATACGAACTAACTATTGAAGGCACAAGAGAAAATATAAAAATACATTATTATTTAATTTTAAACAATCCGTTAGCATATTAAATCACTCTTAACATGACTTATGATACGCTGAATACCTACTGCAAACACTTTGGGTCGAAGTGTAATTTAGCCTAGGAAAGATATGCATTGCATTCACGGTATATAGTTTCATCAAACAATACCATCATTTTATAAAAAGCTTGAAATTGAATACAGATAAAAAAACAATTTTTTAGATTTAAATAAATTAATTCAAAATATATTGTCCTTTTTAATACAAAATGACAAAGAACAATATATGACCTTCAAACCTCAAACCGATATAAATGGAATGGATTTTCCTTATAAATTGCAAAGCTTTCAAAGTTATTTTATTTACGGAAAGAACAACATATTTTAATATAAATTCAAAATCTAAAAATTTTTCTTTATACATTTAAAAAATACAGTCAATTTATGTGAGAAACAAACTATAATACTGTGCCAATAAGTTTTTGTACAGTAGGATTACAAATTGAATCAATAATTGTATCGAAACAATCAAATAACTAATGTTTTAGTACAAAAGAAAATATATTGCCAAAGTTGATGATTTCTACTAATAACACGATTACATTCAAATTTAGAGAAAAAAAATCTGTTTAAATAATAAATGCGCTGACTTACGGGAATGTAACAAATCTAATACAAATCAATTTTATACCACTCAGATATCGATATAACTTATGCAAAGGAAAGTGAACCCTTTCAACTTAAGAGAATCATTTTACGACAATATACGTATACGTATTACACTTCAATTGTTTTATTTATATATATATATATATATATATATATATATATATATTTTTTTTATATTTTCCTATAAACTCTTTTACGTTCGAAGCTATCACTTTTCTAAATATTTCCGTCAATTAACCTAAAAAATTATTAATCTTATCTTACATTCCTATTCGTTATACTAAGGTTCTGCCTTTATTATTCCATACTGTTAAAAATGCAACTTTCACGTTACCGAAAAGCAAGATGACTAAAATAAAAATATTATACGATAGTTCAAGAGTATTTATAAATTATCAATTTTTATCAACTACTATTTATTTCCATCGAAATTCGTATTATCAATAATATTGCGTCAACAACCACAACTATACGCCAAACTTTACTACTATCAAGTTAACGTACCCAACTCAATGACTACGAATAAATCATAGATACAAAATAAGCATAGAAATACTACGTTATCGAAACAAGAATTTCATTATTACATTTTTTAATTTATTTTTTTAATTTTTATTATTTTATTTTTATGTTCTATCTTCAATGAAATTTTCACATTACAACAAGCCTCATAATTTCTAATAGCTTATGAATGTTCCATCCCCTACAACTGATCCTAAGAATCCATTTCTATAATAATAACTGACAAAGCAAGAAGATAAGAGCTTATTAACTCAGTCGACATGAAAAAAAAAATTAAGTATTTTTCAACTCATGAAAAGGACCACTTTCACTAAACCCAAGGTTTATGGCCTTCGGCATTCAACTACTCATTCCACCCAAAATGGATAAAGCATACTGGAGTACTCCAAATCGTTGACTTAACTGCAGTAGGTCAGATATTTGGGCTCATCAGAAAAACACTGTACTCTAATGCACGAGGGAGAGAAATGTACAACAAAGAAAATTGTACGATTAATCTTGTAAGAAAATATCAAAGTTTGACCATAACAGCTATCATCAATTTAATCGGATCACGAGATTCGCTAGAAAATCATACTTTTACGAGAAAAGGAGAACACTGCGTAAGTCCTCATCTTCATATTATCTGACTTTATATTTCGAAAGTCTGTACTTGAACAACAGCTGCATTAACTAATAGAAATATGATAAGAATACCCTATTCCTGAACCTTTTATAATTCTCTGAAACCTCCTTAAAATGCTTAATACCTCTTCTAAAACCCAAAGTACTAAATCCTAACTGAATAGAAGCTATCTTAGAGACTATGAAGTTATCTTTTATGATAATTTTAAAAATGATTTTAATTTATGATACATTTGTACAACATAAAACGATTAATGAAATTCTTGATTCAAACAAAAAATAACTAGAATATCAGAAACATCACTACTCATACGAAACGACTACAAGATCTGGGTGACCATAAAGAAGATGCCCTTCAGAATCACAAAAAAAAGAGTGAAACACTCCACTACACCCAAAGAATAGTCCGTCACCATTACCAACAGCTCCAATCAACACATCTCTCCCAGCGAAGCACAATTACGCTCCCGTCTGCGAGGTGAATACCCGCAATTAAATCACACAATGCATATCCGTTTCTGAATTTGTTAGAGAATTATAGAACATCAGGTTAACCAACAGCAAATATGAATCTTCTTCTACAGTCAACTATTTACACATGCATACGCCGAGTATTATATAGGTAAACTACTGTTACAATGTGTTAAACGCAAAATTTTCATTATAACTATTTAACTCTGTAAGCATTCTAACTTAACATTGTTACTTTATGAATTACCAACATTCTTAAAATTAACTTCATATGCTACAAAATTATGTTACAAAAATATTTTCAATATAGTTGACAATTTAGTTTTAACAATAAAACCCGGAATATGATAGTCTCTCTCGCTGAACCTATAAACAATA
Organism: Gastracanthus pulcherrimus; assembly: GCA_949152435.1. Classification (NCBI taxonomy): domain Eukaryota; kingdom Metazoa; phylum Arthropoda; class Insecta; order Hymenoptera; family Pteromalidae; genus Gastracanthus; species Gastracanthus pulcherrimus. The sequence continues at coordinate 87,925,699 of OX424576.1, forward strand.
GCAATATTTATTTTGCTTTTGAAAATATTGGTTAGTAGACAAACAGTACTTTAGATATTTTAGAAATTATAATACCATCGATTAAATATATAATGTGTGAAATTTCGAGAGCGAACATAACCAAATTTTACAGAACAACACTCCTTATAGTAAATAATTTTTACGCCGATCAAAGATGACATTCCTCCAAAGGCATCGCGTAAATTCATCGAGGACGATGAACACTTCGGCAAGGGAGGTGTAACGAAATTACTTAATTCCTTTTTTTATTCATTTATTTCGGCGAAGCATTTTGAGAAATATAATCCCCATCGAATAATATTATTCGACTAGGAAACATTCCAAAATGCTTGTCTCGCAGAATAGTGTCGCCCAACATTAGTTTTATAACGCGCTATCTTTAAAACTTGATAAGCGAACCGCACGACCGCGTCTTTCACCGAAAATCTGCTTAAATGTATTTTCTCCAAAATGTAGCAACATTTTGCGATGATTACATCAGTATTTACCCAGCCGGCTGATAATGCTCGATTATTCAATGGTATTGAACATTCTGTATACTTCTAACAAAATCTCATCCGTCATTTAGTATAAATACAGCCGTGTCAGGCCGTCGCGGACCAGCCTCCTGCATGAGTTCAGACGCCCGCCACATCGCCGCGAAAGTCGCGATCCACATATATATATATATATATATATATATATATATATATATACATATACTCAGTTTCACTCTCAATCGCTTACAGCGCGGAAGTTCTCTCAATTTTCCATTATAATAAGTCATAAGTATTTTATGCCATTGTGGGCATAACGTGTATAATCATACAAAATAAATTCTTGTAAAAAGTATATTCTAAACATTATTTTCTTGTGTGTTAAAATCTTACCATCTATAAAAATTGTTCATATCGTATAATAATTATTATAAACTATTTCATCGCTGCTCTTCAATAATTCGTTGCTGCTCTCCAATCAACAAGGTAAGAACTATTATACCTAAAGTCTAATATTATTCACGTTTTTCCGACAGAGCATTGCTCTAGCCGTCTCTATTTTACGCGCCCTACTCTTTTAGTCGCCAAGCTATAAAATAATAAAAGCTTGCCCGTGCAACTTATAACATAATATCCATTTTCTTTTCGTCAGGATTTAAACAATCCTAAACTAATCTCGATCTGCACGTTCTCCTCTTTTCAAGCCTGCCACGCTCGATTAATTCATCCGCCCGTACAACCGCTCGGTATGCGACGGATAAAACCGTGATTTGTCACAATTTGTACGTTACAATTTGTACGGGTTGGATGCGCTCCACGCAGGCAAAAAGCAATGGTTTTTATCAAAATCGAATAGGAGGAAAATCTACGAAACTCGTCATCGAGAGGATTTATCAGCAGGCAAACTTCCTGTCTCATTAACAATTCGGGGATGTGAGTAACAATATTCTTTGGCCATGCCTCCTCAGGTTGCTGAAGCCATGCGGGGCCGTGAAACCAAGAATTGTTTCTGAGAAATTCGGGTGGAAGTTGTCCTCGAGATACAGCATCGGCAGGATTGTATTTAGTGTCAACGAGACGCCATTCGACATTGCTGCCTAGCTTTTGAACTTCGCGTACTGGATTTGACGCGAACATGTTTAAGACTTGCCGCGCATTTTTGAGCCAATGCAAAAGGATAGTCGAATCGGACCAGAGAACTACGAGGACGATGTAAAAATTAAATGTGGGCCGTGCTTCAACATATAATCGTGCAAGAGTCAAAGCCCCGCATAATTCGAGCCGAGCAATCGTAATTTTCTTTAACGGCACGACCCACGATTTTGCGCATGAAAGTCTAACGATGGTCTCGCTACTTTCATTCATCGATCGAACGTAAAGATACGCTCCGAAACCGACTTGACTTGCGTCACAAAATCCGTGAATATTGATGCTGACTTTTTCAATATGAAAAGATCCCAATGATTGATTCTATTTTTTGTAAAGGGAAAATGCTGAGAAATAAAGATTCAATGTAGTTAGATTTAAATGGAAGAATTTATTTTTATTTATAAAGAGAAAAGCCTTTCGGCATAAAACCTCTCTTAATGAATTTACAAACCGTTAAGGAACAAAAACAAATAATTTATTAAATTGAATAGGTGTGGGTAGAGTGAGTGTAATCGTGTGTGCGTGATTAATTCCAGGAGATCTAATACGATCTCCCACGGGTCCGTTAACCGTTTTTCAACTGTTTGGATTGTATCTGTTTGAGAATGTAATCCAGGAGAGCAAAGTGCTCTCTCTTGGGTCTATTGACCGCCTACACGAGTGCAGTCGTGTACACTCGACAATGATTGTCGGTAAAACGCTCGAAAGCTCGTGCTGGAACGCTCGGCGTCGACTGGTTGTACGGCTTCGATAAACGAAACGCGAGGTTGAACAATAATTAATAAAGAAAACCCGGGACTTATCCGATCGCGTAATGAATTAAGTGAGTTAGAATAAAAATGTGTAATATATCGACGATATCCTTAGTTAGCCTGGGAGAAATTCGTGCTTCCGCCTCAGTTTTCCAAGAGAGACTGATACTAGTTCGCACTGAGAGATGTCGTTACGCGTTCCACTGACTAACCTTACGTTCCGACGGAATAGATTATTTTATTGATATCAAAAATATTTAAAAAAAATACATTGCACGACGAAACGTCCGCGAGACGAAACGTCCACACGATGAACTGTCCTCGCGACAAAAAATCTGCTACGAAACGTCCGCCGACGAACTGGTTTGGACGAAACGTCCGGATACGGGGGTAACTGTAGCTGCTTAATTGCACTATCGCTCTATAAAATATTGCAATATAAAAGAAACCTTTAAAAAAATAACATAATGACTTAATTTCCGCTCTCATGGCACATTCAGTCATTCACTCCCGTGTCCGGTTAACCATTCAATAAAATAACCCAACAATCCAATCGACAAATTGGTTTCGGCAAATTGTCCGTTCTGCGACTTGTTTTCGGCGAATTGTCCGTTCGACGAATCTTACATTCGGCGAATTGTTCGTTCGACAAATCGTCCATTCGGCGATTCATCCATTCTGCGAATCGTCCATTCTGCGAATCGTCCATTCTGCGAATCGTCCATTCTGCGAATCGTCCATTCATCGAATAGTCCATTCTGCGAATCGTCCATTCGGCGAATCGTCCATTCGGCGAATCGTCCATTCGGCGAATCGTCCATTCGGCGAATCGTCCATTCGGCGAATCGTCCATTCGGCGAATCGTCCATTCGGCGAATCGTCCATTCGGCGAATCGTCCATTCGGCGAATCGTCCATTCGGCGAATCGTCCATTCGGCGAATCGTCCATTCGGCGAATCGTCCATTCGGCGAATCGTCCATTCGGCGAATCGTCCATTTGGCAAATTGTCCATTTGGCAAATTGTCTATTTGGCAAATTGTCTATTTGGCGAATTATATTCGGCGAATCGTCCACTCAGTGAATTGTTTTCGGCGAATTGTTTTCAGAAAACTGCCCGGTCACTGTAAAAAGCGCTAAAGTTAGCTCAAGATTGGGCACTATGAATAGGGAATGACAGATAATTTTGGTTAAGATCCTCGTAACACCAATGGCTCAGAATTCGCTTTTGATAAGCCAAGATCATCTGACTCATCCAAGGGGATATTCTGACCTACGAGCCGAGCGAGTGGCTCGCTGATCCGATCGTCATCTTAGTTCGTAGTGGCGATATACTCTCGCAGTCACCTGGAAACTGACTATTCTTCTCTTCGAAAAAGATGTAGCAGCTAAATATATCAGATTTGCAATTACGTAAGCTTCTGCTTCATTCTCCAGTAGAAAATGCAGACTGCGCGTACATATTTTCGAAAGAATTTAACCAAAATATCTGCATACACCAGCAACTAAGCAATATGAATGTAGATTTTTGATATAATATAGTGAACATATCTGAGTACTATGTACACCTGCACATGCTTGAAGAACATTTTAAACCATACATTCGAACAGACACAGACGCAGGTGGAAGTAATAGCAAGAATAGTAAAAATCACGATAAACGTGATGAGCTACACAAAAGCTCAAAACCAACCCCGAAAGACGGAGAAAAATATGACAAGCCCACCGAGAATAACATTGGCTCTCCCTCCAAAAAACATACACGTGACTCTGGCATCGTGGAATTAGACTTGCACAACGCATGAGAGGCAGACATTCTTGCACGCACGCACGCAGACGCTCTCGAGAGGTGTCTCGTTATCAATGCTAGATAACCTCGCGAGAAGCCGCCATTGACTCGAGCGGACGGCAAAGAGTCGCTTCAATTCTCGAAATTAAAGGCGCTCGATGAGCACCCCTTTAAATGCAAAGAGAACATTATTTATCTTTTGACTACCGATCACATCTTTGACACAGAGATTTTACAAGCATTGATTGAATGACGATACATAATTGCTGACAAAAACACGAACAGACGTCATAAAATAGCTGATAAGCACGTATCACATTGCAAAAATACTAAACTACTACGATTATTTGTCAAAGATAGCACCAACGACAACGCTAAAATTAAATTTAAATACGTGTTTGGAAAAGCTAAAAGATCATATTAGAAGTAAAGCCATCCAAAGTTTTGGACTAATAAGAGATTTAGTCATCCTAATCTTACTCGAATGGTCGACCTTCGTTGATTTATTTGAAAATCAAATCTGGACTGCTGCTTATAGCAGTTTTGTACTTAAACAAATTGCCTATTCCTCCTGTTATAGATCACTACAGACTGATTAAAGAATATCATGAAGCATCGATCGATGGACATAGAGGTATAAACAAAACCTACAGCAAAATGGCCAGAGACTATTATTGGCGTAACATGCGCCTATATATGCGTCAATTTATGTTAGGATGTATAGAATTCCAAAGAAACAAGCTTGTGCGTGTAGAAACATGACTACCCCTAGAAATAACCAATACACCATCTAAACCTTTCTAAAAGATGTCTATAGATTTTTATGAACCTCTTAAAGATTCAGAAGAAAGCTATAAATACATCCATTCATTGCATCCTGGTTCCAGTTATGCGTGCAAGAGCGAATGGGGTCGCACGCGCGTTTATTCGAGAGGTTCTTTGTTATTTTGGACCACCCGAGGCCATGCCGATAGCATGGATATACCTGTATACCTGGGCATACATTTCCAAAATAGATTGGTCAATGAAGTTTGCCATATTATTAGGATAGACAAGTACTGCACTACAGCGTATCACCCGCAGTCAAGAGGTGGCATTGAGCACATGCAACACCCGATGACGGAATATTTGAAGAAACACACAGAAAATCGTAAGGACTGGAGCAAATTGGTGCCTATTTGTCAGCATGCTTACAACTGCACAGTCCATCATTCTTCAAAATTTTCTGACGTATGGAGATTATATGGTAGACCTAATAAACAACCTCTTGGAAATACAAACACTTTCCGCCATGATTTTGTTTAGGCTATATTCTAGTCAAAATACTAGTATGACAGGAAGTTGAATGTGCAACATTTTCGAGAAGTCAAAACGGTATATAGGCTTAAGGTGGTCATATAGTAAATTTTGAAAAATGATAAAAAATTTTAAATTGGTGGTTATATTTTGTATCTAAAAAGAATGTTTTTTGTAAATTTTCATAAATTTGTAGACAATATATCTATAGTTATGTAGAAAAAAGTAGCAATTTCCAATAAAAATTGATGTTTCTTCAAAACTGTCCTTGCGCATGGGAATGCAAGTATAGCATTTGAAAAAATTTGTTTAGTTTCTAACACCTGTATCACACATAACTGTGAATTACAAATTTTCAAAAACATAATTATAAAGGAAAAGGAAATTATAATGAATTATTATTGTAAAAATAACCTAAAAATACCACATTTTTAACTCTATTCATCGGCAACACTTTCTTAATAAATTTTTTTTTAAATCGGAGTTCATGGTTGTAATGCGAAGAAGTTAAAGAAGATATCCTTAAAGTTTCAGATTGATTAATTGTAATTCTATTTGCATAAAACTTGCTGAACATTGGAAAACCATAAATGGAGAAAACCGCACTTTTGTAAAAATAATAGATAGTTTTCTGATGATTTTATAACAATTTTTCTATTGCAGAATATCCATAAAAAAAGTTTTCAATAATATCTCTGTTTTCTGAAGTTTGAATGTATAGTATAGGGTAGATTTGGGCACGGGATAAGATTCGATTAATTTTGGAACAGTTTGTAATGTGCGCAAAAAGATTGGAGGAAAAATACATATAAATAACTATTAAATTCATTAAAATGATTTCTATAGCCAATATTGCCAATACCATAGTACATTATGTCATACGGGCAAAAAGTAGAATATTTTTCGCTTCGCTCGCTCGGGCAGTAAACTCACTCGCGGGAAAAACGACTTTTTTCTCCAGTTACATATAGTATATAGTACTTTATACCCATCTCAACTGTGGCCACTTTTTGACTTGGAAAGCGGGACTAATGGACTGTTGAAAGACAATATTGTTAAAAGACAATCGAAAATCAGATTTATCTAAGAACTTGATGAAATAAAGGAATTTATACTAGTTTCTAGTGAAGTAACTTTTTCCCCGTGAATCATTTTTGCGGGCAAAAAGTGTAATTTTGGTCTCCCTTTTCAGGACAAAAAGTGGCCAATTTCGTTGAGATGGACACAAAATCATTTTCTGTTATAAAAATGTACAAAGTGTCAGAAAAAGAAATAAGAAGAAATCGATTTTTTCGTCAAATTTAATATAGGACTATCTTAAGGGAAGAAGCTACAAATAAAAATAAAACCTGCTAAGTATTGACAAATATTTTTTTCTTTTTCGGTATATGATAATACGTAAAAAGAATATATTTGCACTAGTTAAAATCCGTCTAAACCGCCTTCAAAATTTCAGAACAGCCATAAAACCTTCGAAAAAGAACATTATTTTGATTATCGTTTCGCGCAACATCCATAGGTAAATTTTGATCAGCTTGAATGTATGTATATTAAATAAAAGTAAATTCGTAAATATTGATGATTAATTTTTTGTTTTATGGGATAATTTTTTTTAACCACCAATACGGCGCTCTTATTTAACTTTTTTTACCAAAAATCTGTATCTCCTTCCCTTAATGGGAAACTCCGCAGATTTTTTAAAATGCTCTCCATTTGTACAATAAAATGAAAATTTTGGGAACTTTTTTTTTCATATTTGAAGAAAATTATAAAAAAGTGTTTATAATTTTTCACTTAAATTTTTACAAGTTATTAGAGATTATACATTTTTTTCTAATAAAAACAAGGGTTTTAGAAAGGAACCTTACTAATAAGAATTTTATGAATTCTATTTGAAAAAATTTTAGAATATTTTTCAACTTGAAATGAACAAAAGTTAATTTTGTCTAAATTGTTTAAACTCAACTTAAAAAAATATAAGAAACTACATGTTTCAACACTTACAATTGACGAATAAAACATTTAACATCAAATTACCTCAAAGCAAAATATTAATTTCTTTGCACAATACTTTAACCCATATTTTCTGGAAGTTTAAAAAATATCCATTCTCATGGATTGCGCAAGAAATTTTTTTAAGTCGGAAAAGTAAGTTTCGAGATAAATGCGTTTAAAGTATTAATTTGGTATGCTAACCAATGTAAATTGTTTCACTCAATTCGTTATAACTTTGGTATAACAAAGAGTTTTGTAATCAAGTTGCTCTCAAAATGTTTATAAAACTAAAAGCATAAAAAATATGTAATAAAAAAAACTTCGACTTTTTAGTAAAAAATGAGTGAAGTTCCCGCTTAAGGGGCCATGCCTAGGCTAAACCGAAAAAAAATACTTTTTTATTACGAGTACAGAAAACTTTTTATGTTTGAAATCAATCATTCTGAAAATTTTCATGCTATAAAAACACAATAAATAAAACCTCAAAATTTTGATCCACACATCACAATAAATCACTATTTTCAATACCATATTTATTAAAGGAACTTTGTTCCTCATACGATTCTATGTGACATAATAAACGACATTTTTTTCTACGGTTAAAGCCTCTCCTTTGGACATAAATTACAAAATGAGCGGCGCACATTTTGTTAATATTTTTTCTATTAATATTTTTGGAGATCCAATTCATCTTTTGAAGAAAATTTTTAATATTTAAAAAAAAATTCATTGGATCTCCGAAAAAATAATAAATAATATGTAAATTATAGTTAATTACGTCTCCTAAAATCGTGTGAGTAACAAAGTTCCTTTAATAAATATGGTATTGAAAATAGTGATATATTTTGACATGTAGAATCAAGATTTTAAGATTTTACAACGGTAAAATTTAAGATATTATTAAGTATTAATAGCATCAAAAATTCAGAATGATTACTTTTAAAGATAAAACGATTTCTGGGCTCATAAAAATAAATTCTGTTTTTGTGTGTATCCCAGGTCTGCTGCCATAAGGCATAAGGACACCTATAAATCATGCAAGAAACAAATTTTCTTTTGTAATTTATTTTTGATTTACAAGCTATAAATAATTTGAAAATAAAACTTTAGTTATAAATAAAGCCATAAAAAATTGTTTACAGGTTGTAAGTGATTATTTTAAAATTACTATCTTTATTAAATTCGCGCATTTTTTGGTAGATGCACAGATCTCAGTGCCGGACTGCGTTGACGAAATTCTAAGTGGCTCGCACAAGTAAACAAGACCATAAATAATAAGTAAGAGAAAACCAACAGCGCATTTCTCGCTCGATGCACACAAAAGGCCTCTCATAAATTTCCAAAGAATACCTCGGAAATCTGAGTGTATTTCATCGGTCGAAACAGCTATACGACAAGCACATGAGCAGAAACACGTGTGCCTATAAGAAAAGGGTCGTGGGAAGCCGAGGAACGGAGAGCGAAAAGAGAGAGAAAGCACGTACCTACACGCAGTCCCAAATCAAGATCGAAGAGAGGGAAAAGCCCTATTGCTACTCTTTGACCTTCGCTGATTGGCCACGACAAGAGAGCGAGGGTGGAGACAAGGAGAGCGGCACCAGAGCGCGTATATATATATATATTCTTGACAATATATAGAAGGACTTAGACGGTTAAGCTACGTCCTTGTTTAAACTAAACTCAAGTATTTTATTTAGACTCCTTTTATATCCTACTAAAAGCATTCCTTGAATTACACATTAATAAAATAAATATAATAATAATTATAATCTAGATAAATTCATTTTAAATACTTTCATATTACGCGCCTGAAATCCACGCTACCACTTCGGCTCCAACGGGCTGTGTCATCACACTTGTAAGTATTTACTTCCAAAGCTCTCTAGTAGTATAAGTATTTTCACGATCATAAAAAATACTAAAAATTGATTACTGCACTACATTTATTCAATCTGATAAGTCATCTTATTTTATCAGTAGCTAACATAATTTTTGAATGAATTACTTTCTGATATTTTTTTTCACTAAATCAGCATAACGTGCCAAAGAAAGCGGAAAAAGAAAGATCTCAGTCAACTGCTCATGAGAAAAAATAAGTTTGAGTCAAATAGATGACATCTAGAAAGATATTCAAATCTATTACTGGTCTGGAAGCTACTTTTACTCCTAGGCGTATGATTTTTCTATTTGTTACTGAAGTAACATTAATTTTATTTAGGTTACAATTGGCACGCACTGCAGGATTGAGATGATGAAATTATGTTTTGCATTTGAGAACAGCTGCTGAAGTGTATCAGAATGTTATAATGTGGACTGAGATGTAATGTTTGAAAAAATTGTAACATTAGTGAAGTGTAACTTTAAATGCAATTTTCTCATACCTGTGTTTTCAGAGTTTCTGCGTAACCTGCATAATGAACCGGTGCATAGATTTTGACGATCCAGGACTTAAAAATGTTCCTTGTGAATTCTATTTTGTACTAAAGCTATTTAGAATTCTCTAAGAATTGATTATCATGTGAGTATTCTAGTCTAACTGTGAGAAAATGACAATTTTAATAATATTGATAATTATTTCGGGTTTCAGGTATTCAAAAAATCATTATTATATAAATATTCCAAATAATCATGAAATTCAGTTTCTCACAAATTTTTTAGACCTTCCGTAATTTTGAATCGTTTTTGGTGTTGCAATTTATTTTCTTTTATTATACTGTATTAATCCATTACAAAAAAACGCGTGTAACTGTGATATTTATTACGTTTTTTTGTTTTAAACTGATTTTGTTTTTTTTGTGGTCATTTATTAACTGGAAAAAAATATTCTGCTATCATATTTTATGGTTTCATGATGTTTTTCATTTTGTTTAATGTCTATACTTTCTCATCACTTATTGTGGTTTCTGATGTTCTTATATTTTCTTTTGTCACACTTCTTTATTTTTTCGGCGTGGATAAAATGTTGAATTGTTTTTTCGTTTCATTTGTTTATTTTTGTAGTCATTTTTGTCTTACCGAATAGAAAATGTTCTTCTAGAATATTTTAATGGTATTAATGCGTTTCTTATATTGTATGATTGTGGTATTTGTTGTTTCTCCAACAGTTTTTCTTAAGTATTTCTTTATTATTTTATTGCGGTTAAAATTTCTTATTGTTTTTAGTGTTTCATTTTATTCTTTTTTATGGTCATTCTTTTTTGCCACAAAAGAAAATATTCAACTAGCATAGATTTTATATTTTTAATGCATGCTTTTCATGTTGATTTAGCATTTTAAATATTGGGTATTTATGAAAATTAGAAATATTTAACGTGAATTAATGACGTGAATGTATTATTTTTCGTGCATTTAAGGTAATAATAATATTAATAAATCATAATAATTAATAAATAAAGTAATATTATGTTTTTAATATGTTTTTTATGTTGTCAGAGTATTTTGTACATCCGGAAATTTACGGAATTTCGCTGGGTCTAACGTGCATTAAAGTTATAAAATTATTGTTGAATATACTGTTTTTCTTGTATTAAAAGCAATATGATAATAATAAATCTAACTAATAAATATTAAACATGTTATTATGTTTTTAAAGACAGTAAACGATGGCCCCAGTAACCAAACAACTTTTAATTAGGTCATTTTACAGAGAAAATGAAAAAATGAAATGAAAAAAACTAAGTTGACCTTTAAAGCACCTTCAAAATTGAAGTCAAGGTCAAAGTCGAGGTCAGAATTTTATGGACCCCGTCGACCAAACCAAGATTTAATTGGGTCATTTTAAATAAAAATATAAACACAAATAACCCTGAAAATAGAGGTCAAGGTCAAGGACAGCAACCTATGACTCCCAATAAGGGTGAGGGGGCCTTCCACCCAAACAACTTTTAATTAGGTAATTTTTGGAAAATCCACGATTTACCAGCTATCCGGCACTAAACAGGGATTTGACTTCTGAAAGACCCCTATGAGTAATTTTGACCACTAACATGCGTACATGCCTTCACGTATAATTTCGTGCTCTTAATACATTTAACGTTTAATAATTTTGTATTCAATATTCGTAGCAACTTTTCGATTTTCGAAAAACCCTAATATACCAAATGATAATTAAACATAAAAAGCACATTAAAAACATAATAACATGGTTAATATTTATTAGTTAGATTTATTATTATCATATTGCTTTTAATACAAGAAAAACAGTACATACAACGATAATTTTATAACTTTAATGCACGTTAGACCCAGACGAATTTCGTAAATTTCTGGATATACAATATACTCTGACAACATAAAAAACATATTAAAAACATAATATTACTTTATTTATTAATTATTATGATTTATTCATATTATTATTACCTGAAATGCGCGAAAAATAATACATTCATGTCATTAATTCACGTTAAATATTTCTAATTTTCATAAATACCCAATATTTAAAATGCTAAATCAACATGAAAAGCATGCATTAAAAATATAAAATCTATGCTAGTTGAATATTTTCTTTTATGTCAAAAAAGAATGACCACAAAAAAGAATAAAAAGAAACACTAATAACAATAAGAAATTTTAACCGCAATAAAATAATAAAGAAATACTTAAAAAAAACTGTTGGAGAAACAACAAAAACCACAATCATACGACATAAGAAACGCATTAATACCATTAAAATATGCTAGAAGAACATTTTCTATTCGGTAACACAAAAATTACTACAAAAATAAACAAAATAAAACAAAAAAACAATTCAATATTTTACCTACGTCGAAATAATAAAAAATAAGTGATGAGACACTATAGACATTAAACAAAATGAAAAACATCATAAAACCATAAAACATGATAGCAGAATATTTTTTTCCAGATAATGAATGACTACAAAAAAGAACAAAATAAAACACAAAATTGAGAAAAATGTTACAACTTATTCGAAATAATTGAGATGTAGTGAACAAATGTGAGAACGACATAAGAATCGACAAATCGTAGAGACAAAATTAGTTAAAAGATATAAAATCGTAATAAATATGTTAATATATTATATAAATATGTTACGTAATAAATAGTTACACGCGTTTTTTTAGAATTGATTAATACAACATAATAGCAGAAAATAAATTGCAACACAAAAACGATTAAAAATTACGGAAGTGTTAAATAATTTATGAAAAACTGAATTTCATGATTATTTGTAATATTTATATGTATAATATAGATTTTTTGAATACCTGAAAGCCGAAATAAGTATCATTATTATTAAAATTGTCATTTTATTACACTTAGACTAGAATACTCACATGATATTGAAGTCTTAGAGGATTCTAAATAGCTTCAGTTCAAAATAGAATTCAAAAGGAACATTTTAGGTCCTTGATCGTCAAAATCCATGAACCGGTTGATTCTGCAAGTTACGCAGAAGCTCTGAAAACCTAGTTATGAGAAAATTGCATTTAAAGTTACACTTCACTAATGTGACAATTTCTTCAAACATTACATCTCAGTCCACATTATAACATTCTGATCCACTTCAGCAGCTGTTCTCAAATACAAAACATGATTTCATCATCTCAATCCTGCAGTGCGTGCCAATTGTAACCTAAATAAAATTAATGTTACTTCAGTAACAAATAGAAAAATCATACGCCTAGGTGTAAAAGTAGCTTCCACACCAGTAATAGATTTGAATATCTTTCTAGATGTCATCTATTTGACTCAAACTTATTTTTTCTCATGAGCAGTTGACTGAGATCTTTCTTTTTCGTTGGTACGGTATGCTGATTTAGTGAAAAAATATCAGAAAGTAATACATTAAAAAATTATGTTCGCTACTGATAAAGTAAGATGACTTATCTCATTGAATTAGATTAGATTAGATTAGATTAAGATTTATTTTGCACAAGTCAAAAATATACATCAAATATACATAGTTGCGATACATTAAATTAAATTTGTATCCATATCACAGATTCATCGTTAGATTTCATCACATAGGCTTATTATAAATGCACAGTTTATGTCAGTAGTCTTAACTATCACGTCACAATATACCTTAATTAATTAATTACTTAGCAGTATAACGCAGTTAATTTTTATCACGTCACAATATACCTTAATTAATTAATTACTTAGCAGTATAACACAGTTAATTTTTATCACAGAACACATTTCATTCGTCGCAGGTTTCAATAATATGCCGACGTATTGCCGTTTTAAATTTATTTAGAGACGGAAGATGCCTAATAGCGCGGGGGAGCGAATTCCAGAGGCGAGCACCTTGGGCTCTGAAGGAGTACAGGCCAACATCAGTACGCGACCCTGGAATTTTTATTTCCTTGGGATCCCTACCTGAGGTTCTAGACTGATTTTGTTCAAAAAGGGCCGCAAGGTACGGAGGCTGTCCCATGACAACTGCTTTATAAAGCATTACCGCCGCAAAATACTCCCTTCTTATCTCCACAGTCAACCAGCCCAGTTTCCTCCTGTAGGGAGAGACATGCTCATCCTTTCTAACACCACATATATATCTCACACAGGAATTTTGCAACCTTTGAAGCCTGGTCTGCAGCTCACCTGATACGTCGAGGTATACAAGAGAGCAATAATCTAAGTGAGAGACAACAAGAGCACCTGCGAGCTGTTTGCGTAACGCTTCGGTGGTGCAGGATCTAAAAGATCTGAGTCCATATAAGGCTCTGTTAACCTTCCGACTAACTGCATCCACTTGCGGTTTCCATGTTAATTTAGAATCCATAACAACACCGAGGTTAGTTACAGTATCGGCAAAGGGAATAAAAACGTTATTCTGCACCTCAATGCCTGGAAGGTGCAATTCCTGCAATTTATTAATATTGTAGTCCGACCCAAAAATTATAGCTTTAGTCTTCCCGACATTAAGGTGAAGGGCATTTTCAGAAGCCCAAGCCGACACTGCTCGCGCCACAGTTGACAGGCGATCAATGCCTATCTGAAGATCGTCTCTCGCAACCTGCGTATAGGTTTGTAAATCATCAGCATAAAGCAAATGCTCGACACCTTCCGATAATTCACCCTGGGGATTTTTGAAAGCAGCTAGTATGTCTCCAAGATCATTAATATAAAGGCTGAACAGAAGGGGCCCAAGAACCGAGCCCTGTGGAACGCCAAGATTGGTTGTGTACCAATCAGATTCCCCATTAGATTTTGTAACCACTCGCTGGTTACGACCTGTAATATATGACTTGATCCACAGGACTATGGACCTAGAAAACCCCATTCTGATCAGCTTACGAAGTAATTTAGAGGGCGAAATAGTGTCGAACGCCTTACTGAAATCAAACATTAGGAGTATGGTAAGCAGCTGTTTCTTGCTATTAATACCATCACGAATCTCCTCTGACAGACTCAGTAGTGCTGTTTGCGTACTATGATGCTGTCGAAAGCCAGTTTGACGTGGATCAAGGATTTTCTTGGATGATATGAACTCTGAAATCTGCTCGTGGACGATCTTTTCCAAGACCTTGGAGAGAAAACTCAATAGGGCTATTGGACGGAAGTCTGAGACGGCAGATGGAATTGCCGTCTTCTTTAGAGGCACCAGATGAGCCTTCTTCCAGGTCCCGGGAAAAACCCCACTAGACAGAGAAGAGTTGAAAATCTTAGCCAAATGATGGCCCAAAACCGGAAGAGACTTTGCGATGACATTTTGGGGTATTCCGTCTTCGCCCTTTGCCTGTGACGAGAAATGAGCAACGGCCAGAACAACGTCCGAGAAGGTAACTTCACGAAAAGTGAAGCCATCATCGCTGGCCGTCGATAAGATGTTATCTAGATTTTCGTCATGCTCCGTTTGAGAGACAGAGACCCCAGCAAAGTGGATGTTTAATTCATCCGGAGTGAAGCCATGCAGCTCCTCTTTAGCCTTTGGTAACAGTCCAAGGTGTCGAAGTTCTTTCCAGATATTTTTGTTATTATCCAGAGCGTCAAAGATTCTGCTCTGAATAAAAGCCTCTCGCATTTCAACTGTGCGCTGTTCTGCTTGAGCTGCGAGAGACTGGAACTCCTGCCACAACTTATTGTCCCGAGTACGTTTGTAGCGCCGTCGAACAGCATCACGCTGATTATAAAGTTCTTTCAGCTCGACATCCACCCAAGGAGGGAGACATTTCTTCTTCAGTGTGAACTGTTTCAGAGGGGCAAGTTCGTCGATGATCGCCAAGATGTTGTGGGTAAGATGTTCTAACTTACTATCAACATTCTTATCTGGGCAACTGATGGGCGACCAATCACAAGCAGTAAGGAGGGATAGAAGTTCCTCCTGCCTAATAGACTTAAAATCCCTATATGGAAAGTTATTGAGAGTTGGGGACTTTGAAGTTTGGATGTCGATTGTGACATCAATTATATTATGTTTACTCGGAAAGGTCGCCATCATGTTGTTCGCATCCAGCACCACATCATTGTCGTCAGTGAAGATCATATCAATCCAAGTGTGAGATTCTCCGACGTGGTGAGTCGCGCCATGATCAACTAATTTAAGGTTTAATTCACATATTAACTCTCTAACAAACGACGCTTCCTGAGATGTCGACAACATGTTCACGTTCAGATCTCCCATTACAATCCGGTGATCGTACCCTACCGAATAAGTCGTCAGGTTCTGTATTAGGTCAGAATCGTCAGTGAATAAATGTATTGCACTAATCAATTTCTATTTATTTATTAATTAATAGTTCAACTAATAGTTGTTTCGATCGAAAGGGCCCATAATTTGCTGACCTTTACTTTGCTTTTGACCTTCCTTTTTAAGGTGATTTGGAGGTTAACTTGTCTTTTTCTTACTTCAAGGTCAATGTCAGTTCTCTTCGATCCCCATAACTTTTAAAACGAGTATTATTTGCTATTTCATTTTCTTTGTGAGATATCTGCTTTGAATGATTAAAATATAAAGCTTTAATATATATATATATATATATATATATATATATATATATATATATATATATATATATATATATATATATATATATATATATATATATATAAATAAATAAATAAATCTACAAAATTATTCTCTGCGTTTTGCAGGGTTGAGATAGTAATTTTTTGATTAAATAAAAAAAATTTGAAATAACTAAATAATTTAATTATGGTTTTTTTATCAAAGATTTGGAATATGGTAGTTTATCGAAAAATATATATTTTTAAATCAGTAGATGTTTAAAACGTTAGAATTTTTTTTACCTCAGATACAATTATGATCACTGCTGTGACGGAAGGAAGGTGGTCCTCTCTGCCGGGAGAGGAGGAAAGCAAGGCAGTCTGTGGGTAATGCTCTTTATTTGCAGCTGGAGAGCTCCGGTAGTCTACGCGATGTGCCCGCACTGCAGCCCCCTTTGTTTGGTCTACGCGACTTCAACCTAATAGCGGGTGGCTGCGTGCAGAGCCGAGTTTTCTTATCGCGGCTTGGCTTTCGCGCTGGCTCCGCGGTTCTCGGGAAATCACGTACGCGCATTCCTGAATCGTACGATCGTCACGGCGCGGGTGTGCGTCGGTCATTTCTGTGTGTCGATAGCTTTCTCTTTTCTTTGCCCTATACCCATAACTCCAACTATTTTACTTGTAATAAAAGGTCGGGCGCGTTGCGCCTTTACGTTCATTTATATGCGATGTATGTTATTTGCCGCTTTTCCCGGTCCTTTTCAGCTGCTCGTTCCTGCTTCCTGGCGGCCGGTCTCAGTTTTTCTTCCGGCACGGATGTGACATCCGTAGGGCCCGGCGAATATTTTATTTACAGGTTAATAAATAATAGCTTGTTTGGGCCTGGGCTGCGCTTGCTCAACTGCGGGCTAGCCTGCGTTGGTCGCCGTGAGGGTTGCTGGCCGCGAACGCGGGCTGGGCCGTCCGCTAGGGTTGGGTTGCGGGGGTTGCTACGGCGCCGTTTCGCCTGTCAGATGGCGGCGCCAGTCGCGGGCCATATCTAGTGCTGTTATGGCCTTCTGCTGTTTGATCAATTCGCGCATCGGCTGGTTAGCGCGGCGGCGCATTACGCACCAAATTGCCAGAATTACGACCGCGAGGCAGATAATACAAATTTACTTTTCTGTACAGCTGGCTTGCTGGGAGTGGTTCGCGAATTACCACCATGGTGAGGACGTTTTTTTTTTTTGAGTTGCGTGGCACCCTCCGGTTATACGTCGCTCTAGCTTATTCGCGTGAATCACCTTGGTTATTTCGTCGTTTTGAATTGCGACGTTGTTTGTTTTGCAGTTCACGCTGATAATCTCGAAGGGCCCGAGGTATTCTTTCGCGAATTTCCCCTTTTTCGGCTCTTTTAGGAGGAAAACCATTTCCCCTTCGCGAAAATGCTTTAAATTGAGCTTATATTGTGTGAAAGCTCGACGGGGTTCTTGGCTTCATGCCGAACAGTAGCTCGTGCGGGCAGTAACGGGTGCTCTCGTGCTCGATGCAGTTGTACGCGTGCTGACAAATCGCAGTCCATTCGTCCCATTTTTCGACATCTTTTACGCATTTCCGCAGGTACTCCGTGAGGGTATGATGCATCCTCTCGATCGACCCATTCCCTGCGGATGATACGCAGTTGTGCAGAAGTTCGTTATACCGACAATATCTGCAAGGTGCTGTAGCACACGATTTTGGAAATGCGTTCCTTGGTCGGTTTTAATCGCTGCCGGAGTGCCGAACAGACATATCACTCTTTCTGTGAGCACTCGAGCCACCTCGTCTGTGCTTGCGTGCTCCGTCGGCGTCAGAATAATATACTTCGTTAGCATATCCTGCACCGACAAAATATACCTATTTCCGCTACTGGTTTTTTCTAACGGCCCATAGAAATCCAATGCGATCTGTGCGAACGGCGTCGCTGGCATATTACTTATTACCAGAGGGAGCCGTGTTTTTACCCGTACCAGGTTGTTACTCTGGCAGGTTGCGCAGCGTGCAACGAATTGTTTGACGTCCGGGCGCATATTGCGCCAGTAGAAATCGTTCGCTATTTGGTTGTATATTTTGGATATACCGCGGTGTCCACCTATTGCCGATTCGTGATACTCTTTTATGAGTTTGGAGCGCTCGGTGACCGATGGTACTGGTAAATTATTTTTATATAGAATTGCGACTATAGGCTTCCCTATAAACGTGATGTCGAATAACTCGATGAAGTGCGTCCATTCGGCTATCGTTAACATTGCGAGGTCTTTTATTACAGCAAAGCTGCAGATCTCTTCTTTCGCAATAACATTTTTCAATGTGAGCAGATATTTGCGTAAATCTGCGCGTAACGGGCGTTCGTTAAACGTCGACTTTATGTAAACCCCAATTAGTTTTGAGCCCTTGCATTCGGAAATGTTTATTTCCTCTTGTTTAAATTATTTTTTGGTTAACTCTATGGGATCTAGGTAACCTCGTTCAATTAGCGCTTCCTGTATCTCAGTCGAAATGAATCCGTCGGCCGAGATCAGGTACACCAGGTTTTCCCTGAAGCGGAAGGGGTGCTCATCGTACGAGCGCAGGTGTACGAACGGAGCGGGCTCTTGCCCGTCGGGTACGGCCCTTGGCGGTTTTTCCCGTGGTGGCCTCGCTCTCGTTGTTACGTAGCGCATCATCTTATCGTCGCCGAGCGCTGACGATACG
Organism: Gastracanthus pulcherrimus; assembly: GCA_949152435.1. Taxonomy (NCBI): domain Eukaryota; kingdom Metazoa; phylum Arthropoda; class Insecta; order Hymenoptera; family Pteromalidae; genus Gastracanthus; species Gastracanthus pulcherrimus. The sequence goes on from OX424576.1 coordinate 87,944,806, forward strand.
ACGGCAGCTGGCTGCTGGCTGTCGTCTGACCTCGCGTCATTATTGGCTGTGACGACACTGTCAGCTGCTTGAGCCGCAGCTACGCGCTGTGGCGTGCTGCTGATATCGTTCTCTTTGGCGTGACTTTCACGGCCAGGGCTCGGATATGCATTAACGCTGGGTACGTCGGTTCGGGGTCCGAAAATTGCCTATCGGTAACGTCGTTGCTCGGGGGCGTGGGTGCTCGCGTTGCTTTCGCACCTGTCCGCTTTTTGCCTCCGAGCACCGGTGATTTAGGGCGCTCGGGGTCTTCGTCCTCGGGCGCGTAATGATTAGTTGGGCCTATTCCCGGTTCACAGGTGGAATTCACGCGCAAGTACGGTGTGAAGTGCTGGCCGGAAAGGTTCAGGTGTAGAAATTCGTCCTGACTTCCTGCTAAAATGTGGCAGAAAATACGATTTCCCCTTGACACCGCGTAGTGAATGCAGATGTTTACTTTCAATTCCCGAGCGAACACAAATGCGCAATCGACATTGCCGTATTCAGAGTCCGAACGTAGGATCTCCCTAGTTTCCTCCGACTCGCCGCAAGCTTCGATTGACGGCGAGGCTAACAGCTGACGCCTCAGCTCGGTGGCCGATATGCCGATCTCCGTTAGCTTCAGCAGGGAGAAAAATAGGCAGTTTCCGGGTGGAAAGTTTGGGATATCGTCTGAACGCCGCAATTTTACATGCAGTTCTGCGCAATACTATTTACCTTGTACGCGTGCGTGCAGACGTTACCCGAGCTTGCCGAGGAGTTTTCGAGCGATGGTTCGGGTTTTCGCTCGAAGTTGCGAGAAATACCGCTGAAGTCCTCACACGGTTCTGTCGTTTCGGTTTCCGCGGCCGGATGCTCTTCGATTGCCGCATGTGGCACCGTTTCTTGCTCATCAGCGGTTTTTTGCGTCGTCGGGTTACTATCTAGATCATCCGACGCGTTTTCTTCGGCAAAGATGTTCAGTTCTCGCGGGCGCAGCGCTTTTTCACTCGCTGTGTGCGCTTTTGAGTTTCCTTCGCTTGAGCTTTGTACTGCGCCTTTAGCAGCTGCGTTGGGGTCACGGCTTTCTGCTGAGGCGGTCGTTTGATTCTCCTACCTGCTTATCTGCATGCCCTTTTCGCCCTGAAATTCTTTTTTACGAATTTCGACTAATTTTTTCTTAAACTTTCGCGTAGGCCAGTCGTTTGTTCCCCGCGGCTGCGCCACACTAGCCGCGGAGCTTACGCTGCTAGTAGCCGTAGCGCTGCCATGTTTTGCCTTGTTTCAATGATTACTGGGACGGTGCGTGTTGGGCTGCCCTCGACTGCTGGCGCAGTCTCGCCGGCTCGCCGGGGAAAGCTGAAGGTTCGCACGCGTTCCAATTCTTGCTCACCAGTGATTGCTGGCAGAAGCTCGTCGCTCTCTTCGCCGCTGGGCGAGCTGCTGGGCTCGTAAATCTTGCGGGGGGCCTGGCTTTGGCTCTGCCACGTGTCGTACACTTTGTGGAGTGACGGCGCTTTTGGTTCTGCGCTTGATTTTACCGTGCGCATTGACTCGTCCGAGTCTGAGGTTTTTGCCTCAGCCGCGGTGACCTTGCTTTGCGCTGCTTCTGAGGTCGCGCAGAACTCTAATGATTCTTTTAAAATTTCCTGAATGCGCTCGCGCTTACTGTTGCTTAGTAGGTATTTGCCCTTCTCGATTCTTTTAAGCGTTGTGTTTGTCAACAGACACACTAACCATACCGCGTCGCGGTGGTCGAGGACGTATATGCCTCTGCGCTTTTCTGATTCCGTAAGCCATTGAATTGCGATCTTCTTATCGACGTGGCGAATGTATTGTAGGGCGCGGCCTAAATAAAACCCGCCGGTCTCATTTCTGATAGCCAGGACATATCCTTCCGGATAAAGTACTTTATTGCTGCGCTTTTTCGTATGTCTGCTACTAGCTTCTGCGCTCTCAGAGCTGGGCACGTCCTGTCTGCGCTTTTCGCGCTCTCGTCGCGCGCGCGCGCGGCAGATTCTTCCTGGCGTGGCCCCTGCCTCCTCATCCGGAGTTTCTTTTACCTGCCTGTCAGCTAGCTCATATAGCTTGACGCGTGGCAGCTCTTTTTAATTCCTGGACGGTAGACTACGTCGAAGTCGTACCGGATGAGCTCTGCCTTCAGCTTATTGAACCTTAGGTCGGGTTTCTTTGTCGTGTGAAAATGTTTTAGCGGTTCGTGATCGGTTACGATTGTGAATTTTCTTCCGAACAAATAGTAGCTAAATTGTTCTTTCGCGAACACGACCGCGAGAAGCTCCTTATCGTACGTTGGATATTTGAGCTCGCTTCCCTTGAGGCGCCGCGACGCGTATGAACAGGGTTGGTCGAAGGGTATTTTACCCTGCCCCAAAATGGCTCCGAACGCGAAATGGCTAGAATCCGTTGATACAATAAACGGTTGTGATAAATCCGGCGCTTTCAGCGCTGGTTCACTGGAGAGGAGTTTTCTTAGCGTGTCAAACGCGGTCTGCTCCTCTTTGTCCCAGATGAATTTCACGTTCTTCTGCTGGAGCCTAAACAATGGGCGCGCGATTTTCGTTCTTTATGAAACGACGGTAATAACTAAACAGGCCGGTGGCTTGCCTGAGTTTTTTCGCGTCCGTCGGCACGGGGTACTAGCCTTATTAGGATTATTAGGAGTAATAGCCTTATTAGAAGTCAAATTTTTATTAATGAACTTTTAAGTAAAGAATCTTTTACTCATTTCAACACCTTAAAATCTATTGCTCGTGGTTTAAGCTTCAAATATATTTGGCATAGGGGCGGTCGTTTCCTAGTTAAGAAGCGAGACGGTGAATCGGTGCATGAGATCACTTCGGCTGCAGATCTGCACGCATTATCTGCATCTTTTCGTAATGAGTCTAGCGATAGTGTTAACGCGGCGGTAACACAAAATACCTGTAATCTAGTCACTGTTACACCGGAAACGTCAAAAACGTCGAACTTAATTTCTGGCGTTGGAATTTGACTACGCGGGGACTTAGCAAGAGAGGAGGAAGCTGGGGGACTAAGGGCGGGCTTCCTCAATGCAACATCGCTTAGTAAGCATATGAGTATGTTCCGTCAGTTCCTTGTGACTGCTCGTCCTTTCTATCATATATTCGGCGTGGCTGAGACGCGTTTCGGGGATGACGATGATGTTGGCGTTCAGATCGACGGGTTCTCGTCAATTAGGCAGGACAGGAATAATAAAGGAGGTGGGGTGGTTCTTTACGTATGTAATTCTTATAAAGCAACGGTGCTGTGCTCCTCAAAAACTACGTTAGATAAAGGCAAACCAGGTATCCCTGAATATTTGATGTGTAAAATTCAGCAAGGCAACCATCCGCCAATTTTCGTGGCCGTCATATATCGACCTCCAGGGATTTCATTCACTGACGATTCTGACCTAATACAGAACCTGACGACTTATTCGGTAGGGTACGATCACCGGATTGTAATGGGAGATCTGAACGTGATCATGTTGTCGACATCTCAGGAAGCGTCGTTTGTTAGAGAGTTAATATGTGAATTAAACCTTAAATTAGTTGATCATGGCGCGACTCACCACGTCGGAGAATCTCACACTTGGATTGATATGATCTTCACTGACGACAATGATGTGGTGCTGGATGCGAACAACATGATTGCGACCTTTCCGAGTAAACATAATATAATTGATGTCACAATCGACATCCAAACTTCAAAGTCCCCAACTCTCAATAACTTTTCATATAGGGATTTTAAGTCTATTAGGTAGGAGGAACTTCTATCCCTCCTTACTGCTTGTGATTGGTCGCCCATCAGTTGCCCAGATAAGAATGTTGATAGTAAGTTAGAACATCTTACCCACAACATCTTGGCGATCATCGACGAACTTGCCCCTCTGAAACAGTTCACACTGAAGAAGAAATGTCTCCCTCCTTGGGTGGATGTCGAGCTGAAAGAACTTTATAATCAGCGTGATGCTGTTCGACGGCGCTACAAACGTACTCGGGACAATAAGTTGTGGCAGGAGTTCCAGTCTCTCGCAGCTCAAGCAGAACAGCGCACAGTTGAAATGCGAGAGGCTTTTATTCAGAGCAGAATCTTTGACGCTCTGGATAATAACAAAAATATCTGGAAAGAACTTCGACACCTTGGACTGTTACCAAAGGCTAAAGAGGAGCTGCATGGCTTCACTCCGGATGAATTAAACATCCACTTTGCTGGGGTCTCTGTCTCTCAAACGGAGCATGACGAAAATCTAGATAACATCTTATCGACGGCCAGCGATGATGGCTTCACTTTTCGTGAAGTTACCTTCTCGGACGTTGTTCTGGCCGTTGCTCATTTCTCGTCACAGGCAAAGGGCGAAGACGGAATACCCCAAAATGTCATCGCAAAGTCTCTTCCGGTTTTGGGCCATCATTTGGCTAAGATTTTCAACTCTTCTCTGTCTAGTGGGGTTTTTCCCGGGACCTGGAAGAAGGCTCATCTGGTGCCTCTAAAGAAGACGGCAATTCCATCTGCCGTCTCAGACTTCCGTCCAATAGCCCTATTGAGTTTTCTCTCCAAGGTCTTGGAAAAGATCGTCCACGAGCAGATTTCAGAGTTCATATCATCCAAGAAAATCCTTGATCCACGTCAAACTGGCTTTCGACAGCATCATAGTACGCAAACAGCACTACTGAGTCTGTCAGAGGAGATTCGTGATGGTATTAATAGCAAGAAACAGCTGCTTACCATACTCCTAATGTTTGATTTCAGTAAGGCGTTCGACACTATTTCGCCCTCTAAATTACTTCGTAAGCTGATCAGAATGGGGTTTTCTAGGTCCATAGTCCTGTGGATCAAGTCATATATTACAGGTCGTAACCAGCGAGTGGTTACAAAATCTAATGGGGAATCTGATTGGTACACAACCAATCTTGGCGTTCCACAGGGCTCGGTTCTTGGGCCCCTTCTGTTCAGCCTTTATATTAATGATCTTGGAGACATACTAGCTGCTTTCAAAAATCCCCAGGGTGAATTATCGGAAGGTGTCGAGCATTTGCTTTATGCTGATGATTTACAAACCTATACGCAGGTTGCGAGAGACGATCTTCAGATAGGCATTGATCGCCTGTCAACTGTGGCGCGAGCAGTGTCGGCTTGGGCTTCTGAAAATGCCCTTCACCTTAATGTCGGGAAGACTAAAGCTATAATTTTTGGGTCGGACTACAATATTAATAAATTGCAGGAATTGCACCTTCCAGGCATTGAGGTGCAGAATAACGTTTTTATTCCCTTTGCCGATACTGTAACTAACCTCGGTGTTGTTATGGATTCTAAATTAACATGGAAACCGCAAGTGGATGCAGTTAGTCGGAAGGTTAACAGAGCCTTATATGGACTCAGATCTTTTAGATCCTGCACCACCGAAGCGTTACGCAAACAGCTCGCAGGTGCTCTTGTTGTCTCTCACTTAGATTATTGCTCTCTTGTATACCTCGACGTATCAGGTGAGCTGCAGACCAGGCTTCAAAGGTTGCAAAATTCCTGTGTGAGATATATATGTGGTGTTAGAAAGGATGAGCATGTCTCTCCCTACAGGAGGAAACTGGGCTGGTTGACTGTGGAGATAAGAAGGGAGTATTTTGCGGCGGTAATGCTTTATAAAGCAGTTGTCATGGGACAGCCTCCGTACCTTGCGGCCCTTTTTGAACAAAATCAGTCTAGAACCTCAGGTAGGGATCCCAAGGAAATAAAAATTCCAGGGTCGCGTACTGATGTTGGCCTGTACTCCTTCAGAGCCCAAGGTGCTCGCCTCTGGAATTCGCTCCCCCGCGCTATTAGGCATCTTCCGTCTCTAAATAAATTTAAAACGGCAATACGTCGGCATATTATTGAAACCTGCGACGAATGAAATGTGTTCTGTGATAAAAATTAACTGTGTTATACTGCTAAGTAATTAATTAATTAAGGTATATTGTGACGTGATAAAAATTAACTGCGTTATACTGCTAAGTAATTAATTAATTAAGGTATATTGTGACGTGATAGTTAAGACTACTGACATAAACTGTGCATTTATAATAAGCCTATGTGATGAAATCTAACGATGAATCTGTGATATGGATACAAATTTAATTTAATGTATCGCAACTATGTATATTTGATGTATATTTTTGACTTGTGCAAAATAAATCTTAATCTATCTATCTATCTACTCGGCCATTGTGCGCACCTTTTGCGGGTCAGTCTTTATGAGCCCGCCACCGACTATGTGACCCAACACGTGCGCCTCGTGCTTCAAAAATAACTCCGTGCAAATTCGTATTACAAAAATAACAGTCTTCTTGTCTTAAAGGTTCCTTCCATATCGTAGGCACTTTCATTTTTACTTCAGTTTTACCATTTTTGTCTTTCTGTAGCATTTTCTTACATATTGCGCATATGATTTTAGGAACCCAATCAAATTCATCAATTTTCATGTCTAAATCAAACATGTTCTAGTTAATAGTAAAAACAAGTCGCAAATTAATTACGCTAACGTTGAAAGTGTCACGAAACCTATATATGAATCGTCAATTGATAAAAGAGAAGATCCACTGGGTATGTACGCAAGTGGAAGTATGGATCTTGAGGAAAATTTAGAAAGACATGATGAAGATGAAATCTTAGAAGAAGAAATGGAGGTAGGAGATATTATTGCGGAAGAAGAAATAGCGCCTGATGAAGACAATGACGTTGCTAGTACAAGTGATACAAGTGACGAAGAATACATCCCCTATAATACTAAGAAAGAGAAAGGTCCACTTACACAGGAAAAAGTGAATGATCTCATACGCGATTTGGGCCTACCAAAGGATGGGCGGAGTACTTGGCTTCATGGCTAAAAGAAAATACTAAAGAAGCTGGAAAAATTAAAGTTTCTTACTACCGAGACAGAGATAAGAAATATCGTGATTATTTCGCTAAAGATGAAGAATTTTCCTTAGTTTACTGCAAAGATATAGTTGGGTTGATGAATTGCTTTAAACATGGATGTTACAACCCTAACGAGTGGAGATTGTTCATCGATTCGTCAACGAGAAGTTTAAAAGCCGTTCTGTTACACAATACAAATGTTTATGCAGCCATTCCCATAGGATATTCGGTAATACTGAATAAAGAGTACTGTAACATGAAAGTAATATTAGACCGAATAAAATACAATGATCATAAATGGCAAATATGTGGGGATCTTAAAAACATAACAATACTTCTGGGGCAACAATCGGGATTCACAAAATATCCTTGCTATTTATGTGAATGGGATAGTAGGGTTAGAAATAATCATTACATAAAGAGTGTCTGGCCCCTTAGACAAAAGTTCGAACAGGGTTCTAAGAATATAAAAGATAAGCCACTTGTTGATCCATCAAAAATTCTTATACCACCTCTGCACATTAAATTGGGACTTATGAAACAATGGGTAAAATCTTTAGACAAGGATGGTAGCTGCTTTAAGTATCTTCGAAATCAGTTTCCCAAATTAAGTGATGCTAAAGTAAATGAAGGAATTTTCGATGGCCCTCAGATTCGTAAGATGATAAATGATGAAATTTTTGTTACGAAAATGAATCATACAGAGAGAGAAGCATGGTTATGTTTCAAGGACGTAATTAAAAACTTTCTTGGAAATCATAAGAGCCCAAATTACCAACAAATAGTTTTAAATTTAGTAAATAGTTACAAAAATCAAGGCTGCCTAATGAATCTAAAATTACACTTTTTATATTCGCATGTTGATGAATTTCCAGAAAACGTAGGTGATTACAGCGAAGAGCAGGGAGAGAGATTTCACCAAGATATCAAGGAAATGGAGCGCAGGTACCAAGGAAGATGGGACGTAAATATGTTAGCAGATTACTGTTGGTCGTTAAAAAGAGATCTACCATCAACATCGGAGAAGCGGAAGCGTAATCCACTTCGTAGATCATTTGACAATAAAATAGTTCGTTACCATAACAAAGAGTAATGGACTTAATATTTTTACGGGTATTTTATTGAATTGCATATACTTCTAACAAATTTAAAGTAAATGAAGGAGCAGCAAACTATGATATAGTTTTAAAGGATACGATTGTACTTGCATATACATTGTTCTTTGCTTTATGGTTTACATTACCTTTTGCATTGTTTCAGTTTATAACTAATTTTTTCACTCTCTTTACGTCCATGACCTTGAACTAACCTTGAACTGACCATGAATATAACCTTATAGGACTATACTGACCCTGGATTCGGATTCAGCGACCCCAAAAACCCCCAAATGTCATGGTTTGACTCTACTTTTTATGAATCTTTATGATTTGACCTTCAACTGACCTTGACCATGACCTGATAGGGTTGTAATAAGCCCGGATTCAGATACAGCGCCCCAAAAAAAAACAAGATACCATGGTTTTAGTGTATTTTTCATGTATTTCGATAATTTGACCTTCAACTGACCTTGAGAAAGATCTGATTGTTTAATCTGACCCCGGATTCGGATTCAGCGACCCCGAAAACCCCAAGATACCATGGTTTTAGTGTATTTTTCATGTATTTCGATAATTTGACCTTCAACTGACCTTGAGAAAGTTCTGATGGGGTTAAACTGACCCCGGATTCGGATTCAGCGACCACAAAAACCCCAAGATACCATGGTTTTAGTGTATTTTTCATGTATTTCGATAATTTGACCTTCAACTGACCTTGAGAAAGATCTGATGGGGTTAAACTAACCCTGGATTCGGATTCAGCGATCCCAAAAACATATAAGTACCGTGGTCTAGTTTTTGGGACTTACAATTTTTTTTTGTGGGGCTGTGTTATTTATGGTTATACAACACAATTTGACTTTGTATGGCAGAGCCTGTATGTCGCTGCATAAGGATTTTTTGATTTAGTCGCACACTAATAAAGGAGGTGTGCATTCTACTTTCAACAATACGATTTGTTTTACTTTGCTTCAAACTACAAGATTTGTTTTCTTTGTTTTTTTTTTGTTTTTTCTTTTACGGGCACATTTTATTGCAATTTTCATGGCTTTTCTCATCTCTGCATAGTGCAAAGGTCCGAACAGCTGCAACTTGGACAGTGGTCTTGGCAGCCAAGCTTCGAGAGACGTTGAACTATAGATATCCCACAGCTGAAAGTTGAGCTCATAGGCCGGAGCTATTTAAGTGGCTAACCTCTTCTTCATCGGACTCTATAAATCTTAAGTTTTTCACATCCTCAAACAATATAAGTATAGTTTAGTCTAAGAAATTTAGTTAACAAAATGAACTCGTCAATAGAGAAACAGCTTGATAGACAAAAAAAATAGGCAGCTCGTTCGAGAATTGCAAAAAGACAGACCAAGCGCGAATGACACAAGGAGCTTGCACTACTCGCATGAAACGGTTACAGAAAGTTTGGAAGGACTTCGAAGCGGATCATGATCTTTTGCTAGATGACGAGGATGTAGACGCGAGCGATAATTATTTCAAAAATAACGTTTTCGATCAAACGGAAGAGTTGTATCTGGAGAGGTTAGGAAGATTCAACGAGCATTTATTACACTTTTCGATAAGGGATAATGCTGATCAGCAAACTCGAAATGCTCAAGCGGATGTCAGTATGGTTAATCAAACCAAACTTCCGTCAATATTAAAAAGCACACTTTATAATGAATTATGAGGTCTTCAGAGCCAAAACTCCAATAGAAAGGAGAAGAATAATTGCAAACAAACATTTATGCTTCAATTGTTTTGCTAATCATCAAGCTTCGAGTTGTAAAAATTCTAAGAGGTATCAAAATTGCGCGGGCAAGCATCATACGATGTTGCACTTCACTAGCAACGATTTTTCACAAGCTAAATCAGCGGGATCTCAAAATGCGCCTACGACTCATTGTGCATCTGAGATAGTTCAGGAAGCTGCTACTTCGCAGCACATAGCCGCACTTGATTCACAAGTCCTGCTTTCTGAAACGGGCGTAAATTCGGAAACCATTCTACTTGCTACAACTTGGGTATATGTCCAGTTTAATGGCTGCAGCAGACCAGTTCGAGCTTTAATAGATCAAGGGGCCCAATCCTCCTTTATTACGGAAAGGTTGTGTCAAGCTCTGCGGTTGAAAAGGCAACCGATCAGAGTTCCAATTACTGGCATTGGGGGGACGAAGTATTTATGTGTGAAAGCAAAGTTAGCTTAAACATAAAACCTCGTTTTCCTTCGACATTTTGCTGTGATATCAAAGTAACATGTGATATCACGGCTTTTGTCATTCCTAAAGTAACAGCGTACAATCCTGTTGCTGCACAGATTCGGGATTGGGATCATCTTAAAGGATTAACGCTAGCTGATCCAAACTTCGGACAGCCAGGCAAAATTGATATTCTTTTAGGCGGAAAGGTACATGCGCAAATAGTGGAAGAAGGGCTTCGAAAAGGCGATCCCGAAAACTCTCCAATTGCAATACTTACAAAATATTGAAATTCCTCGGATTAGTATCAATTTACAAACCAACGAAATAGAGCTCAACACACTTTTGCGAAAATTCTCAGAGGTCGAGGAGACTCCAGTTACAGGAAAATTACTCACTCATAAAGAACAAGAGTGTGAAAATTTCTACAAGGCCACAGTCAACCGAAATAAAGGGGGGAGGTATGTGGTTAGGCTACCTCTTAGATCCAATTTTCCGACTTCAGAAAAATTAGGCGATTCTTATACTCCATCAGTAAGCATGCTGCGCAACATGGAAAAAAGATTTAAAAAAAATCCAGATCTCAAATCCTCTTATGTAGAATCAATTAGAAATTCCTTAACTCTCGGGTACATGCGTCCTATATCCTCAGACAGCTTAGACCTAGAGAAATGTTTTTTCTTGCCACATCATGCGGTGATCAAAGAGAGTAGCACGACTACGAAATTACGGACGGTATTTAACGCTTCTATGAAAACAAATAAAGGGTTTTCCTTGAATGACTTACTTCATGTTGGTCCAAATCTGTTGCTAGAATTGACGGATCTAATAACCAAATGGCGTTGTTTTTCTCAAGTCTTTGTAGCAGATGTTGAAAGAATGTTTAATCAAATTCTCGTGCATCCCGACGATCAGCACTTACAAGCTATCGTGTGGAGAGATGAATCTTGGGTGGATTTTCGAACCCTTTTCTTAACAACAGTCACTTTTGGTTTCATTTGCTCGACTTTTCTCGCGTGTAGAACTCTGCATCAACTAGCAGAAGATGAGGGGTCGCGATATCCATTAGGAATGCAAGTCACAAAGGAGGACATTTATGTAGACGACGTACTGTCCGGGGAGCATTCTCTGGAGAAAGCCAGAAGAAAACAAAACGACATTATTAATTTGTTGGCTGTAGGAGGTTTCAAATTGAGAAAATGGCTTTCCAAAATAGTAGAGTTAGTAGAATGGCTTCCAAGCGATATGATAGCCTCAGAAAACTCATTGAGAATGGATCTAGGCTTTTCGGTACTAGGTATTAGTTGGAATCCAGCAGAGGACTGTTTTCGTTTCAAATTCGAGGTACTTGCGCTGCTAGTCACAAAACGCTCAGTTTTATCTAGAATAGCCAAAATGTTGCGCTGCTAGTCACAAAACGTTCAGTTTTATCTAGAATAGCCAAAATGTATGATCCTCTGGGATGGATTGCCCCAGTGATTGTAAGGGCCAAAATCTTTATGCAGTCGCTTTGGGCATTGTCTAAAGAATGGGACACGGTCTTGCCAGTAGAGCAGCAGACCTTTTGGAAAGAATGGTATTCTTCACTTAGCTCAGTGTCTGATTTGAAGATCCCCCTTTGGACAGGCGTAAAATCGAATTCACGAAATTATGAAATTCATGGCTTTGCGGATGCATCGAAACGAGCGTATGCTGCAGTTGTTTATTTAAGGGTGATTGACGTCGAAATTCAGGTTTCGATGCTAGGTGCCAAAACGAAGGTAGCGCCAATAAAAACGCTCTCAATTCCGAGATTAGAGCTCTGCGCTGCTTTGCTGCTCATTAGACTCGTTTGGCACTATGTTGATACGCTCAAAATACCGGAAATAGTGGTTCATCTTTGGTCAGACTCTCGAGACGTTTTGTATTAGATTAGGGACATTCCCTCAAAATGGCCCGCCTTCGTGGCCCACAGATCCGCAGAAATTTCCACTTTGCTTCCTGATGCGTTCTGGCATCATATCAACCCGCAGACATCGCTTCACGCGGTGATTCTGTCGAGGATTTAGCAAATAATCAATTATGGTGGAAAGGTCCAAAATGATTATATGAAAACGCGTCAAGCTGAGGTACATTTAATGATTTAGATAATTCACGAGAGACTTCAGTGTCCTTGCTGCAATCTCAGGGACAGAACTCCTCAATTAATGCTTTAAGAGACAGATCTCTTTAATTAAAGGAAAGAGTGAATACCAGATTTGGGATCTGTTAGAAAACTCCTCTTCACTTTCAAAGCTAATTCGAGTATCCATTTACGTTGTTCGCTTCGTTAGAAGTTTGCTAGAAAAGGCTTCTCTCAAAAGGAAGGTGGCCGTAGTACTGCAAGAATTTCCTATATCTTTAGAGTCGCAGATTAGTGGAATAGAGACTCGTCAGGCAAAAGAATCTGGAGTGCTGTTATTCAGAAGGCGTTTTATGCCACTGAGATCAATATTCTTCATAATGGAAAAGAATTTGCTAATTCACACCCTTGGAAAAGTCTGAATCCTACGTTAGAAAGTGGACTGATTAGGGTGGGCGGACGTCTGAAACACGCTATTCTCAGCGAGGATGAGAAACATCCGATAATTTTGCCAATGAATTGTCGGTGGTCCAAAATGCTGGTCGAATATTATCATCACTTAACACTTCATCGCGGAGTACAATTGACTCTCGCTTGTATCAGACGGATGTTTTGGGTCATAAAGGGCAAACTCGCGGTCAAATCGTTTATAAACAATTGCGTAACTTGTAAAAGGTATTGTGCCTCACAAGGGTACCAACTTATGGGTGATCTTCCCGAGCCCAGGGTGCAACCTTCAGAACCATTCATGTATTCAGGAGTGGATTATGCAGGTCCCTTTTGGTTACGTACAACGAGACATAGAGGCTACAAAGCCTACAAGGGTTACTTCGTCGTATGTATATGCTTATGCACGAAAGCCATTCACTTAGAGGCGGTATCCGATTACACGACAGAGACATTCATTGCTGCCTTTAGGCGATTCATTTCGAGAAGGGGTCCTTGCATCAAAATCTTCAGTGATCAAGGAACGAATTTTGTTGGGGCTGATTCGGAGTTAAGAAAAATGTATCAAAAGGGATCGGAGTTCAGTAGATTTGTCGCTTAGGATCTTAACAAGGTAGGGACTGAGTGGATTTTCAACCCACCATTTCGGTGGCATCTGGGAAGCAGCAGTCAAATCCGTGAAACACCATCTCAAGCGAGTTGTCGGTGAGACGAAACTCACATTTGAAGAGTTTTCAACTCTCCTCTATCAGGTAGAAGCATATCTAAATTCTAGGCCCCTTATGCCTTTAACCGACGACCCCTCTGACCTATCAGTCCTCACACCCGTTACTTTTATTATCAGAAGACCTTCTTTTTTGATTACTGAGCCTACAATTTCTGAAGAAAACATTCCTCCGCTCCAGCGATGGCGTCGTACGACACAGCTGATGCAAAAAGTATGGGACAGCTGGTCGCACGAGTATCTGCAGCATCTCCAGAAACGAGGCAAATGGCAGTCCAAGCTACCTTCGTTTCGAATTGTGGATCTAGTCCTCATCCGCCACCAAACCACTCCTCCATCACGTTGGCCGTTGGCAAGAATCACGGATGTGCACGCTGGGAAGGATGGGCTTGTACGGGTAGCCACGGTACGCACCGCCACTTCGACGCTTACTAGACTAATCATCAAATTGGTTCTATTAGTTCCATAACAAGAAGACGCTTTCAAGAAAGAAGAAGACAATTCTAAGAAGACAGATAATCTTGACGTTTATAAATTTTAATTCAATTAAATTCTATTGATTAAGTTTCCGTTTATTCAAAGTTCCAATTCGCCATATTATTGTCACGCGTTTGATTCAATACTATTTATCGTTTATGTGTAAACGAGGTGGGCGGTGTTTATAATGTACGTAAATATATATATAATGTAGTCAAATTAGCTACTCAACACGGCGACTTACTACGCGAGTCAAATACTAGCGCTCGCGATTTGTATTTCCGCCACGCTCCTCAGTCTCTCTGCGGATCGTGCCGTCGACGCACGTTTTTCTAACCACCACCTCGCGACGGGAGTTTTTAAATAAACAAACCCTTAAAATTGAACAAAGTGAGTAATTATTTACTGCCTAGTCCCCTTCGCGAAGAAACGCTAACAAACAATATATATATATTGTATCGGGGTGTTCACTTTGTTAATAACTAATTAACTAACGAGTAAGTGACCCGCGGGCGTACGCTAAACGCGACGCGTAAGACTTACCGCCGAGCTTACCTTTGGCTGGCCTGCGGCGACTTGCCGTTGCAGCCTTGCTTTGATGCATCTATGCAGATTTTCCGCAGGAACACACCGAATCTACGAGAATTCGGTATATGTACAGAGTTTCCTTGACGCACAAGTTTTCGCGGCCTGAAAGGAGCGCGAAAACGCGAAGGCTACTTCTCTCGCAAGGCGAAAAGCAATTTAGCTCCGGTTGTCGGTCTAACTCAATGCGGGGAGCAGCAGGCACGACTTTATCAATAAGACACTGATTAACAATAACAAATATATAACAAAGGTTATAATTCTGTAACCAGTAATATTAACTATAACGAAGATAACAATAATAATGATGATTTTAACAAAATAAGAAACCGCGCGCAGGTCGAGCGTCGCACGCGTGCTCAGCACGACTGTTGCCGAACACGCCGCCGTGATGAGAGAGGGTTTTGTTCGCGCGGGTTTCCCGAATATTCTTAATATTGTCTTTTCATACGCACACGTTTCCCCCGGGCTAGCCCTTACCTCTATTAAATAGAGCGCAACTGGCGGTTCGAGGCTCCCCCTATCTCCTGTTACAGCCATCGGAGGTCAGCTGTGATTTTTGTTGCAGCTCTTTTGCGGGCCGCGAGTTCCCGATTGGCGTCCGCCAAGCGTGCGTCGTTCACCGCGGCAGTAACTGCTTCGGCCTCCTTCCGCTGCAACCTCTCGTTCCTTTTGTTCAGCCACACGGGGATGTGGTTTGAGAGCTGTATTTCTGAAAGGGAGCGACCCAGGTCCCCGTGTAGTTGGAAGCGTCATCGAATTTACGGTGGAAATTGTCCCACGTGGCAATTGCCTATTTGATCGCGAAGCAGTACCTCATCCACGAAACACTGGCTGCCTCGAGGACCCTATTAGTCGTGTCCGACTCCCTTTGTATTGGCGATAAAGGAGGTTTCTCGCGTACTTCCCGGTTTTCGGGGCGAATCCGCTCGAGTGAGACGCGGAATTCAAACTGCTCTGTCTGCGTCGCCATTTCGCGAGCGAGAGCCCTTATCGGAATGGCTCCTCCCCTCGGTGGGTCCGCTGGTAACTCAGACGAGCCCCCGGCCCTTGGGACTCCGGGTGATGTACATTTGTCATAGACAGCGTCATCATCGCCCTCCTCGATGACGACGGAGTTCCTTGTTCGTCATTCCCGGCGTCTCTCCTCTTCTTCTAATCGCCTACGTTCGCTGAAAACATGTAGGGAGTCCGCCACCACACTGTCCACCATATTTCCCAGCCGGATCCGGAGGAGCACCGACACCACTTCTTCAACGAGGTCTCTTGGAGATTCCACATAAAACAACAAAAAGAAATTCGGGTATGGCGGAAATCCTCTTTATGGAAGTTGATCTCTGAATTTATGGCCTCCTTTGGACTGACCGCATGGTCGTCTCTTTGATATTCTTGCTTCATTCGGCGATCCATTCGATACTTAACCGGATCTTACGTTATTGACGACGTATGTTGTTTTACGGGGTTGTTCTCCTCGTTTCGTATCCGGTGTGAATGTATCCCCTGCTGGGAACGTGCTCTACGCCTTTTCGTCGGATACCGAAGGGTCGCTCGTCGCCTTCACCTCTCCAGGTGATAGAGTCGCCTCCTCTTCTAGTATTCCAGGAGTGTTTGTCGGTTCTTCGGAAGGATCTTCGCCAGGTATAAATATTTTCAAGTCTTCGGCTTGGTCTACTTCTTCTACTTGTCCCGGGGGGCCGAAGAGCTTGTTCGGCCCGAGCACACCTATTAAGGTCTCGTACCGGAAAAGCTGCCTCTCGACGTCTGGCATCGTAGTACTTCACCTGCCTGACCCGTTCAGCCTTGGAACGCAATGCAGATTGTTCCTGCGCTTCGCGTAATCTTAGTATGCGAGCATTCCAGGCTGGCAGTAATACTTGGTGTACTAACTCTGACGTGGAACTCTCCTGTTCCCGTTTTACGATGCCAGGAGGCGCTAATCGCCTGCCGTAGTTCAACATCGCTGGGCTAAAATCGGTAGAACTGTGTTTGACCGTGTTCATCGCGAACACAAGTTCTGGTACATTTTCGTCCCAAGTTTTGTGGATTTCTGGAACGTAGGACGCGATCATTGTCTTCAGAGTCCTATTCTCCCTCTCCACTGGGTTTACTCTCGGACAGTATAGGGGGTTATGGTGTGGTAGATCCTTGTTGCATCAAATATTTATCGACGGCCTTATTTTTCAACTCATAAGGGGAGGCCGTGGAATCCGGGTCTTGGATTTTTATGAAATTTTGAGGATCGACTTTTGGAACCTATAAATGAAGGCCAGTATTCCTAGTTTTATCCAATCATACTTTAAATCTGAGATAGTGCCAATAAACATTAGCCTATTGCTCATATAGGCAATGCTAAAAAACAAATATATATAGATATACTATCAACAACGGTATACTATCAGTCCGTATCTATCGTACAACGGTGCATGGGATAAAATCAAGAGTATTGGTTTATGAATAAAGTTTCAACAAAATCGGTGACCCGGGCTCCGTGGTCCGCTCTTGTCAGTACCGTGGTCAAAATGAAACGTCCCTGGTGCTCCGAACCGTATCACGATCCTCTCGTGAAACTCTTTAATGACGGTTCGGGCATTTGTTTTCCGAATGGGTATACACTCAACCCATCTGGTGAATAAATCTAGAAACACCAAGATGTATTCGTACCCACTCCTACTCCATGCCAATTGTCCAGTGATGTCGCCGGTTACAATTTGCCATGGCTTCTCAACCTTTCATATGCCCATCCATATGGGCGGTTCCTGGACTACCTTACACTGTTGGCATACCATACATCCGTGGACGTATTTCTGTACGTCTACATATTTTTTCTCTCGACCAAGATATCCAGCCATTGGGTTATCGCGACTCTCCCGCAACATGACGTGCCGGTGATCGTATGGCACTGTCAACTTCCAGGCATCATCGTCGCCTACGGTGTCCACGAGCTCTTCGTTAGGTTTGTAATGGTATAAATTTTCCCTAATAATCTTCCAGTTCGGGTTCTCACGAGGATTTGTAGCCGATTGACTAAGAGTGGTTAGGTACCATTAGACTTCAGTACCAGCTGACCAACTTAAGGAGCCTATTGGTGCCTCTTTATCATACATCCTGGACAATGCGTCTGGGACGTAATTTAAAGCACCCTTCTTGTGGATTAATTCATAATCGTGACCTTGTAGGCGCAGCGCCCACCTCGCCAGACGACCGATGGAGTTTTTCAGGTTACATAGACACGCCAGGCTCAAGTGGTCCGTTACCACTTGGAAGTGGTACCCCTCGATATATGGGCGGAACTATTCAATAGCCTATACCATTGCTAGACATTCGCGCTCGGACACGCTGTAGTTTATCTCTCATCCGCCTCTGTTTCCTGGAGGTGACAGAGGACGCTGTTGGATAGGAGCTGAGGCGATAACCGCCTTCATCCCCTCGAACGCATCTTGTTGATCCGCAAACCAGACGTACTTCTGGTTTTTCTTCAGAAGTCAGGTCACAGGCTCGGCTAACGTTGCGTAATCCTTCATCAATCTTGTATACCATGAAGCCATACCCAGAAAACTTCTCAGTTGTTTCAGGTTTTTAGGTACTGGGTAATTCATTACCGGCTCGATCTTTTCTGGGTCTGAACTGACCCCGTCTCGGTTCACCAGAACTCCCAAATTCAACAGGCGTTTGTGTTCTTCGAACGTTTCAGAAATTATTATCATATCGTCCAGATATGCAAACACGTATAGCTCTAGATCTGGACCAAGCACCATGTCGATCAATCTTTGAAATATGGCTCCCGCCATTACTTACTTTTTCTCGGCACCGTGAAAGCTGTGATTTTGTCCAGAAGATTTACTCAGTGCTTTGTGATGGTATGCGCTCCTGATGTCGATTGTCGATATGCATTTTCCTCAATTTCCGCAAGATATCTTGCATAAAGGGTAAAGGATACGCATCAGGCTTCATCTGCGCGTTAACCTTCCGATAATTTCTTGACAACTTGGCCGACGTCGCGTGAGTTGCAGTCACATTGTGTTGTCTGGCCGAGGGTTTCTCACCAGGGCCATGGACTTGACGTACCATTGTCCCTTCGTCCCTCGCCAGGTGAAAGGGACGTAGTTGTTGGTGGTCGTAGTTCGGCCTTTCTCTCAGTCGCCCGTCGATTGGTTTGTTTTCTCTATGCTGGTAGCTCGACGTAGTAGTCCATCGACTACTCCCTCCTTCCCAGACGCCACTCGCAGGGGGCGAGTTCGCTGAACAGCCATAGCGTTCGTCGAGCTGCGTATCTCCGAATAACGTATAAGTATCCTGGAAGATCACAGAGCGCTTGTCTTCCTCGTGCTTTCTGCAGGATAGTAGTTGTTCTTTCCGCATTAGGTCGAATTGCTGTCTGAGCGTCCTGGTTTCGTGAATCAACTCAGCTATCGTGAATGATATGTCTGCTAGTACCTGGAAAAGATTTCCTTTAGCTGATACCAACGGCATCATATCTTCGTTCGGCGCTCCGGTGTTTTCGATCTGATGTCATCCACGGAGTGGTCTATTTCCCGTTCTACGTTCTCAGGTGGTTCACGCGACCGCTCAAGGTTTCTGTGGGCCTCTGTGTCCCACAGTAACGCGGACAGTTGGTGATCTTTTGCATCACCTGTATGCGAGTTCCATTGTCCACGTCTTCTGTGATGGTGTCGTTAATGAACTGCCTGCGTAACCTTTCTCGGCTGTTGATGGTTTCGATTTCTGAGTCATGGGTTTGTTTGAAATATTCGGCTGAGTAACTACCTAGCACCAATTTTTCCAAACGATCTGTCAAGCGAAATGGTTTCCATTTATCGTCAGCATCAACTGCGACAGTACCTCCTCGAGTCTTTAGCCATTTAATCCCAGAATCCGTGGCATCCGCCATTTTTTAGAAATTATCTGATACATAACTGATCATCCAATGTAGTTACATCTATTTTTCGCTTTTCTACAAATTCTCGTTATTTTTAAGTGTGTGCGAAGATGATTTAAACTCGGTGGCAGAAGATAAATTACGCAATTAAATATTTCCTGTTGTAGTTGAGTGCACGATTTTCCCAAATTCTATCGCTTTCGTTTTTTAAATTTGCGCTTTCTATTCGCTTTACTAATCTAATCAGTCACGGGTATACATAAGTTAAAATTTCTAAAAGATTAAAAAAAAAATGTTATTGTTAACTTAAATTAACTCTTCTGAGTTTCAATCTCGTTTTCAAAATCGGAATCATGTGAAAAATCTTTCGCAAATTATTCAGAAACAAAAAATAAGTTTAGTCTTTTATTCTCTCATTTTTTATGTTTAAATTGCGTTTCCTAAAGAAAAATCCATCAATTACAAAATTAACTCGATCAACTTTTTCAAAAGAGAAAGGTAAAAAATTATTTTCGATTTTAATTAGCAACTTTCTCAAGATTTTATAACTTTATTTCGAAGAAAATGAAATTCCGAAAAAAAACGGAAAATATAATTTTCAGTAAAAAATTAAATTTTTTGTGAATTTTGATTTTCCAAAAAACTAAAAAAAAATTTTCTTACATTATTTGTTTCGATACAAACTGACATTGCAAAATTATTTCTCGTTTCAACAATCAAAGATCGCACCAAGCAGAACTTGTTTCTCTGAATTTCGAGAAAACTTGAATTGTTGTATTCAAAATGATATTTATTAAAATATCAACAATTATCAAAAATCGATCTTTCGCAAAATTTTTCAAAGTTGATTCAACTAGCTCTATTTATCATCAAATGAAAATTCAAAAAATTTAAAATTTGCCGAAGTTATTGTTTATTACAGTTCAATAAACAATAATTTTGCAGAAAAATCATTTTCAAAATTGAGAAGATCGATATCATGTATTCTATTAAAAATACTAAAAATCCAAAGAATCAACAATAAAAATCCAATTTTTCGCATTTACTGTTTATTAATAATAATCAACGCATTCATTATAGTTAAATTTACAAAATGCCAGAATACGCGGTGCTGCTATTTTTTAGACTTTGTATCAATTTTGTAAGTTGATGCAAGGTGGACGGATCTATCAGCATACCCCAAATTTTTATGATAATCCGATAAACTAACGGGGCAATTTATAGTTTTAGCTGAACCATCTTTTTGTGTTCTATTTGTAGCAGTAACTTCGCAAGGATCATGATAGTTGGATAGGAAGAAAACAGATTTTTAATCCATCTATTTGATTCAGCTAATTCCATCATCATAAGTACGGTATTCATATTTCCCACGATCCATTTTTCTTATCAGGAATCTTACTCTTTGATAAACCTTTTCTGTTACTACAAATTGTCCCACGAGCGAAAATTTCATCTTTTTCAAATCTTTCATAAGATCAAAACTAATAAAGTAATTATCAAAAACTACATAGTGATTTTTTCCCACTAAGTTACGTTCCAAATTCTTTACAACACGTGCACCTAATTGTTTTTCAGCACTTTCAGCTTTACCCGTATACATCTGAAACTCGCATACGTATCGTGATGAGTCTGCGCGCGCCCAAATTTTATATCCGCGTTTTATGGATTTGTTTAACTTGTATTGTTTCATAACTACTGTGGCCTTTGAACTTTATCATAGACTCGTCAACAGATTGATTTTCACTCAGGTTCCAGTAGTTTTTATAAGTTTCCGTTAGTTTATCTAATAATGGTCTCAGTTTGTATAATTTATCGTAGTTATTATACCCTTTTTTCGGTTCCAGACTGTTGTCGGACAAGTATAAATGATTCAGGCAAAAACCGAACCGAATTACCATCATCCGCTTGCTTACGTACGAATCATTCAATTTCGGATTTGATGACCAAAAATTACGATAAGAGGGGGATTTTTTAATGCCCATTAAATTTAAAAAAGCAAAAAAGTTAATAATTCGATTTTGGTTATTGATTTAATTTTACTTTTCTTCTGTAGTGAATAAAGGTTCTTTTGTTGACAATTAAATCTAATAGATCATTAGGAAACAAACATAAAAATATATCCAAACGTGCGGTTACATTGTCCGGAATATTTGGACCAAAAGTTTCAGTGAATGGAAAATCATCTCTGGTTTCTCCACTCTTCGTCCACTTATCAATATCAATAAACTCTCTACAATCCTTCTCATCAGAACATTCCGAATCGGAATCACCTTCACCTTCTGCACCTTCAGAATCATCTTCAACAACACAATCACATAACCCATCAATAGATTCAGAGTCACTAGGAATATCAGCGATTTCATCTATACTTGAAAAATTTATTATAAGATTGTTTCTTTTGTACCAAGATATAAAAGAAACGTAAATATTGGTCGTGAAAACGATTGATGGAGAATTATGCGATTATCACAAAGAATCAGCGATAAAAGTTTCTATTTACTATTCCGTTAGCCCGCCACTCAAACGTGATCTATAACACGGAAAAGTTGTTATTACAGAAATGTCACCCCACAAAGTAGAATATCATGCCCAGTAAAATATATACTCTAAAAGTTTATAATTTGATTATAGACACGAAAATTAAGTTGCCACCTAGCGGTGGAGCGCCGACACACCTGCAGTATTTTGGAATAATTTTCTATAAATAATATTTTATTAAATGTAAATGTGTGCTCTCTTTGGCTTACTGGTAGTTTTTTCAACTCACCTGAACCCTTATTTATCTAGGTAAGATAAATAAATGAAGAAATAAATAAATTAAGTAATAATAATTTATAATTTAAATGATATTATTTTCGAGAATAAACCGCCACTCAAATGTGATCTCTAGCACGGAAAAGTTGTTATTACATAAATATCACCCCACAAAGTAGAGCATCATGCCCAGTAAACTATATATCCTAAAAGTTTATAATTTGATTATAGACACCAAAATTGAGTTGCCACCTGGCGATGGAGCGCCAAAACACCTGCAGTATTTTGGGATATTTTTCAATAAATAATATTCTATCAAATGTAAATGTGTTGTCTGTTCGGCTTACTGATAGATTTTTCATCTCACCTAAACCCTAATTTATCTAGGTAAGATAAATAAATGAAGAAATAATCAAACAAAATAAACAATCTTAAAATAAATTTTTTAAGTATGGATGAAATCGCTTATATTCCTAGTGACTCTGAATCTATTGAAGGGTTATGTGATTCTGATGTTGAAAATGATTCCAAAAGTGTAGAAGGTGAAGGTGATTCCGACTCGGAGTGATCCGATGAGAATGATTCTAGAGAGTTTATTGATATTGATAAGTGAACGAAGAGTGGAAAAACCAGAGACGATTTTCCATTCACTGAAACTTTCGGTCGAAATATTCCGGACAATATAACCGCACGTTTGGATATATTTTTATGCTTGTTTCCCAATGATCTATTAGATTTAATTGTCGAGCAAATGAACCTTTATTCACTACAAAAGAAAAATAAAGCTAAACCAATAACCCAAGACGAATTATTAACTTTTTTGCTATTTATATTTTTTCATACTACAAAAAGCTAAAATTTATACGCTTCATTTGCGAAGAATGAAAGATCTTCAAAATTATTGATTGATAAACTGTACACACAGCGTAAATAATTTTAAATCGAGTAATATTTCAATTTCTGGCAGCCATCTTGGATCCGCAATTTTGAATTTTCAAAATTGAGTTCAGATTCGTAATCCGCAATCCCGAGAACGCCAGTATACACATTCTTAGGCTAATCTAATTAACCGTTTTCCAGAGACTGCATTTTTTTCATAAAAATGACGATTTTTATTTGTTTATTTATACAACAAAATATTAAATAAATATTGACTCAAATGCCAATATTAAACATTTATTCAACTCGCACTTTAATTGGATTTTAAAAAACTGGGCGAAAATACATTATTTAGTTTTCAAACAACTAAAAATTTCAAGGGCATCCCGGTGGTCACTATAGTACCCACCGTGCGGCAAAGGGTTAAAGTATTTACGACAACGTAAATTAAAGCTGAAAACTTTCTTTTTATGTTAATCTTGGTTCGAATTTTAATTTTTCCACATTTCTTTTTAAAATAATTCTGATGTTATCCATTTTCCTAACATGTACAAAAAATATACATTCGGAAACGAAAAATTCGAGTAAACGCTTATGCAGGGAGGTTAAAAGAAAAAAATAAAGCTTAAAAAAATTTGCAGAATAGTCTTATCCATATTCCTAATCATCTAAATTTTTTCCAAAAATGTTTAAGGGAGGTGGTGGTCGATGGACCATTAAGGACTACAAAGTATCATTATGGGTCGGTCCAAAAAGCAATCAATTTGAAACCATGTTTAGGAAACAATTATTTCCGAAATAATTTCCGAAAACCTTGTGAATCCGATCCCGGCAGGTGTGCAAAGCTTTAACACTGTAGCTGTCAAAAGCCAAATAGATGATAATTGCATCTCGAGTACTAATATTATGCGTACGCGTGTATAGCGATGCATTACTACTTGCGATTTTCTTTAGTAATTTAGTCGAAATCGCGTGCGAATACTATTAATTTTCTTTTTGAAAAGGATAATTGTTCCAAACGCAACCATAGCACATAGGAATTAATTATGATACTTCATCGCGAGTGAGCATCTCTACTCGGACAGAATTCCAGGAGCCACCAGCCCAATGTGAGCGACAAATCGGCGGACGAGAATTCAACGTCTGACCTCAGCTGGCCCACGGCAGAATACACCGGCAGGAAAAACGGAGAGCACATATTGCACTCTATGCACCAAATCTTACTAAGAGTGAGGATGCGTACTCCGGGTACATAGGCAATGCGGAAGAGACTTCGCCGCCACACTTCAACACCGAGGAAGACGAAATATTGCATGACGAATAGTTCAAATGAAATGTTCCAAAGTGGTTCGCTGAGCGTACGAAGCCCAGAAGTAGGCGAACGAGCTCAAAAGAGCATGTGCACATAGCCTACTGGATGCTATCCACTGCTCTGAACGATTCGCCAAGCACCAGGCCACCAAACTCGATGCAATAGAGACCGAAGGAAATAGCACTAGCACCATTCAAAGAATGAAGAGCCTCCTCACAGCGATAGACAATTCTCATTTCTTCCTGACTTCGATTTTTCTTATTGTAATTAACTTCACATGAGCCGAATGCAATTTTTCTTTTCTTAGTTGTAATCGATATGCGCATGATAACTTTCATTAGATTATTCTGTTGTTACCGTACGTAATTATGCACTGACCAATCAGGTCATCTATCGTCGACTGCACTAAAGAGAGTAGGAGGTAGAAAGTAAATTAAGTTTTTTATAGTTCTTTATTTACTTTGCTTAATTAATAATTATTTTTCTTTTGAATTCTTTTGATTTTGTAATTACTCATTTTATTATTATTTCGTTTGGTTCATAACTCGTCCGTATAGCCGTAGAATGCAGAGAGCTGGACCGCCTGGTCAGTTACCTAGCATCTGAGGAAGGGAGTTGTGACGGTTTTATTGCTCATGCAGTATTATTGCATTCCTTTCTAAAACGACACAACGTCTCTCCGGGCGAAAGCCACATATATCACGTATATTCCATATATCTGTATATTACAGCAAGCATTAGTGGACGAGAGGAGTCAAAGCAGAACGTACTAGCGCACGTAGGTAAGGTAGAGAAAAAGACACAGATAGATAGATAGATATAGATAGATATGGATCAAAATAACATCTTTTTAAAAAAGTGCGGGCAAGGGGTTCTCGAAAATGTCTGTCGCAAAAGTATGTTAAGGTACTACTAAAAATATGACCCTGTGTAAAATTTCAGCCCTCCAGATGCCCTATAGGCCGAGATATGGCAATGTGAAGGTCACAATATCACCCATTTTTAGCTGTTTTTTGTCAATTTTCAAATGCTTGCCAAAATTAAATTTCACGGTCGTTTTAGACGAATAAAAATTTATTTTCTTCGTCTTTTCGCAAGCTTTCGAACCACTCATGATAGAAATAGGCTACATGGTTCATAAGGTACTCCATAACCTCAAATGTAATGAGTGTTTTTTTCTATTTTTGCTCATATTTAAAACCTTGTAGAATCTTCAAATCTACATCTTTTGTACTGATTCAAAAAGGGACTTGTTTATCTTGAAAATACAAACATTTTCTTTTTTGAAAAGTTCAAAAAGATAAAAAATTGACGAAGATACGATACTTTAAAGTTAACGGTTTTTGCGAAAAACGTGTTTTTTTGCTATTTTCAAGTATCTAGTTCTCCCGGATGGCAAAATATTTTTTAATGAAACTTACGGGAAAAGTTCACTTTTGTTACGTAAAATCACGAAAAAAAATTTTTAGCGTGGCTTTCGTAGTATATCTATCAGTTTTAAGCGTTCGAAAATCTCCATATTTTAATTATTTTCAAAAATTACTTAACGTCATGATTCACACTTCAAAGTCACGTATCACCATCTTTGCAGGACGAATAAAATGCTTTTTGCATCATAAAAAAAGATTAAGAATCGAAGATTCTACAAGGTTTTAAATGTACGCAAAAATTGAAAAAATAGCTTCCCTAGTTAAAATTTTGGAAAGGAACGGATCAAAATGGATTGATACGGACTACGAAAATATTTAATTATACTTCCATTCAAATCCGTTACAATCATATGTTATTGCCAAAATATATGTTTAGGATTGAAACGGATTGACAAATGATTAGAACGGATAAGAACGGATTCAAAATCCGGATTTAAATGGATTGAAACGGATAAAAAAGAACCAATCCATTCCTTTCCAAAATTTTAACTAGGGTTGCTAGACTACTTGTTCTTCAATAACTAGAGGCGATTGGGTATAATAGGGACAGTTGATTTTAACGAGCAATCAATGTCAATGCATAAATTAACTATGTATTACAATAACCAAAACCTGTTATCAATAAATACTTATTTTTTGTATGTGTTCTTGGCGTATTGTAAATTCATGTGTCTTTTTGAAAAATTCACTGAAATGCTTTTTGTACAAGTAAAAGGGAAAATTCAAATGTATTTAAAAATATTTATTTTCAGAAATTTTTCAGAAATTTTAGGATATTACACTCAACAATAATTACATTCATTAACCAATTATTAATTGTCTATTTTTACAATGAAAGAATCTGTATCAAGTGAATATAATTTTACTTTAATTGTTTGTTCATTAATGGGCTCAAAGTAGTGAAATTGCCTGGTATTTTTCACAGTCTGTGCCGATTGAAATCTTTTTGCAAGCTTCTTGCCTCTTGCTACAACGTCGCTATCAGTAACATATAGAAAGCTGTAATATTGTAAAATTTCTTTTATTATTATATATTTAAGGCTTAAATATTTTAAAAATAATACCAATATTCATACCAAATATTTGATTCGATCCCTGACAAATAATTGTACATTTGCTGCGCATTCAAAATTTGAACCCCTTGTAAAGAAGCTTTTCTGATACGCCGTTTTACCGTTCCGCCTATACCATCGCAAACACATATTCCATGAGATGTGGCGAAAAAATTGTAAGATATTATTTTTAATCCGAAATCTTTTGAATGGTAGCATAAATTAATAAAATGATTTCTGAAAGAAAGACAAAATTATTACTTATTGAATATGCGTTTTTTAGGAATTTAAAAAGCTGAAATGACTTAAGTGCCTTCAACCTTGAAAACCGAAAAAACGATGTTTATAAATATGGTTCTGATGTTGACTCAAGGGAATTTTACTGTTAAATGAATATAACACTGTAAAGATTCGGACACTTTGTGTACCGGTTAATATATGGTTAAAAATGACCAATACAAATTTTCAAGAGGCTAGAGTACTTAGAAACCGAGAAATTGATGTTTTAATTTTTTGCTGTTCCAACCCGGTCTCTTATAAGAAATTGTGATTTAGTCATATTCATTTATGTCTTACAAAACATTTAATACTAAGATATTATTCTAAATTTGTGTAGTGCGCGGCAAATGTAAGATAATAATTTATCCAACTTAAAAATTATCGTTGAGTACCTGTAACTTATTAAAAAAAATTATGAAACACAAAAAACTTACATTTAACCTGAAAAATTTAGTCAATTCAGCTCTTATATAGACATTTTTGTTGATAATTAGAAAAAATATCATTTTTTATATTAAGTGCTTAGTCGTTATTTGGTGTTAATTTATATATGCAATTTCTTTAAAGGAACTGATCCTTAAATTGAAAGAAAATTGATTTTTGGTTTTAAGTTTATTTTAATAGCATTTTTCTCAATAATACGATTTAAAAACTTTTATTATTAAATTCAGAAAATTAAAAAAGTTTTCGATAGATGGCATATAAGTCTTGTGCTGTCTCCTAACCTAACATGGTAGAGTAGTTAGAGCGCTGGACTCTTACGCAACCGGTTACCGGTTCAAATCCCAGTCACGTCAGTTTTTTTAATACTCTTATTATTTCAGGTATTTTAATAAAAATAGTTTTAATCATAAAATCTGTCACGTATATTGAAATGTTTAAGGGGGTATCCCTATATAGAAGGGCAAAAATAAACTGAAACTTTGCGAATTTTTTTTTTAAAAACTATACAAGATTTTTATTTGAAAATTTGTTGGTTTATTATTCAAACATTAAATATGCATTTCTTATTTTTTTTATTACATTATTTTGTTTATGCTAGTGATAAAAAAATGATGAACCATGAACTTTTTTTTCTTCCTACAATTTTGTGTGCAGACTTGTCGTCGTCGTATCTCTCTGAAACATAAAAAAAAAGTTTTTTGTTATTATTAGGTCTAAATCTCATCGACTAACCTAAATTAAAAGTATAAAAAAATTCCATAGCAAAATGGTAGACTTTTAAAAAAAAACTGTAATTTTTTTTTATTATTATTGCAAAATTATGGTTAAATAAATTTTTATTTAAAAAATAAGTAGGTTCATCGACTAGATTATGAAATTACCTTCAAAATGGCGTTTTTTTTGTGATAAGTTGAAAACTCGCCGAGAAACTGTGCACACAAAATTGTAGGAAGAAAAAAAAAGTTCATGGTTCATCATTTTTTTATCACTAGCATAAACAAAATAATGTAATAAAAAAAATAAGAAATGCATATTTAATGTTTGAATAATAAACCAAAAAATTTTCAAATAAAAATCTTGTATAGTTTTTTCAAAAAAAATTCGCAAAGTTTCAGTTTATTTTTGCCCATCTATATAGGGATACCCCCTTAATACGTACTAATATAAAATAATAATTAATTAATGTCTTTACAAAATTGTAGAAGGAATATTTGAAAGGTTTCATCAATATTCCGTGAAGTATTGTAAAAATGTGGACAGAGCAATTTGAGTTGTCACCAGAACATTTCAATAATATTTTAGAAATATTTTATTGAATACTTCGTGTAACATTTGCGAAATCTTTGAGTATATTTTGAAATATTTAAGAAATATTTAATCTGATTTTGCATAAAAATATTTCATGCAATACTGCGGAAATGCAAATGCGTAGGACATATAAATATTTCCGAAAAGTTTCGTTAAATATTTCATGCTGCGTGGGTATTTATAGACAACTTAACCTACCTAAAAGTTCTAAAAAGTATTTTGTTACGTATTTTGATACATTATATTGAAATTAACCTTAATAAAAAGTGATAGTTAAGACATAATCTGATTTTGATTCAAATTTTACTTATAAGTCAGGTCAAATGTAAGGTGGTCAGGTCCTCTTAATGAAATATACCTCATGAATAAATAAGAAATAAAAAGTGCGCTATTTTTTATCAGCGTCGTAGGTGTAGAACCCCCTTAAGCTAAAAATCAGCACAAGACAAAATAGCTCATCGAGTAAGAGGCATCTTTAAATTACTTTAACAAGTTATGAGCTGCTTACAAATAATTTATATAAATTATTATTTGCAATTTATTTAAAAAATTGAGAAATGAATGAAATATTATCTAGTAAACTTCTCTTACTTGTTTTTAAATTGTGTTGGAGCACCATCTGAAAAATAAATCAAGTTTTCAATCCATGGAAATGTATTTTTTATTTCATTAAGCACTACTTCCATAAATTTGTGGACTGAGTAAGCTTGGTGTATCGAACTGTCTGAAATAACACAAAAACATTTGTTTTTTACATCACTTCCTGTTTGTTCTTTGTAATACAATGCGACAGTAAATAATGAAGCTGAAGTATTGTTAAAGTAAAATCCCTGGGTAGAATTTTGACTAAGATACGTATAATTTTCAGCAAAATCCATAATAAGTAATGCAGTATCATTGTCTAAATTTTTTTTACATTGAGCAAAATAATCTTTTTGATAAAAAGAAATAAAATGATGATCAGTAATATTACAAATATCTCTTGTTAGATTATCTATGAACTCATTTAAAGGCTCATTGAAATTTTCAAGAGTCACTCTAGTGCTGGCTGAGCTTTCTGAATCTTTGAAATAGTAAATTACAATATTAATAATAAATACTATGCTTTTTTAATAATATTTTTTCTAAAAAAGTGATGGCTTAAATAGTGAAGCCGCTTAAAACTTCTTCTGATTAGTTGTCTTTGAGACACCCGAGTATAAATGACTTTATGTAATATCAGATATACTTATATTTATAATCATATAAGAAATTCATATACGAAGATGTATGAATATATATGATCATATATGCAAATATTAATCCACGTATGAGCATAAATATATTACGGCAACATACAAGTATATATGAATGTTTATGATCATGTATGCCGATATATGACTTTATATTATTCTATATGAACCTATATAGACATAAAAAGTTTCATTTGAATGTGAAATTGATCCATATATAACCATATATAAGCACATACAGTTATATACAATCGCATACAGTCGTACATAGGTATAAATAATAACTCAGTTGGCTTTATATAATCATGTGTAATCATATATGATCATATATGAATATATATTAAATCAAGTTTGTCCATTTTCTTGTCGTGGCTTAGAAATTCAAAATTATTTTATTTACGAAAATTAACTATAATATAAAAGAAATTGTATTAAAGTACTTCATAAAAAATTTATTTAAAATATATATTAAGACAAATTCTTACATTACTTAAAAATTATATACTCACCAATATGATTTTTTTATTTTTTGGCTTCACTGTACATATAATACGTACATTGAAAATACTGAGTAATAGTTTTGAAACTACAATTATCTGGTAATATACTCAATAAGCTTATTTTTCCATCAATTTTGCAGGTATCAAATTTAGATTTAATGTTCAAAATTATATCACGAAACCAACAACTTTCATTATGCATTTGTTCTAAATTCTCAAATTTTGTTAATTTAACGTCACATGCTTTTTCAAAAGTTTTGGTAACCTTATTTACAGCAAGCTGCACTACTTCAATACCTTTCTTCATTACACGTTTGTCATCCAACTTCATTCGTTTAAATGGAGGTATATCCAAATTATTTAGTATCGTATCAAGACACCTTTGTTTTTGTCTATTTGATTTAAAATCTGAATCAGGTGTGTTTTCAAAACTTTGTGATTCTGTACGTTCACTTGCACAGTCTTTGGATTCAAAATTATTTGATGAGGGTACAGATGTTTCTTTCATTTGCACATATTCTAAAATATCTGATTCGATTTGCGTTTCACATACACTGCATACTTTGTGTTCAGAAGTAAATGTTTTATTATGAACTTCTTCCAAATATTTTATGTATTTTGGTTTTAAAAAATATAATTGACTGTTAATTTTGTTTCGATGCCTCTTATATGGATCAATACAATACATACATTCTGTTTGAAAATCATTTACTTCTTTCGTAAATCTCAGGAAACAATTTTTGCAAACTTTTTGTCCTGGTATTACATTGACTTTACAAACCCTCATAAAATTTTTTGATAATTCCACTGTAACCTCTTTTAATCGGTATGTAGTATTTTTTGAGTGTGTATTCCACGGATCACAGCAACTCTTTTGTAAGGTTGAATAATAATTTAGAAATTTAGCACAATGATGACCAAAAATTGTTTGATTTTCTGAGTTTTTTATATTAGGTAATCTTAAGAAAAGACATTTAAAATCTTCGTCTTTGAGGTTTTCAAATTTATGTAGAATCTTTTTTTTTAGTATAAGTATTTAAATGGCAGTCTTCGTTTAAATATATGCCAATACAACATTTATCTGTAGTCTCCATGATACAAAATATTATTTATTTTCATTGATTAACGGGCCTTAAACGCAAAAAATACAGGTAGGGAACAGTTACAGTTACAACCACAGTGTAAGAGAGACAGGTGAGCCAACTCCTATACTCCCTGCTGTGATCAAAACGATGCGCTTCGGCGCTTCGCCGCCTAGGTAGCGCTTTAGGCAGTATGTACTTACAGTGGGTCGAAGTACAGTGTGGCAGATGCCTGTGCTTGACGCTGATTGGTCCGCCATTTTTAGGACATTATGTAATGGTTTTTGCCTATACACAAAATATACACTTTCGGTTTAGCTAAATTTAGCTATATAAATGCTTTTAGTTCTATATCTATGTACATTGTCCTAAAAATGGCGCTTCCAGTTAATTGGCCACACTGTCCCTCGACCCACTCATTATGAACTATACTATATGGATCACACTTAAGGGCTCTTTTCAGGCACATCGCTAAATACACCTAAACAGTATTGATGCATATCCACTCTACGTAATGTTTTATTCTATGACGTCTAATGTAAACTGAAATCCAGTTATAAATCAACTTAATTATATTGTATACTTAAATTATAACTGGATTTCACGCTGAAAAGTTTGTTGTTGTTTAACTTTTGAGCGTCGAAACTCGAAGGGCTATTGCACGTAAAAATGTACATCGAGGAATAGCGACTGAAAGCCAATCAATCACAAGCAAGGTTTAAAGAGATTATTCCTTCTTGTTCCTCCATGTTCCTTCTCAAGAAGGAACGAGTCCCTTTAAAGCTTGCTTGTAATTGGCTATCGGGCCCTATTCCTCGATCTACCTTTTTTGCGTGCAAGAGCCCGAAACTCCAGCCATCAGCTGTGACCATTAAGGTCTCTCTTCACAGTGACACGCGCCTCGCGCACCGTGCACCGTGCGCCGACAGTCCGCATGTTCCAAAATGTTCCAACGAATGAAACAGATAGGAACTAAGAGGAACACGTGTTGAAATACATGGACTGATGTTGATTCCTCTCTGTTTCATTAGATGGTACACGTTAGAACACGCGAACTGTCGGTGCACGGTGAGCGGCGTGCGGGGCGCGGGTTACCATGAAGATAGACCCTTAGACGTCATAGAATAAAACATTGCGTATGAAAAGGGCTCTCTACAGTCAGCCATTGATTCGACATATATAATTAATATTAAATTCAATTGATTGCTCGTTAAAATCATCCGTGCCTACACCGAATGGCCTCTAGTTATTGAAGAACAAGTAGTCTATCAAGCTATTTTTTCAATTTTTGCTTACATTAAAAACCCTGTAGAATCTTCGATTCTTAATCTTTTTTTATGATCCAGAAAGCATTTTATTCGTCTTGCAAAGATGAAAAATATCCTCCTTAGTATGTCCAAAAATATTTCAAATTCACGGTGATACGTGACTTTGAAGTGTGAATCATGACGTTAAGTAATTTTTGAAAATAATTAAAATATGGGGATTTTCGAACGCTTAAAACTGATAGATACACTACGAAAGCCACGCTAAAAATTTTTTCTCGTGATTTTACGTAACAAAAGTGAACTTTTCCCGTAAGTTTCATTAAAAAATATTTTGCCAGCTGGGAGAACTAGATACTTGAAAATAGCAAAAAACACGTTTTTCGCAAAAACCGTTAACTTTGAAGTATCGTATCTTCGTCAATTTTTTATCTTTTTGAACTTTTCAAAAAAGAAAATGTTTGTCTTTTCAAGATAAACAAGTCCCTCTTTGAATCAGTACAAAAGATGTAGATTTGAAGATTCTACAAGGTTTTGAATATGAGCAAAAATAGAAAAAAACACTCATTACATTTGAGGTTATGGAGTACCTTATGAACCATGTAGCCTATTTCTAGCATGAGTGGTTCGAAAGCTTGCGAAAAGACGAAGAAAATCAATTTTTATTCGTCTAAAACGACCGTGAAATTTAATTTTGACAAGCATTTGAAAATTGACAAAAAACAGCTAAAAATGGGTGATATTGTGACCTTCACATGGCCATATCTCGGCCTATAGGGCATCTGGAGGGCTGAAATTACACAGCGTCATATTTTTAGTAGTACATTAACATACTTTGCGACAGACATTTTCGAGAACCCCTTACCCGCACTTTTTTAAAAAGATGTTATTTTGACCGATATGTATTTATTTGTTTATCAATAAACGAAAAAAACTGTACCGTCATTTACATAAAATATATCGCATAATTGCATTACTTCAGGATATGCTCGACATGTACATATATATATATATAGTTCATAATCACATGGTGTTAAATACATATCGCGTCTTTTTCTTAAATTATTTAAAGTATCGCACGCATACTGTCTCACATACGTACACTAATACATAAATACACATACACAGACACTTACAAAATATCACAAAAATTACATAATTTCAAAAGAAATATGCTCGTCCGGTACTTGCTATCACAGTTATAAAAGTTCGTTTCGTCAATAGTCACTCATAAAGTTTCTTATTCAAACACATTAATAAATTACAGGCATACTACACAATAAATAAATAAATAAAATAATAATAAATAATTAAATAAATAAATGAAATAATAATAAATAAATAAAATAATAATAATAAATAAATAAAATAATAATAATAAATAAATAAAATAATAATAATAAATAAATAAAATAATAATAATAAATAAATAAATAAATAGATAGATAGATAGATAGATAGATAGATAGATAGATAGATAGATAGATAGATAGATAGATAGATAGATAGATAGATAGATAGATAGATAGATAGATAGATAGATAGATAGATAGATAGATAGATAGATAGATAGATAGATAGATAGATAGATAGATAGATAGATAGATAGACAGACAGACAGACAGACAGACAGACAGACAGACAGACAGACAGACAGACAGACAGACAGACAGACAGACAGACAGACAGACAGACAGACAGACAGACAGACAGACAGACAGACAGACAGACAGACAGACAGACAGACAGACAGACAGACAGACAGACAGACAGACAGACAGACAGACAGACAGACAGACAGACAGACAGACAGACAGACAGACAGACAGACAGACAGACAGACAGACAGACAGACAGACAGACAGACAGACAGACAGACAGACAGACAGACAGACAGACAGATAGATAGATAGATAGATAGATAGATAGATAGATAGATAGATAGATAGATAGATAGATAGATAGATACATAGATAGATAGATAGATAGATAGATAGATAGATAGATAGATAGATAGATAGATAGATAGATAGATAGATAGATAGATAGACAGACAGATAGATAGATAGATAGATAGATAGATAGATAGATAGATAGATAGACAGACAGACAGATAGATAGATAGATAGATAGATAGATAGATAGATAGATAGATAGATAGATAGATAGATAGATAGATAGATAGATAGATAGATAGATAGATAGATAGATAGATAGATAGATAGATAGATAGATAGATAGATAGATAGATAGATAGATAGATAGATAGATAGATAGATAGATAGATAGATAGATAGATAGATAGATAGATAGATAGATAGATAGATAGATAGATAGATAGATAGATAGATAGATAGATAGATAGATAGATAGATAGATAGATAGATAGATAGATAGATAGATAGATAGATAGATAGATAGATAGATAGATAGATAGATAGATAGATAGATAGATAGATAGATAGATAGATAGATAGATAGATAGATAGATAGATAGATAGATAGATAGATAGATAGATAGATAGATAGATAGATAGATAGATAGATAGATAGATAGATAGATAGATAGATAGATAGATAGATAGATAGATAGATAGATAGATAGATAGATAGATAGATAGATAGATAGATAGATAGATAGATAGATAGATAGATAGATAGATAGATAGATAGATAGATAGATAGATAGATAGATAGATAGATAGATAGATAGATAGATAGATAGATAGATAGATAGATAGATAGATAGATAGATAGATAGATAGATAGATAGATAGATAGATAGATAGATAGATAGATAGATAGATAGATAGATAGATAGATAGATAGATAGATAGATAGATAGATAGATAGATAGATAGATAGATAGATAGATAGATAGATAGATAGATAGATAGATAGATAGATAGATAGATAGATAGATAGATAGATAGATAGATAGATAGATAGATAGATAGATAGAGAGACAGACAGACAGACAGACAGACAGACAGACAGACAGACAGACAGACAGACAGACAGACAGACAGACAGACAGACAGACAGACAGACAGACAGACAGACAGACAGACAGACAGACAGACAGACAGACAGACAGACAGACAGACAGACAGACAGACAGACAGACAGACAGACAGACAGACAGACAGACAGACAGACAGACAGACAGACAGATAGATAGATAGATAGATAGACAGATAGACAGATAGATAGATAGATAGATAGATAGATAGATAGATAGATAGATAGATAGATAGATAGATAGATAGACAGACAGACAGACAGACAGACAGACAGACAGACAGACAGACAGACAGACAGACAGACAGACAGACAGACAGACAGACAGACAGACAGACAGACAGACAGACAGACAGACAGACAGACAGACAGACAGACAGACAGACAGACAGACAGACAGACAGACAGACAGACAGACAGACAGACAGACAGACAGACAGACAGACAGACAGACAGACAGACAGACAGACAGACAGACAGACAGACAGACAGACAGACAGACAGACAGACAGACAGACAGACAGACAGACAGACAGACAGACAGACAGACAGACAGACAGACAGACAGACAGACAGACAGACAGACAGACAGACAGACAGACAGACAGACAGACAGACAGACAGACAGACAGACAGACAGACAGACAGACAGACAGACAGACAGACAGACAGACAGACAGACAGACAGACAGACAGACAGACAGACAGACAGACAGACAGACAGACAGACAGACAGACAGACAGACAGACAGACAGACAGACAGACAGACAGACAGACAGACAGACAGACAGACAGACAGACAGACAGACAGACAGACAGACAGACAGACAGACAGACAGACAGACAGACAGACAGACAGACAGACAGACAGACAGACAGACAGACAGACAGACAGACAGACAGACAGACAGACAGACAGACAGACAGACAGACAGACAGACAGACAGACAGACAGACAGACAGACAGACAGACAGACAGACAGACAGACAGACAGACAGACAGACAGACAGACAGACAGACAGACAGACAGACAGACAGACAGACAGACAGACAGACAGACAGACAGACAGACAGACAGACAGACAGACAGACAGACAGACAGACAGACAGACAGACAGACAGACAGACAGACAGACAGACAGACAGACAGACAGACAGACAGACAGACAGACAGACAGACAGACAGACAGACAGACAGACAGACAGACAGACAGACAGACAGACAGACAGACAGACAGACAGACAGACAGACAGACAGACAGACAGACAGACAGACAGACAGACAGACAGACAGACAGACAGACAGACAGACAGACAGACAGACAGACAGACAGACAGACAGACAGACAGACAGACAGACAGACAGACAGATAGATAGATAGATAGATAGATAGATAGATAGATAGATAGATAGATAGATAGATAGATAGATAGATAGATAGATAGATAGATAGATAGATAGATAGATAGATAGATAGATAGATAGATAGATAGATAGATAGATAGATAGATAGATAGATAGATAGATAGATAGATAGATAGATAGATAGATAGATAGATAGATAGATAGATAGATAGATAGATAGATAGATAGATAGATAGATAGATAGATAGATAGATAGATAGATAGATAGATAGATAGATAGATAGATAGATAGATAGATAGATAGATAGATAGATAGATAGATAGATAGATAAATAAATAAATAAATAAATAAATAAATAAATAAATAAATAAATAAATAAATAAATAAATAAATAAATAAATAAATAAAAAATAATGAAATAAATAAATAAATTATGACGGGTAATGGTACCTCGTCACATACTCTCTCTCTCATACAGAAAACATGTACTAATTATTTAAGTGTTACAGGCAACATCAGCGGCAGCATGAGATAGCGAAGGAGCCGGTGAGTAACGAGAGGGAAAGAGAGAGAGAGTAGAGATAGGCCGCCGGAGGGGGGGGGGGCGCAGCGAGAGAGAGCCGCGACGCACGGTGTGAAAAAAATGTTTTCTTTGTGTTAAAACCTAATATCTCACGATTGAGTAAACCGAATTGGATGAAATTTAGTGGGAATATAGTTTGAGTTGAGTGGAATGAGGGAAAATTATTGAGGAGGCCCAAAATAGATTTCCAAGGCCCCAAAATTCAAGGAAGAAAAGCCCATTTTGCGATTTTAGCAATAAATTCATCGCCATTTTTAATATTCATGATATTTTTTGGAAAAAACTATGTTACTTACAGATTTTAGTCTACTGAGCTTAAATTCACCGAGAACAGATATCTGAGAATTTTCACTTTCCAAGAAAATTCACTTAAGCATGAAAAATCGTGTATTTTTGGTAAAAAGTCGTGTAGATATTTATAAACTTTTTTATTATAATAGTAAACATTTTAAATTTTATAAAATGTTGGTACTGAACATGCCTAAGGCAAAAAACTGAAAAAAGTTTGTAACACAACATATAGCTTGCTTTTCCGCCCGAAAAATTGTGGCTTGCATCACAATTTTCGTCAGATTTTTACATTTTATATGAAATGATGACTTATCTAATGAAAATGAATAAATGAACACCTCAACTCATTTTTAGGAATAAATTGCTTCTTTTCCCCATAACCCTCAAACACCTAAACCCAGCCCTTAAACCCCAAAACCCTTTAACGCCAAAACCTTCAAACCCCAAAACCCTTAAACTCCAAAACCCCAAAACCCCGGAACCCTAGAACCCCTGATTCGACGCCGAGAACCCTGAAATCCCAGAACTCAACCCTCAATCCCCAGAATCCTAGAACATTCAAACCCCAGAACCCTAGAACCCTCAAACCCCAGAACCCTCAAACCCTAAATCCCTCAAACCCAGAACCCCAGAACCTTCAAACCCCAGAACCCCAAAATCCTCAAACCCCATGACCCTCAAACTCCAGAACCCTCAAACTCCAGAACCCTCAAACTCCTGAACCCTCAAACTCCAGAACCCTCAAACTCCAGAACCCTCAAACTCCAGAACCCTCAAACTCCAGAACCCTCAAACTCCAGAACCCTCAAACTCCAGAACCCTCAAACTCCAGAACCCTCAAACTCCTGAACCCTGAAACTCCAGAACCCTTAAACCCCAAAACCCTTAAACCCCAAAACCCTTAAACCCCAAAACCCTTAAACCCCAAAACCCTTAAACCCCAAAACCCCAAAACCCCGGAACCCTAGAACCCCTGATTCGAAGCCGAGAACCCTGAAATCCCAGAACTCAACCCTCAATCCCCAGAATCCTAGAACATTCAAACCCCAGAACCCTAGAACTCTCAAACCCCAGAACCCTCAAACCCTAAATCCCTCAAACCCAGAACTCCAGAACCCTCAAACTCCAGAACCCTCAAACTCCAGAACCCTCAAACTCCAGAACCCTCAAACTCCAGAACCCTCAAACTCCAGAATCCTCAAACTCCAGAACCCTCAAACTCCAGAACCCTCAAACTCCAGAACCCTCAAACTCCAGAACCCTCAAACTCCAGAACCCTCAAACTCCAGAACCCTCAAACTCCAGAACCCTCAAACTCCAGAACCCTCAAACTCCAGAACCCTCAAACTCCAGAACCCTCAAACTCCAGAACCCTCAAACTCCAGAACCCTCAAACTCCAGAACCCTCAAACTCCAGAACCCTCAAACTCCAGTACCCTCCAACTCCAGAACCCTCCAACTCCAGAACCCTCCAACTCCAGAACCCTCAAACTCCAGAACCCTCCAACTCCAGAACCCTCAAACTCCAGAACCCTCAAACTCCAGAACCCTCAAACTCCAGAACCCTCAAACTCCAGAACCCTCAAACTTAATCCCTAAAACCTAACCCAACCCAGTAAAAATTAAAAGATAACTATACTCAACATCACTTATTAAAATGCATATTAAAGTCCACAATATACTATTTGTGCTTTAGCGAGCAAATGGAATATGAAGAAGCTGTCAGCAGCGATGCCACTAAAGACGATACTGATGATAATGACAGTGATTAAATAATAAACAAGAATCTTTTTATGTATGGAGTACCTAACTATAGATGGACTTGTAAATAAACTAATAACTAAGTTATGGATGTATATAAAAGAAAAATCTGCTCTATTTTTTCGTAGAAGTAAGAATTTTAAATATAGCATTTGAAAAGCCTTTTCGGTACAAAAAAGGGTTCGGCTGCCATTTTTTTCATAAGGGTTTGGGGTTTAAGGGATCTGAGGTTCTGTAGTTTGAGGGTACTGGGGTTTCAGGGTTCTGGGGTTCTGCGATTTGAGGGTTTCGGGGTTGGAAGGTTTCAGTATTTGAAGGTTCTGGAGTTTGAGGGTTCAGGGGTTTGAGGGTTTGAGGGTTATGGGGTTCTGGGGTTCTGGGGTTTGAGGGATTCTGAGATTTGAGGGTTTCGGGGTTTTGGGGATTAAGGGTTTTGGAATTTGAGGTTTCTGGGTCTTGAGGGATCTGGGGTTCTGACATTTGAGATTTCTGGGGTTTGAGGGATTCTGAGATTTGAGGGTTTCGGGGTTTTGGGGATTAAGGGTTTTGGAATTTGAGGTTTCTGGGTCTTGAGGGATCTGGGGTTCTGACATTTGAGATTTCTGGGGTTTGAGGGTTCAGGGATTTGAGGGATCTCGGGTTGAGTTCTAGGTTTCTGGGGTTGGGTTCTAGGTTTCTGGGGTTGGGTTCTAGGTTTCTGGGGTTTGAGGGTTAGGTTGGGTTCCGGTGTTTTGGGGTTCGACAGTCCTGTGATTTGAAGGTTGGGTTGCGGAATTTGAGGGTTCTGGGGTTTGAGGGTTTAGGGGTTCTGGGGTTTGAGGGTTTTGGGGTTCTGGGGTTTGAGGGTTCTGGGTTTCTGGAGTTGGGTTCTGGGATTCTGGGATTTGAGGGTTTTGGGGTTTTGGGGATTAAGGATTTTGGAATTTTAGGGATTTTGGTCTAGAGGGTTCTGGGGTTGTGGCATTTGAGGGTTTCGGGGTTTGAGGGTGTAGGGGTTTAAGGGTTATGGAATTTGAGGATTCTGGGGTTTGAGGATTCTGAGGTTCTGGGGTTAGGTTCTGCGATTTGAGGGCAATTTAAGGGTTATGGGGTTTGAGGGTTTCAGTATTTTAGGGTTCTGGAGTTTGAGGGATCTGGGGTTTTGGGGTTCTGGGGCTTGAGGGTTCTAGAGTTCTGGGGTTTGAGTATTCTGGAATTTGAGGGTTTCGGGTTTTTGGGGTTTAAGGGTTTTGGAATTTGAAGTTTCTGGGTCTTGAGGGTTCTGGGGTTATGGGGTTGGGTTCCGGTGTTTTGGGGTTCGACAGTTCTGTGATTTGAAGGTGGG
The DNA here is from genome assembly GCA_949152435.1 of Gastracanthus pulcherrimus. Taxonomy (NCBI): domain Eukaryota; kingdom Metazoa; phylum Arthropoda; class Insecta; order Hymenoptera; family Pteromalidae; genus Gastracanthus; species Gastracanthus pulcherrimus. The sequence goes on from OX424576.1 coordinate 87,986,097, forward strand.
GTTCGGGTTTTGAGGGTTTCGGAGTTTGAGGGTTTAGGTGTTTCAGGGTTTTGGAATTTGTGGGTTCTGGGGATTGAGGATTCTGAAGTTCTGGGGTTAGGTTCTGCGATTTGAGGGTTTCGGGGTTTGAGTTTCAGTATTTGAGGGTTCTGAGGTTTGAGGGTTTTGGGGTTTTGGAATTTGTGGGTTCTGGGGATTGAGGATTCTGAAGTTCTGGGGTTAGGTTCTGCGATTTGAGGGTTTCGAGGTTTGAGTTTCAGTATTTGAGGGTTCTGAGGTTTGAGGGTTTTGGGGTTCTGGGGTTTGAGGGTTCTGAAGTTTGAGGGTTCTGGAGTTTGAGGGTTCTGGGGTTTGAGGGTTCTGAGGTTTGAGGGTTCTGGTGTTCTGGGGTTTGATGGTTCTAGGATTTGAGGGTTTGGGGGTTTGAGGGTTCTGGGGTTTGAGGGTTTTGGGATTCTGGGGTTTGAGGGTTCTGGGGTTCCGAGTTTAAGGATTCTGCGATTTGAGGGTTTCGGTATTTGAGGATTTCAGTATTTGAGGGTTCTGGTGTTTGAGGATTCTGGGGTTCTGGGGTTTGAGGGTTTGAGGGTTCCGGGGTTTTGAGGATTAAGGGTTTTGGAATTTGAGGTTTCTGGTGCTTGAGGGTTGGGTTCTGGAGTTCTGATATTTGCGGGTTCTGGGGTTTGAGGGTTCTAAGATTCTGGGGTTTGGTTCTGGGATTTGAGGGTTCTCGGCTTGGGTTCTGGGGTTTGAGGCTTCCGGGGTTTTGGGGTTTGACATTTCTGTGGGTTGATTTAGGGGTTTGAGACTTTCGGGGTTTGAGGGATTTGGGGTTTAAGGGTTTTGGGGTTTGAAGGTTTTGGCGTTAAAGGGTTTTGGGGTTTAAGGGCTGGTTTTAGGTGTTTAATGGTTATGGGGAAAAGAAGCAATTTATTCCTAAAAATGAGTTGAGGTGTTCATTTATTCATTTTCATTAGATAAGTCATCATTTCATATAAAATGTAAAAATCTGACGAAAATTGTGATGCACGCCACATTTTTCGGGCGGAAAAGCAAGCTATATGTTGTGTTACAAACTTTTTTCCGATTTTGCCTTAGGCATGTTCAGTATTAACATTTTATAAAATTTAAAATGTTTTCGATTATAATAAAAAAGTTTATAAATATCTACACGACTTTTTACCAAAAATACACGAATTTTCATGTTTAAGTGAATTTTCTTGGAAAGTGAAAATTCTCAGATAACTTTTCTTGGTGGATTTAAGTTCAGTAGACTAAAATCTGTAAATAACATAGTTGTTTCCAAAAAATATCACGAATATTAAAAATGGCGACGAATTTATTGCTAAAATTGCAAAATGGGCCTTTTTTTCTTGAATTTTGGGGCCTTGGAAAACTATTTTGGGCCTCCTCAATAATTTTTCCTTATTCCACATATCTCGAACTATATTCCCACCAAATTTCATCCAATTCGTTTCACTCCATCGTCAGATATTAGGTTTTAACACAAAGAAAATATTTTTTTCACACCGTGCGACGTTGAGAGCAGAGACGCTTGAACTTCCGAGTGAACACGTTGTGTACACCGCGAGTGTGATCGAGTAACGGAGCATTGTCATGCGATTAGGCAGTAGCAGTGCGAGATCCGCTCCATCGAGGTTATCGAGGGCCGTGACACCACCCTGTTACTTCTCCCTGGACTGGTGGTTTACCTGTTGCGACAGCGCAAGGATCATCGCAGCTAGGGATAATTGTAAGTCTCTTTTCGCCTCGAAACTCCCTTTATCTCTTTCTCTCTTCCTCGTGGCATCATCCCTACCGGCGACTAGCCTGCGAGAGCACACGGGCATCGGCTTGTACGCATTTGTACTCCTTTTCCTACTGTATTAGAATATACACGGTATTCTTAACATATCTCTTGAGTTATCCTTGACTCTACCTTCTCCCCACGTATTCATGCTCGAATAATTAAACATTAATATATCGCAGGTTTGCTCCGGGCTAAAACTCCGTTATATAATTGGCGCCCTCCGGGAAAACTCACAGAGTTGTGGGGATTAATTTGGAAAAATCAGCGGAAAAGTGTATACGGCGTTCGGCGCGGCGTATATCGGGAACGCGTGCGTCGAAAAATAATTCAGTAAGCCGTATATACAGACTTTGCGCGGAAAGTATATTGCAGCTGGCATGTGAGCTCTCGCGCGCAAAAGGTAAACAAACCTCGGCTGACCCTGGAAATTCTGAGAAATTCTGGAAATTCTGAGTACGGGCGAGGCTGGAATTAAATAATATTTCGGCATTTTATTTAATTCGAACGGCTGCTCGATTTATGCGTACATCGTATTTAACATACGAGGCGAATATAACTTGCAGTTAAATAGTTTCTTTAGTGTAGGCAGCGTGCGTAAATAAAATTTTTGTAAAAGCGTCTCTTGCAAGTGGACAAATGTGTTTGTCAAAGTGTATTTTATAACAAATATTAGAAATAAAATATAGTGATTAAAATTTTCTTAATTAACAGTAAATAAAAAATACACTTTTTGTTGCTGTTGTGATGAGTTAGTGCTATTTTAGTAAAAATAAAGTGTGAATTTTAATAAAATCACTGGATATTTAAATTAATAAAATTTCGTATATATAAAGCGAACTCGCATAATTAATAATACAAACACTTATTTCGTGACGTAAATAAATGTAATTTCTATTGCTGAAAATTTCCTATAATTCAAAGTGTGTAAAAATAAAAGAATTCTTAAAAATTTTATTTCGGAATTTGAGTAGTAGTATATTCACTATCACTTGTTCACAAAATTAATTTATGGTTAAATAAATAATTTTGGTAAATAAAATAACAGTTTAGACCACTTGCTCATTTACTAGCTAATGTAATTGCTCATTTATTCGTATCTAAGTCGATATAGAGCCGATTTTTCGTGATTTTAGATAAATTGCGGGGGTTTAAAATTCTTTTTTTTACAGCGATCTAAACAAGTTTTTCTAATTCAAATTGAGGTTGAATAAAAATAGTATTCTTTCAGTATTGAGTATAATTATATTTAATTATAAATTTTTCTTTATTATTAATAATTATTGGGTAATAGTTGTTAGATAAGTGATTTACGCAATACAACACAAATTCGGAAATACACTGAAAGAAACAATTACTTATTGTAATTAACACAGTTTTGATTGAAAACAGTTCCTATTCAAACAATTATTATTTGATTTAATTAACTGAAATGTTCGAATTAATAGCTTGTGATTAAAATTTAATTTTGTAGCATTTAAATCTAAAATAGTTAATTTCGTGTACAGTTAGAATGCAACAATTGATAGGAAAATGGCGAATCAATACGACATAACCATTGATGAAACGGTAGGAACCGAGATCCAAGCGTGGATTTTACGTTTAGATGGACAATCGATAGATATTTTTCTAAATCGACTAGAATTAAAAAGTGATGGCACACAATTTGCGAAAAGCAATAGGTTATATAGGCGCTTGCGGGGCGACTACACGGCAACCGACTTCGTTGATAGCTTAGACAGCACAGATACCGAAGAAGAGAAAACTAATCGAGAAGAGAAGCACGATGAAGTATTACAAGATACGAAGTTCAGCAATGAAACACAGGCCGAAATATTACAAAGGTAGCAATATTATGTAAGTCACCGAGGAGGTACGGACCTACCAAACGATTTTGCTCCAATACCAACCAGCTCTACTCAGATGAGTTCCTTGAACATGTTCTTAACGAGATGCCAAGAGAATGGATAATTGAACACTGGTGTGTTACAGAATAATGTGGGAGCAGGATCAGAGGCGGCAGCGACGGTAGTTATGACAACACCGAAACAACACGCCACCAGCTGACGAGTTGCAAGCGATCGAGAGTAAATAACAAATCACGAATCTTGAGACCTTAATTCGGTTGGCGCGACAGGCAGAAGCTGTCGTGGAGATGCGGCGGAACTGGAAGGAGCCACCTCCAGCAGATAAGTGCTTGTTGCCGTAATTGGCATATAAAGGGCCACGCGCACCGACGAACTATTATTCTTGCTCCGATCGCGACGGCGGCAGGACCTATAGTAGCTCACGATGCGAATGGCGCTTCAGAGGAGTCAACTCCTCACATAGAGAGAGACTACTCTCGCTGGTGGATGCAAGTGGGAGTTGGTGGATTCCAAGTGCGAGCACTGCATGATGGAGGTGCCGCACGCACCTGTATTGGACCACTAGGCTTGCAGATCGCTGCCGCGTGCAATAAAAAGATTGCACCCAGTAAAGGACCAGGCGTACGGATGGCTAACGGTCAGATTTCTTCCGTAATCGGTTATGTCGATTTACCATTCGTGATAGGCGATATACGACGTCATTTAGAGGTCGTTATACTACCCGAGTTGCCTGAAGGATGTCTTCACGGGGTAGATATCAAGCGAGCGTTCAACGCATACGTCCTGCCTCGGGAAAATAAACTCAAGGTAGAAGGGATTGAGAAACTTCTTTCTCTCGAGGTAGCGACAGTAGGAGTATATGAGATTCCGGTCTCCTCCGTTGGGCTTGCCGACGTTACAGATGTACAACGATTGCAATTACAAGAGATGTTGCATCGAGTGTTACCAAAGGGCAAAGTGCCTTTGGGTCGCACTAACCTCATCACACATAAAATTGATGTGGGTTCTGCGCGACTTATTAAGCAGCGATACTATCCTATCTCTAAGAAACTGGAAAAAGATATGCATGCACAGGTGCATAAGATGCTGTAAGCAGGGGCCATTCGTAGATCCCATAGCGAATGATCGAGCCCAGTGGCAATGGTCCGTAAGCCAGACGGCTCTTACCGCTTCTGCGTCGACTATAGGAAGTTGAACGGAGTGACTAGAGTGCCTGCGTATCCGCTTCCTTACATGGATTCCATCCTGCGAAAGCTACAGAAAGCACGCTATATCTCCAGTATCGACCTAAGCAGTGCATACCATCAGTTAGACGAAAAGTCACGACACCTGACTGCATTCACAGTGCCAGGCCTAGGCCTGTTCGAATTCTGTTCTCTCCCATATGGCGTATCTGGCGGACCCGCAACGTTCGAAGAATTGAGCGACCGAATTATAGGTCCAGAGCTGGAGCCACACGCATATTCATATATGGATGACATGATTATAACGACAGAAACTTTCGAAGAGCACTTGATATAGCTTGAGTACGTTCTCCGCAGAATTATCGATGCGGGTCTCGCCATCAATTTCGAGAAAAGCGAGTTTTGCCGCAGCGAAGTTAAGTTTTTAGGGGTTCTCGTGAATCGAGATGGATTCCGGACGGATCCACAAAAGATCGCCCCAGTGGTGGTGTTTCCTGCTCCGAAAAATCTTAAACAACTTCGGCGATTTCTAGGAATGGCGTCGTTGTACCGGAAATTTCAAAATGATTTCGCCACGATTGCGGACCCGCTTACCCATCTGACTAGATCAAATGTGTAGTATGTATGGGGTGATGAGCAGCAGATGGCGTTTGAACAGGTTAAAGCTCTTATCGCATCTGCTCCTGTGTTGCATAGTCCATCTTTTGACCACCAGTTCGTCGTACAAACTGACGCCAGCGGTACCGGTCTCGGTGCGGTGCTCACACAGACTATTGATGGAATGGAATACGCGTTGTGCTTTGCTAGCCGCACGTTAACATCAGCTGAAAGGAACTACTCACCAACTGAGCGCGAGTGTCTCGCAGTACTGTGTTTTCTATTATTCTTTTTTTACTAATTGAGAGAGAGCGGTAGAGGTTGAGCTGGCACACCTCCGGCTAGCAGCGTCTGGGGGAGGGGTTTGTGACGGGTAATGGTACCTCGCCACATACTCTCTATCTCATACAGAAAACGTACTAATTATTTAAGTGTTACAGGCATCATCAGCGGCGGCATGAAATAGGGAAGGAGCCGGTGAGTAACGAGAGAGGAAGAGAGAGAATATAGGTAGGCCGCGGGGGGTGGGAGTGGGTGGGTGTGGGCGCGGTGAAAGAGAGCCGCGACGTTGAGAGCAGAGACGCTTGAACTTCCGAGTGAGCACATTGTGTACATCGCGAGTGTGTACGAGTATCAGGGTATTGCTGTGGGCTAAAATAAATAAATAAATAAATAAATAAATAAATGAGTGAGTGAGTGAGTGAGTGAGTGAATGAGTGAGTGAGTGAGTGAGTGCAAGCGAGCAAGCGAGCAAGTGAGCGAGCAAGCAAGCAAGCAAGCAAGCAAGCAAGCAAGCAAGCAAGGAAGCAAGCAAACAAGCAAGCAAGCAAGCCAGTCAGCCACCCAGCCACCCAGCCACCCAGCCAGCGAGCCAGCCAGCCAGCCAGCCAGACAGCCAGCCAGCCAGCCAGCAAGCGAGTAAATAAATAAAAAAAAATAAAGAATTAAATAAATAAATAAATAAAGAAATAAGATACAGTACAAGATTTAAGTATGGATACAATTATTATGAACGGTTCACGTACGTACCTGCGCACCACCGTCTTAAATTTGCATAGCGATGGCAGGTATTTAATACTTCGGTAGATAGTATTCCAAAGGCGCGCACTGCGAGCTTTAAACGAGTAACTTTCTTTAACAGACCTTATCTGTAAGACAGAAAATTCATATTGGTTATAGATCATGAGCCAGTTAAGATCTTTCGCACCATCAAGAAACCAGATATTTGATCTAACAGATTGAAAGCTACATTGCGCGGCTACATATTTGATGTTATTTATCGACCTGAGGTAATTAAGTCAAACGCTGATGTGCTCCCACGCTAACCGGTCATGGCAGAAGATGAAGAAAATCCTGTGATCCCCCCAAAAGCGGAGCTCTATGAAGTTGCAGAGGCGCAAGAAGAAGGGGACAGCGAGGCTTAGTTGGACCAACCCTCAGCCAGAATTTTTGATTCACGAGCCATAAATAAGAAAGATATTGAGAAAGATAGAAAGACTAAACAAATCAGATCGGAGTCAGAGACATATGAAATAATAAATAGCCGCAAAAAGAACCACTGGAGCAGTTCACTTTTATACAAACAGGGTGATGCGTTAGCAGTGAGAAACACTGAAGACAGTTTCTATTTATGTCTGATTACGAGCGACATTTTTCGAGAAGACGGACTAATAAGCATACGCTGGTTGATACATCTGGAAGGCAAGAAAGACATTTACATACTTAAATTACATAGACACAATATAATTTACCTGTGTAATAACAAATGTAGATGTAGAGCCGGCTGGAAAAAATAAATTTCGGCTGGACTCGCAGGAATGTGAGAAAATCTTAGCTATCCTACATGCCTCCATCGAAGCACACAAAATAGTCAAGCCCAACGAATCGCCGGCTGCAGACATAACGCAGTCAATCAGCCAGGAAAAAGAAGAAAATAGCGAAGGCGATTAGACCACAATCAGCCAGGAAAAAGAAGAAAATGGCGAAGGCGATTAGACCACAATCGCTAAATCTATGACCGCCTCAATTTAATCACGCACCAGCTATTAAAATTGCTCTAGATCAAAATATAACACCATTAGAAATCATTAATGTACAACACGGAGTTATGGACATCGCTGAAGTCGCAGAATTAAGACCTTCAGGTCTGCCAAAAACATCTGAAACAGCAGAAAAATCTGCAGATAGCCCTCTTGTACACTCTTGATAGCAGCAACACAGCAGCCAATCCCGCACGCCATTCAAGCAAATTTTACCAGATTTGGCAAATAAATTACGTGCAAGGCTTATTGTCGACATGTAAGATCTCGACATCAAAAGGATAAATGGCAAGTAAATAAATGTCTGATAGAGGCTGATATAGAACCCGGTAGCACACCTGATATTAATAGCCTCGAGCGCAAAAGCTCCGTCACTGATACGCCTGACATACAGCGAGTACAGCGCACGTCGCCGACGCGCGACGAAAATAAATCTAAAACTGATATCAGTATGCAGGTAATACGTCAGTCGTGAAACACTGCACTGCCAGGTCGGACCAGCGAAGCTGTGAGCCATCTCCTGAATAAAATAAATGACTTGGCACCAATACCTATTGCTCGCGCGATAGCCGGCCAAAACGCAGGAATTAAAAAAAAGCTTTGAAATTTGCTTATAATTAATCGCGGTAATAGCGTCGTGTGAAAGTGTAGCTAAGAGCACTTAACGATAGTCCGGAACACGTGTGGTGGGTGGAAGGATGCGGAGTCTGAGGGAAAGTGAATACGATTCTTACACTGATTTTAATGTAGAAAATCACAGAATAAAAGTGAGCATTTGTTGCTCTTAAAAATAACCATTTACATGTTGTCTTAGTGTGTAATTGTTAGTGTGTAAGAAAAACCTTAACACGAGGTCGCGAGAATAGGCTTCGCGATGCGCGTGAATGCTCCGAGGTGCCAATAGTCGCAGTCAGGCAGGAAGAGAGCGAGCTCGGCGAGAACAATTAGTTTTGATCAGGAAGGAAGAAAGTGGGAGAAAACGCGCTGCTGTATCCTTTATCGTAAGAAATCATACAAGCGAGCGCTTCAAATCTTGCACGATAGAGAAACACAATACGCGCGAAAATATGAAATACAATAGAGCCGCTGCAAGTGCAAGCGGCCTGAACATGCCGCCCGCCTCGTTGTGAGTAAAACAATGACGGCACAGTTGTTCAAAAAAGGAAGAAGGAAGACAGAGAAAGAAGGAGATATCGTGTAGGTAGTCGGTTTGAAGACGGTGTTTGTCTTCTGCCGCTGAAGTCACGTCGCTGTATGCCAAAGTTGGCTGTTCACCGTGGAGCCCTGACTACTGCTAGATGGAGCAGCTTGGAGATCAGGGTGGTAGGCAACCAGCTGGCTGCTCTGGGCCCTTCCCCGTAAGGCATTACAACTGAAGGGCAGTCCTCCAATGAAGGGACAGATGCAGTAGGCGACTTAAGCATCTCTTGATGGCTAAAATGTGTAGAAGAGAGAGCGTAAAGAAGACTAGATTGATTTTACTTTTAAAAAGATTATACGTAGCACAGATAACAGATAGCAGAGGTGTAAAGTGTCTCTATGTGTATGTAAGTGTCAAGTGTATCATCTTCGTCAGGTCTTCATGAGATCTTCATATAAAAGCTAAACCATTCATGAAGACAAAGAATGTGCCGTGGATGGGCGCGGGAGCTGATTGGAAGCAGCTGCTGGCTGGATGGGTACCTCGGCCAGGTTGAGGGCAGCTGCCTAGCCTAGGCGAACAGGTACGTTTCTGGCCGAGGACCTGTAGAAGGTGCAGCTTGGCAGGCGACATTGTAATCTGTCTTACAGACTGGCGATGAAGATGGTGGTGCTCGACTCCTTGAGCGTCAAACAAGCGGCTAAGTGGAGCGGTGCCGCCCGCCATGGCGAATGCGGCCTCGCAGATGAGGCGGTTTGATGCTGAAACTGAGATTGTGATGACAGTGGTTGACTGCTCTCGTCCACTAGCGCTTACTGGAATGTGGAATATACATGATATATATGGCTTTCGCCCGCAGAGACGATGTGACGTTTTAGAAAGGAATGCAATAATATTGTATGAGCAATAAAACCGTCACAACTATCCTCCCCAGATGCTGGGTAGCCGACCAGGCGGTCCAGCTCTCTGCATTCTACGGCTATATGACTATGCATCGAAAGCCTCTGTAGAGAGCGATTTAAGCCCGTTGCTGTAACTGCAGAGTCTAGCGACAGCGTAGAGCTACACTTGATATGCTGATTGGTGGAAGAGCATGAGCTAGGAACTGCTCGGATTAGCTTCTCCGGAGCTTGATTAAATAGTCTGGTTCTCAGCGATATCCTTTTACAGGTGCAGACTGTTTGAGGTTAGACTCATGCCCTAAGTCAAGCAGCTTAGCATATATTGGAAGAAAGTGAGCTCCAATATTCACTTCGCAGCTTGATGGCGAAGCCCTTCAGCTGAGTATACGAGGTCTGTCCCAAAAGTATCCGACTTACCTCGATTTTTCGGCGCTTGATTTATTCTTCGTCAAAGTAGTCCCCATTTGATTGAACAAGACGCTCATATCGATGTTTCCACTTATTAAAGCACTCTTGAAAGTCAGACTTCGGAAACGCCTTTAGTGCATTCATCGCATTAGTTTCAAAAGTCTGTTTATTGTCGAATCGATGTCCTTTAAGCGGCATTTTCAATCGAGGAAACAGCCAAAAGTCGCAGGGAGCTATATCAGGACTATATGGATGACGGCGGAGCTGCGCAACACTGTGTTTCAATAAACACTGCTGCACAAGGTTTGATGCGTGCGCTGGAGCATTGTCGTGATGAAGAAGCCAGTCACCGGTTTCCCAAAGTTGCGGTCGTTTTCTCCTGATTGCATTACGTAATCTTTTCAAAACTTCAACGTAGTACTCTTTATTGATTGTCTGGCCTGTAGGGGCATATTCGTGGTGCACAATGCCCTCATAATCGAAAAAATCAATTAACATTGACTTGATGAACGAGGATCACTGTCAACAGATGTGCGGCCACTTTTGAACCGCCTATACCACTCTTTTATTTGTGTTTTGCCCATATACTCATCTTTAAACGCCTTTTGCAACATTTAAATAGTTTCCGCACAACTTTTACCGAGTTTAAAGCAAAATTTTATGCAAATTCGCTGTTTGGTTCGTTCTGCCATTTTTAGCAATAAGCAAATTGCGACGAACGTAAAAAAGTCGTTGTAAACAAATACACGCTGCGCGGGAACTAAGGCGTTTCATCGGTATCTCAGGCTACTGACGAGAAGGTTAGGAGTTGCTGGTGACGTTCGTACCCTCCAGAGGTCACCTGAGTCTCTCCGCGCGAAGATATGAACGTAGGTCGGATACTTTTGGGACAGACCTCGTAGACTGCCCTCTTAGTAGGTAGATGCTCGATGGCAGATGTTGGCTGTAGCGAGGCTGGGCTCGGAGTACCAAAGCTGCTCCGCCTCAAAAGGCCTGTGATGACAGACTCTCCTCCGCAAGGTGACTCAGACATATGGTAGAGTCACTGCTGTTAGTAGCAGACTTCGTTGATGTATAGTTCATGTACATTCACTCGCAGTTGAAAGTTGCTGAAAGTGTACACAAATTATTATCGGTATTTTGCATAAATTTCATAAATATTTGTGAAATAGGACTAAATATAATAGCGTAGCATAGGGTGCTACTATGTGTGACTCGACTGGTATGGTTAGCTATTGCGTGCCCAGTTATGGCTCGAGACAAGCTCTCATAGAGTGTGAGTGCGACCAACAGTGTAGGAGCAAACACCATTATTTAAAACCTCACTATAAAACAGCACTTGTTATACTGCAAAATGCTCTCTTGCGCATATGCTCTCTTGACTGACTTTCGCAGTAGTGGTTGTGCTACCAGACGAGGAGCAACTATGTATCGTAAACCCAGGGCTTGACTAGCTGTATAGCTGTCCTCGAGGTTACGTTCGCCTTGTAGATGGTGAAGAGTTCTCTTGGTGTAGCAAAGGTGCTGCATGTAGACCAGGAGCTATGCAGAAAAGCCAGTCTGTAGCTCGACTTGTTGCAGTAGAGTATGTCATTACCTCGGAAGCTCTGAAGGTGGCTGACGGGGCAGGAACTACGCAGACAAGCCTAGCTGGAGCTCGACTGGAGCCTGTAGTCGAAACAGCACGTTGGCGGGCCAGGAGCTTCTCAGACAAGCCAGTCTGGAGCTCGACTGATAGGCGTAGCTGGGGCAGGCCTTAGCAAAGCTTGTCCGATGTTTACTGACTGCTATATACTCAACTTCTGGGCGACTGTCGTAGTGTCTCTGCATGCGTTAAGCTCGAGGTAGCATTGAAGTTTCAGAGTGCAGCAATGGAGATGCTGTGACCCGAGTAGCCACTGTGGATCGAAGTGGTCGACGCAGACTCTCTTGATTGTGGCTCTCTTGATTGTGGCTCTCTTGCGCGTGCTCCTGTAGTCTGGCCTCGAGATCTCCAAGTACAGTAGTATAGATAGTGCTGGATTAGTTTTTGACTGTTATTCAAAAAGTAACGACTTGCACACAGCTTACCTTACAAATAATTATATGCAGTAAATAATTTAAAGTTAGAAGTAACAACTAGGTAGATGGCTCTTTGATGAGCATAGCAAGCCATTTAGAGTGGTGGCTATGTACAGTTTAAACTTGCAAACTATAATGACAATTTGAGTAATACAGAATGGATTATGAAAGCATCGAACGATGTCATTATATAGTAAATATTAAATATTATAGCAAATGTCATAGATAATAGTAGAATAGATTCAATGTTAAGCATCAAGCGTTTAATGCTACATACAGTTTTATAATCAAAATATATTGCATTAAATTCGAAGATATAAAATAAAAAGAGAGAGAGACACATACTTTTGTATACTTAGCGATGTCAAACACACGACATTACACATATACGCATACATCATAAAGCCACTGAGGCAGTAATGCAGTCCCTTAAGCGTGTAACGTACATTGGTGTACGTTGTGCCTCGGCCAAGGGTGTCTCATGTCCGGTGAAAAGTGTCGAGTGCACAAACACCACAGGTGCTTATCTCGCGCGCGTCTGCGCGCTCGAGATGAGCGCGCCTCTAGGAAGACGCACACGGACAGTTGTCGCGCAGCACGCACGAGACGAGTATCTCGGGCAGTAGCTGCATTCCACGATACACCACTCTCTCCTAGAAGCAACAATAAACGATTAGCCCTACCCTTTGTAACTATCTATGAAACATCAAAACCTCATCGGGACTCGACACTTAACTGTGCCGAGTAAAACACGTGACGATCCTCCCACATCGTCTGCACCTTTTTCCGTAACAAATAAAATAAAAGGTGTCCACCTTTAGAACCTGTTTTATCGTAGAGAACGTCAAAAATGAATCTTCTACGTCTTTCTTAAATTATAATATGCAGCACAAAAGCTACGAGGGTAGTTCAATAAGTCTTTAGAATAAAGTATAAAAACAATTTTTTTTGGGTAAATTTTTTTTTATTTTTCAACATAATCTCCTTGGAGCTCTATACACTTGGTCAATCGCTTTTTAAGTTTTTTTAATCCTTCAGAAAAGTGCGTTTTCGGAAGTTCCTCAAAATAAGCACTTACAGAGGCAATGACGTATTCGTTGTCCGTAAATCTCTGTCCACCGAGCCATTTTTTCAAGTTTGGAAATAAGAAAAAGTCACTGGCGGCTAAATCTGGTGAATACGGTGTGTGTTCGACCAATTCGAATTTTAGTTCTTCAATTTTAGCCATTGAAACGAAGCATGTGTGAACTCGGGCGTTGTCGTGATGAAAGAGAATTTTTTTTCTCGCCAAATGTGGTCGTTTTTTTTTAATTTCTTCTTTCAGCTGCTCTAATAATGATGCATAATATTCACCAGTAATTGTTTTACCCTTTTCCAAGTAGTCAATAAGTATAATTCCACGTGCATCCCAAAAAACTGTAGCCATAACCTTACCAGCTGACTTTACGGTCTTTGCCTTCTTTGGAGCTGGTTCGCCTGTGGAAATCCACTGTTTGGATTGTTCCTTTGTCTCAGGAGTGTAGTGGTGTATCCATGTTTCATCCACAGTCACAAATCGACGAAAAAATTCCTCAGGATTCCGACTTATGCGCGCCAAAAGAGCCTCAGAGTTGACCACTCTATTGCGTTTATTCTCAGCTGAGAGCAAACGCGGCACCCATCTTGCCGATAGCTTTTTCATGCCTAATTTTTCATGTAGAATTGAAACAATTGCACCTATAGATATATATATATATAACTCACGCACTTTTAATCTTCTATCCTTCAACACCATATCGCGGATTTTATTGATGATTTCGGGAGTAGTTGCTTCTACGGGCCTTCCTGAACGTGGTTCGTCACTTATTGATGTACGACCACGCTTAAATTCATTTACCCAGTTATAAACCGTTGCTAAGGCAGGGGCAGATGTGCCATGAACTGAGTCCAATTCATTTTTTATCTCATATGGAGTTAAACCCTTTAAATGAAAATGTTTAATTACCGCTCTGAACTCGTTTTTTTCCATTTTTCTTAACAAGCAATTTTTTTTTTTCAATTGGTTATAAAAACACGTAAACTCAGAAGATGTGGACTGTGACTGCACCATATATCTAGTCGGGAGTGGTGCTGACTGAAAACAGATGATTTGGAGCGATTCGCGCGCCATCTGTTGGTCATTCTAAAGACTTATTGAACTACCCTCGTAGCAGCCATGAATGCCTGGATCGAACGCCCACGATGAAAATTAAATTAGGCACTATGATAAACTACATTAATAATCAATTTAAAAAATAAATTAAAGATGTCCACCTGTAGAACCTTTTTTACAGTAAAGAACGTAAAATAGTACATCATTTTAGTCGTTCTCTAATTATAACTGTAGCGACAAGAGCCAGCAGACACGAATGCCTGAATCAGCCGCCGGCGGAAAAACTAAATTTCTTTAGCACATTAAGCTGTTCGGTAAGCTAATAATTAATAATCAAGTTGAAAAAGAACTAGAAGGTGTCATCCTGTCAAATCTTATTTATCAGACAGAACGTCAAAAATTACACTGTCTATGCCGTTCCCAAATTATAATTCGTGGTACTGGAGCAGCATACATGAATGCCTGAATCAGCCGCCGGCATAAAAACTAAATTTCTTTAGGCGATTACGCTACATGGTAACCCATATTAACAATCAATTTGAAAATTAAACTAAATGGTTGCCCACTTTTCGATTCTTTTTTATCTTAAAGAACGTCTAAAAATACATCTTCATTTCTCAAATTATAATTCGCGGTACAAAAGCCAGCTGCCATGAATAGCTGAATTGGATGCCCGCAATGAAAATTAAATTATGTTTTAAATTTTACGTTTAAGTAAAACAATTTCCATTAGGTAGCATACAAAATTGAATGTTTAAACGGGTTTTTCTCGAAACTAATTTTTCTAACTTTATAACGTTGCTTTCGCATGAGGTTTTTATGAACTTTTTTAAAGCTTTCAGAAAATGTACCTTAGTATATGTAGAACATAAACTATTGACTACATTTAAGAATAGTCTTATAAATAAGATGGTCGTTCCAGCGAAAACGCATTTGAAAGAACATAAAATTACCTAACTTGTCTAACCTGAAAGGTTGTATAAAGTTATTTCTTTCTTTTATTATACATGGAAATGTAATTTTTTATCCAAACGGTTATATCTCGGAAACATGTGTCGGAATATTTTTTCAATAATTTTAGATGATTGAGTATGTTTAAGTAAAGAATTGTACCTTTACTTCTGATCATACCTCTGCAAGTTCCTTATGAATATTTAAGACATTTAATTATTAAATTAAAATATTTAATGCATTTTCAGTCACCATCTTCATGAATAAATTCAAGTAAAAATGATTCATGAATAAATTCAAGTAAACGATAAAATATTTCATTTCAGCTTTGTTTCGTATAAGAACAAGAATCTGAATTACAGTTATTATCCATTGAAGATGGTGACTGAAAATGCATTAAAGACGAATTTACAAGAGGCTGGTCTTAAATATTCATGAATTTTTAGTCACCATCATTAATTGTCAACAACTTCGGATCAGTTTATTATATTTATACGAAACAAGGCTGGAAATAAAGATCTTTTCGTTTACTTGTATATACTTATGGATCATTTAGTTAACGTAAAAACTTGCAGTTGTCTGCTCAGAAGTAGAAGTACGGTAAGCGTGTATTTATTATGAGCTTAGCTAACGATATCTGATGTCACGTTTACATATTCTGTGACGTGTATTTCACGTCCTAATGATATTAAATACGGGCAGTCAGTCGCGACCAAGTCACCCGTCACCAGAGCCGAGCATTTTCATATTAATTAGTATTGTTATTAATGGGGGTATTGTTATTTATTTGTTGAGGGAATGAGAATAAGGAGTCGCGACCGATGAAGGCCGCAGACCGGCATACCAGCTGCCGGCCTCTCCTAGCGTAGGCCGACGCGCGCACGTCGCCGCTGCCAACTGTGTTGGTCCGGCAGCGACAAAACCGAAAGCGCCCGATATAGATATACACGCCGGATTGCTCGCGCGTGTGTATCTAGCAATTCATATTGCCCGCGCTGCGTGGACAGGGCGGCATTCGCGGAGCGGGCCAATGCGAATTAGCGACTCAAATCACCGCTGACTTGGCCTTGATTTTTGCATCTAGGGAAAATCAAGGCCAATCACCGTAAAGAAAGGGGCGGAAGCAAAAAGTGTGTAAGCTGAAGTTGTGCGAGAAGAAAAGCCAAAATTTTGGGAGAGATTTCCGCCCTCTCCGATTTTGAGCATTGACTGCCCGCCCGTCGTAGCTTTCAGACGCACGTCGCGCGCACCTCTCACGTTTTTTTTTGTAAGACCGCGAGGACATCATCGGCGAGGAGAAAGAGTAGTGGTGGTTTGGCGAGATTAGACCAGAGGAGCGCAACGAGAAAATCGGCAGGATCTCCCTGGTCGCGCAGGAGATTCGAGACGCGCGCTAAAGGAGACCAGAGGGATTTCTCGGGCCACGCGGAGTTCGCGAATTAGTAGCGACCACGAGGCAACGACGTCGAGACTTCTAGCGCGGCAACTACAGTCAAGCGACGGTGAGTTGGACTGGTAATTGTCGAGCGACCCTCGGCACTCCTCGGAGTCGGTAATTTATATTATTCTATATTAAATATACCTAATTATAATAAAACGCTTTCCGGCATTTACGCGAATTGGTGGTGTGACACCAGCGAGGAATCAGTGCGCGGCGCGAGAGGTACACTACGTAAGATATCGATAAAGGGGAAAATTAGAAGATTCATAGCGAAAATTCAAGGGGGTTGTTATTTATTAGTAAGCTCGGGAAAACGTGGTGATTCGGTCGTCGCGGGAGACGCGCACGAGGGCTAGGGTAGCCATTTTGTATAGCGACCGGTAGTAATAAGAAATAATTGTATATTGGCGACCGGTATTATTATTCGACGATTAGAAATAAATCTTAAGTATATTTAAAGAGAAATTTGTGAGTGTTTATTATAAAATTTAGTGATTTCTGATTTTCCAATTCACGAAAGCCACGTTACAAATGACGTACCAACGGGGGCTTAGTGAAACGGGAAAAATAGCGACAGAATAAATTAATTAAGAGAGTTCGGAAAAATCGGAAAATTTTTTTTACACAGTGCCCGAGCCAGCGAAAGTGCAGCGACTAAATCGTTTTTTTCGTGTCGTATGAAAATTTAAGTAAAGTGGAAAAATTATTTTTTTGTGTGTTTAAGGAATTTATAAGTAGGACTTAGAAAATGTTTCACTTGAGCTATTGGGTTATAAATGGGACTTTGAAATTTTTTCACTTGAGCTATTGGATTATAAATTGGACTTAGAAAATTTTCACTTGGGTTAATCGACTAATAAATTTTTCGATTTTAATAATTTTCCGGAAAAATTTTTTTTGAGAATTTTCCGAAATTATTTTTTGAAAATTTTTCGGTTTTCAGAATTTTCCGGGAAAATTTATTGGATATTTTTGAGAATTTTCCGAGATTATTTTTTGAAAAATAAATAAATGAAAAATAATCCTCTGGGAAAGGGCTCGTACCGAGTTAGCCGCGCTTTACCTGGCGCCCATTAACTTAGAAAATTTGGTAAAGTGTCGAGATAATAAGCCATAGTAACTGCCACGTTACAATTCTTTATAGTGCAGATACCGCAAATACAGAGATGAGCGACTGAAAATAACATCAGAATTAATACACTCTGAGTGTACCATTTTTCACAAAAATATCGCACAATAGGGAAAAATCCCGATAATAATAATAATCAGTTAAAAGTGTATTTTTGTAGATCGAGATATTGCTATTTTTTTGAAAAAATTTGTAAACTTCTTACGATATTTTTAAAATTGAAGATTTAGGGAAAACTGTTCATGTTTTAACTACCAGGCGTCAATAAAATGTTTTTTAACAAGATATTACTTTTTCTCAACACGTACGTGAAAAATACACTTTTCAATGCTGGCAAAATAAACGGAAAACTGGGCATTCCGAGCGTCTTTGCTGGAGAGGGAGGGAATGGTCATCCCTTCCTACTCCTAAAAATCTCTGAAAATAATGTCAAATTTTTATATTTTGCAACATTTGAACTCAAAATTGTATTTCAGAATTCTGAATAAATTCAAAATTTAAAAATAATTCAAAATTTTTAAAAAAACGTTATAGAACAATAAAAGTTTATAAATACTTTTAAAGTTATTTTTAAAAAATTGTTAGCAATTTTCATAAAGCTGATTTATGCTATTTTTGTACTCTTGCCATTTAAGTGCAAAAATCAAAGTTATTCAAAAGGGTCGAACCATGATTTTAATTTTGACATTAAAAGCTTCATGAGGTCTCATATTACTATATCCAACAAAATAATTTCGTTTCGGAACACTTTCGGGTTAAAGTTAAGGGGGCACGTCACCTTTAAAATGTGAAACAAAAAAATTGATTAGGAATTTTTATTTTGATATTTATGTTAATAAGGGTTTTTTTTCCTGAAAGTATACATAAAAATCTACCAATTTGTATATTTTTTACCTTCGTTGGACCTTCTATGCCTCCGTGGCAAACCAGACTGTTTTCGAAGACTTTAAGCACTGTCCGTAAGATTCCAAGTCTACGCATGGATGGATTGGGTTAAAAATTTATGGAGATACTCATTATAGTAGTATTTTTTGTATGAACGTAGGGATTTTGATTTGAACGAGTAGAAAATTTTTTACATTTATAAAAGTGATAAAATTATTAAAAAATTAGTGTTATATTGACAATGTTCATATAAAAAAATACTTCTACTCGCTCAAATCAAAATCCCTACGTGCATACTAAAAGTACTACTATAATGAGTATCTCCATAAATTTTTAGCCCAATCCATCCATGCGTAGACTTGGAATCTTACGGATAGTGCTTAAAGTCTTCGAAAACAGTCTGGTTTGCCATGGAGGCATAGAAGGTCCAACGAAGGTAAAAAATATACAAATTGGTAGGCTTTTACGTATACTTTCAGGAAAAAAAACCCTTATTAAAATAAATATCAAAATAAAAATTCCTAATCAATTTTTATGTTTCACATTTTAAAGGTGGTGTGCCCCCTTAATTCAGACCCTCCGTGAGCGGTTTCATCTTATCTTTTATTGTCCTTCAGGATTAATCGAATAATGTTTTCGAGAGTAATTCGCCCTGTTGTTGTCTCAAGTTCTCTTATTTCTTCAGTCCAGCGATGACAGTCACATAAAGTGTGTTCCGCGATGTCCTTCACATGTCTGCAATGCAACTACGAGTACTTTGCATTCTTCACCTTTCTCGTGTGTCTGAGGTAAGATCGGAAGTATCCATTTTTGGTGAGGAACTGCGTTTCATAGTAGTTTACCTCTCCATGCCGTCGTTCTATCCACTTATTTATTTCCTTGATCAGTTTCGTGGTCCATCTACCTCTGTTCATCACCCTTGCCATTTCCTGATCCTGATCTCTCTTTCTTCATTTTTAACTTGTTGTGTGTTGTCCTCTGCTTTTCTTTCATATATTCTCTTTCATTCCCTCGTGAGCAGGTCGATTAGAATCACGCCTGCCACAACCATGACCGCTGGTTCCGAAACCGTTCTGTACGATCTCGTTGTCCTCAGCGCTCGTACCCGCTGAACTGTAACCATAGGTTTTCTATTCACATCAATAAATTTTTATTGCATCGGCCCATATATCTGCACCATACAGAAGAATTGAATAGATCACCGACATTAGGAAGACGCCCAATACGAAGAAAAACTCGTTTCAATCTTCAAGGCGTATAGTATAGTAGTTCAGCGTTTGCAGCGAAGAAAAATTTTACTATATAAAGAAATATTTTTTAAGCTCACTGTCAACACTTCAAATAATTTAGGAAGGTTATCGTAAAGATATTGTAGTATAGAAAAAAATATATTTTTATGCACAAAATAAAGAAACTTTCATTAAAAAACTACAATATAAAGAATTGTTATCTATAGTAACTGTAAAAATTTTCAGAACTTAAATCGAAAATCTTCTATGTTGTTCTAAAATTATAATTCACCGTACAAAAGCCCGCAGACATGATTTTCTGAATCAGCTACCCGCGTGAATTCGTAAGCTTCCATTTCTACACTAATCAAGTGAGATACTCTTACACGTTGTATATTTATTAAAATTTTGCCATTTTATTAATAAATATTGTGGGAAAACCATACGCAAGCTTTTTGTTAGCTTATTGGACACGCAAATCTCTATCGGCTTGTAGATTGAAAGCGGTTTAAAACGTTGCGCTATTTAATTATATATATTTAATTATAGTCTATCTAATTTTCATAAATCAGTTCAATTATTTTGCTTTTTCTATCACACCTTACGGAAATGCATAGAAATAAAATAGGCTCACCAAAAACAGTTATTTCAAATTCATTGTTTAGATCAACTTTAATTTCATTTCAAATTTTACTATCATTGCTCACGGTAAGTGTATCTACATATAAATGAAAAATTAACAATTTATCACATATAATTTATATTCTCTCTAACTGAACTTATACAGCATTAAAAACAGAATTGTTAAGATTCATACCAAGTTACTTTTCTGTAAACTTTTGTTACAGCATTTCCAGAAAAGCCATGCCTTTCGAAATATCGATATAACTTGATCTATTATCGCATTAAAGAATGCAAATTTTCACATCTCACCACATCCAAATCATATCTGTTGATTAATTTTAATTACAGAATGCACCGCTGTTAATTTAGATGCAGCATGATATAAGTCTCTATTAATTCATGAAAAATTATACTTTTAAAATCTCGAGTAGCCAATCGCACCTAGCGTCTCTTTTTCCATCTACATCTAGTTTATGTTTAAATATCTACTTTAAATGAATTATAAGTCATTGTAGCATTACTCGTATTTACTGATCCACTCACTATTTTCAGACTTTACTTTTGTCAATAGACTTAATTAATCATTAACAGCTTATTTTGCCAAAATTATTCTTCTTTAATTTGCATAGCTTCCATGCAGATTATTGAATCTTAGTTAATATTAACAAGTAAAGCAAATAAATATTTCGTAATTTACTTTTTTCTTATCTTGTTCAGACTCATTATTTTTGAAACAGAAAAATAAAATGTTTTTTTATAATTTCTCGTCAATATGCAAACTAGAAAATTTAGTATCATAGCTTATACTTTCACCGTTATTTTCCAATGCACTATTTCAGTTAATCTCATCTATAACAAGTTAATTTTTCCTTTGTCTAAATCTCTTACGTTTATTCTCTCCCTCCGGTTTCAAAATTCTTCTGATTTACTCGCACCTTTATCTGATTCAATATTTCTAAAAATGTGCTGATTCATTTGCTTTGTAGAGTTTCCTTTACTCCCGTCATTTTCACTCCTATCGTTATATTTTTATAACTATTTCTACTTTTGTTTCTACATATTATATTACACCATTATCGCATCGTTATTTATCTCATCATAATTTTTTTCTTTTAAAACACTCCTTGGACTATTCCTATACCTCTACCTCTGAAATGAGAATATTGTACCAGTTCTATTTTTAAATCTACTCATCTTCATTTCCGGGCTTCACGTGTCTCTTAGGATAAGGGTAAATAGTTGCTTTATAGTTTGTGAACTACATGTAAATTTTTGATTGAGTGTCTCATCCTCTCTTTGGGTAATTCATATCAATATATCCGGTGGTTTGACACTTATAGCAATGCCTAGTATCTTTATGTGCCATACTGGTTTTTCTCACATTATCTGTCTCACTACTAGCCAGATTTATGTTCAAATAAAAATAAGTTTTAATTGGTTGTATAAAAATATAAGCTTCATCGTTATATTTAAATATAAAGAAGAAAGAAATAAACTCAATCGTTTGAATTTGTGATACAGAAAATAATACTGCATTGAAAATGCATTTCTTTCTTCTTCATATTTAACTGCTCCATTGTGCAAGGAGACACAGTGTAAAAATTATTTACTACCGTTATTAAGGTAAGTCATCCAGTTTCCTCTCCTGCTTTTATAATCTTATCAAAACTAAAATTGTATGTTTATTTTAGTTGAAGATAAACATATGTTAATTCTCATTTTCGAGAATAGGTCTATTTTTATTATTTTTATACAATGTAAATAATAATTTTATGATCTAATGCCCCAGTCATACAGTTCATGTAATATTTAACAACAAGTATACACATCCTGATTGATTCTTCGGGATTTTATAATATTGATAATTCAGGGTTGTTATTCAAGCTCATTGCATCATTAATTCATTGCTTTAACTATCATTTTTATGTCACACACCACACGTGCATCAATTCGGCTCTCATAATTTGTGGAGCTCGCCGTTAACTCTTTCTCTATCTTTTTAATCTCGCTTCTGCCATCGATAGTTGAACATTCCCGATTCTGTCCTCAACATTTTGAACGGCTGATTTTTCAATAGTCTCTGCTCACACCACTCCACTGGATGTCAGGTGTCATCCGTTACTCTGTATAGAGATTTAAATAATAAGCCTTTTCTGTTTATTTATGTTTCTCCAACATATAATGGGGAAGCCTAGAAAATAATAAAATGTTTTTTCTTTGATATAAGATAAAATGCAATAATACGATACAATATTCTACGAATCGTACGGATATAACGCACACCAACGAAGATTTAAAACGTAAGCATAAATAACCCAATACGGCGCCATATCACGCGACGCATTCCTAAGTAATTTTGTATTTTTAATCAGTTAAACTAAAGCGAGAATTGCGTCAATTACTTTTGCACAGTGAACTAAGTAAAATCATAACAAAGTCACCAATTAGAAATTTTGACTAAAATATTTTCAAAATTTACTTTAAAAACTAAATTAAACAATTAAATTGTTTTACATAATTAAACAAAAACCGTAATTTTTCCGCTGCGATAATAAAGGTCTATATTAATTGCAAAATTAACCACGAAAACGATTCCCCATTTATAATTAATTTTCTGAAAATCGAATAGTTAACTAATAATTTGCAAATATGAAAGTTGCAAAATAACATTATTATATTAAACGCACCGATATACGCATATTACATTGCAAGAACCACACATTATTAAGAAATTTTTTATAAATAAATTAAATTGTTTAAACAATTACAGAGATTTTTCAACGAAAATTATGACATACATCTATACTTTAGTTATAAAATTAGCCGTAGAAGGAATTCTGGATTTATAAGTACTCCGCCGCATATATATTAGTTAACTAACTAATTATAATTAAGAACAATGCGATATAGCGTTTTTGTATTAAGCGTGCCAACATATGTTCTTGAAATTGTGAGAACAGCGAATACTTCACTAACAATCCTTGCTATCTACTTATAAAAACGAGAAAAGTAAGAAACTACTCCCGAAGTATATTAAAAGAACTACAAGCTAATAAACAATAGATTTTACGAAAGCAAACATTTTCTTCTCGAATCACATAAAGCTATCTTAGATAATAAATTTGAAACCTAAATATCATTTTTCAGATAGTAAGTTTTTGAGCAATTAAGCTGTAAACAATGGATTGTTACTAATCAGATTCCAATATTTTACCCTCCTACGAATTAACCATAAAGTGCAGAGGTCGAAAATTTTCAAAAATTTAATAATGTTTACCTGAAACTGGTAAATATTAATTATTTTCTTGCTAACAGTATATAACCAATGGCATAAACACTGTAAAAATATAATATTACATATACAATCAATTTAGTAAAATTTCGATCTATATGAGGACCAGTGAAACGCTCAGCAGAGAGCGCTCGCATCCACGGAACAGCACACCACGCAGGAGAGAGCGCTCAATTATCTTATCGCCAACACAGCTCACCGCTCAACCAAGAGCGCTCACATCCATACAGCAGCCCGCCGCTCGTCCGAAAGCGCTCGCATTCGCCGATCAGCTTACCAGCACCGCAAACACATATGGACGATCGAGCGTCAAGACTCTCTTCCACCGGACTGCAACCGCCGCAGATACTGATGGACGATCGAGCGCAAAGGCTCTCGTCCACCGGACTGCAGCCGCGACTGATGATGGACAACCGAGCGCAAAGGCTCACGTCCACTGACTGCCGCCGTCAGAGATGCTGATAGACGATCGAGCGCAAAAGTTCGAGACCACCGGACTGCCAACGCCACAGGTGATGAGCAAAGATCAAGAGCAAGAGCTCTCATCCAGCGGACTGTCCCTACCTAAGGAATGTATATAAATTAAGATATTAAAAATTTTACCTACAAACCAAATAAGACAACAAACAATATACCAAGAATCCTCAATCAAGCCAGAAAATTCTTCGACGGAAACTCGCACCGTCACTTAGAATAATTCTAGGCTGCTGAGACAAGATCAAAAACTAGAAAGAGAGAAAGTAAAGATGGTCGCCTTCAGAAAGCGACACCACCTACCAAAAATATGGACATACGGCGGGAGACGAACTACAATAATCGAACTAAAAGATCAAGACGAAGAAAATCAAATCACGTACTTCCAGCCTCCGTTATTCCATCTGCCAACGACGCAATACCTCTCAAATGGTAACCTGAAGACACGATAGAAACTCACCAAAAATTTTAAAAATATGTAAAATTTAGTATTTTTTATGTAGATTAAAGATGTTAGAAATTACAGGAGTTCCGAAAAATTCCAAGCAACGACTATTTTTATGTATTTTGAACTGCTGGACACGAATCCGACCCTCTTTTTTACCGATACCTCAAGCGTTCGTCCCTTATTTTATTTATTTATTCATTCATTCATTCATTCATTCATTCATTCATTCATTCATTCATTCATTCATTCATTCATTCATTCATTCATTCATTCATTCATTCATTCATTCATTCATTCATTCATTCATTCATTCATTCATTCATTCATTCATTCATTCATTTATTTATTTATTCATTTATTTATTTATTTATTTACTTACTTACTTACTTACTTACTTACTTACTTACTTACCCTGGTAGAAATCTTATCGTGGCGGCCACATTCGCTATAACGGCCTTTATAGGCAAACTAGATAGTACAAGAGTGTACAAAACTCGATAAATCCACACAGATCTATATAGTTTTCTCAATAATAATATGTACCTATAAAATCTGTAAGGTTATATATATTATTTATTGAACAGAAGTTTTATTGTAAAAATTAATGTTAAATAAAGTTTAACATGCAAGTTTTCCATTATAATAATAATATCTACAGTTATATCCATACTATTTACATATAAAAGTAGTCAGAAAGCATATCTAACCTAAGAAATGAAAATTTAGAAACAGTGTTCCTTGCATATGAAAAACAGTGATCACAAAATAATGTTATTGATTGATGTAGTTGTTTCTTGAAAAGTAATGTATAAATAATAATAATATCATATGTACAAATATGTACTTTATGACATGCTTTATTTAAAAACTAGAATTTTAATTTCAGAACTACAAATAATTTTGTATCCATCTGCGAGTTTTTATAATACATAAACTGCTCAACCGTGA
Source organism: Gastracanthus pulcherrimus (assembly GCA_949152435.1). Lineage (NCBI taxonomy): Eukaryota > Metazoa > Arthropoda > Insecta > Hymenoptera > Pteromalidae > Gastracanthus > Gastracanthus pulcherrimus. The sequence continues at coordinate 88,011,656 of OX424576.1, forward strand.
CAACATTTTCAAAGACAAACACATTAGTCGAACACATGTAGACGATAATTTTCTTTATAAGTAACAAATTACTATGTATTAACTGGTCATAGATGTCAAATGAAAGTGTTTGATTATAAATTAATCACAGTAGGAAATACAAAAATAGAACATATATATATATATATATATATATATATATATATATATATATGTTCTATTATATATATAAATATAATATATATATATATATATATATATATATATATATATATATATATATATATATATATATATATATATAATAACTCAAATACATTATTACTTTTTAAAAATAGAAAATTAATCAGTTGATAATAAATGTGTGTGAAAATAGTTTTCCTTACATAAACCATACAGGTTTGGAAACCAAGCCTGTATTTAGGATGGAACATAATCAAATGTAAGGAAAATAATTTTACATAAACAAAATAAATATATGCACTAATTCTTCATATACTTAGTTATTTGGATATTTAGATTAGTTTCTTATTTTGATTGTTTAATATATATGTGTAACAAATATTGTTATTGAGTTCTTAAATACAAAAACTCGATGTATCTAAAATTTGATAACCTTACACTTTACAGGTTATTTACAATTACTTACATTGGTAATAGGTGAACAATAACAAGTAAATACCTTTAATTCAAAATAATACATAATAAGCATAATATATTATGCTTCTGTTTCTTAAAACATAACCTTTAAGTGCTTGTTATTGTCATAATTTTGCTTATCTAATTTTATCGGGGCAAATAATATGGGAAACTAGAAGCGTCGACCGTTACACGCCTTTATAGTAACTATCTAGTTTGCCTACATAGATCTACACAGTGCGATATTATTCTACATAGATCTATAAAGTGGACGGGATAAATTTCTACGAGGGTACTTATTTATTTATTTATTTATTTATTTATTTGTTTGTTTGTTTGTTTGTTTGTTTGTTTGTTTGTTTGTTTGTTTGTTTGTTTGTTTGTTTGTTTGTTTGTTTGTTTGTTTGTTTGTTTGTTTGTTTGTTTGTTTGTTTGTTTGTTTGTTTGTTTGTTTGTTTGTTTATTTATTTATTTATTTATAGTTTCCGAATGTCATGTAGATAGTTTTACATAGATTTAGAGATAACTTATTAAGACTAACCAGTTAGCTACATGATTTAAATAAATATTCATTTTGTCTTGTGCTGAGGTCCAAGTGTCATCATCTGAAATGATGACAGTGTCGGCAGCATAAGACATTATTGATCCATTTGGCATATCTCTTAATAGATCATTGACATACAATATAAGTAGTAATGGGCCTAAGATGGTTCCTTGTGGAACACTCGTAGTTATAATTTTGTAATCACTCATGTGTCCTTGTACTCTAACTTTTTGTTTTCTATTACAGAGATAGCTCGTTAGTAATTTCAGAGCTTTTCCTCATATTCCATATCTGACAAGCTTCTTTAATAAAATTTTATGGTTTACAGTGTTAAAACCCTTAGCCAGATCTAAGAAGGCTGCTATGATAGGTTTTCTCTTATCTAACTTAGTATAAATTAGGTTGGCAAGATGATTCAGTGCATCTGTAGTTCCTCTATTTTTAAGAAAACCGTATTGTTGATCTGATATTATATTGTATTTTAGTAGAAAGTCATATAATCTATTGTAAATGATTTTTTCAAAAATTTTTGCAATGTTAGATATGAGCGAGATAGGTCTACAATTTGAAATACAAGATCTATCTCCGGCTTTGTGAATTGGAACTACCTCAGCAATTTTTAATCTATTTGGCCAGATTGATTTATCAATGCTCAAGTTAAATATATGTTCTAACGATGTAACAATATATGTAGAGAGTATTTTCAAAGTTTTAGAATTTATCCTTTCGACACCACCTGATTTATCCTTCATTTCCGTTATAATTCTATATATTTCAAATGAGTCTGTAGGATTAATAAAAATAGTTTTTTCGTTTCTTTTTGGTAATATCAGCGTAGCATCGATAGGGTGTTATATTTTTAGATTAATTTTATGCCAACATCACAGAAGAAAGTGATCATAGAGTTAGCTATATCCAATTTGTTTTCAATTTTCAGCGTTTATAACTTTATTTTTATAACTTTTATTTTTATAACTTTATCTAATACTTTGACGTAATTTATGTATTCGCGTTTTAGAGTTTCATTTGTTGGATTTTTTTTCCATAAAGTGTATAGTGTTTCTTTCGTTATGCATGAACCTAGCATAGCGTTAATGATCCATTTCTTTCTTGGTACCATGTTATTACCATTTCTTTTCTGTGATTGATTGGAATTTTCCATTTCTGCACAAAAATGTATGTGATTGATAAGCTCCTCAGCAGCAAAATTGGGATCCTGTATTGACAATATTGTATTGTACTTGACTTTGCTAGCAATTTTAAGTTTATAGTAGTTGATGGTTTTCAAATATACTTTCTCATTTTCTTTCATTTCTATTCCATCTAATGTTGCAAACAGTGGATAGTGATTGTTGAAAGGGTTATTTAGCTTAAGTGCTTTAATTGAAATTATGTTTGATTTTATAAAAATATTGTCAATGCAACTACCCCTGCTATTATCCGAAGGTCTAGTTATGCCAGAAAAACATGGAATATATTCATTTTCCAAAAAGTAATTTAAGAATTCCTGGCTAATAATATTATCACTCAGATCATTACTCGTCATGTTTTGTGCAGAATATCGATGTTAAAATCACCGACTATACAGTGATTCTTCGTATTGATATTGCTTCTTATATTTTTTTTAATGTTATGGGTAAATTCAGTCTTAGACATGTCATGAGATCGATAAATTGCTGATATTCTTAAAGTATTATTACTGTCTAATTTGATATTGGAATATACGATTCTCAGTCTACCGCTTATCACTGTTTCAGTATTTTCGGAAATGTTATTTTTATGTACATAATAACACCATCAGCTTCGTTAATTTTACTTTCATTATAATATATTTTATATTCTGGTAAACGATAGTACTGATAACACTCTAAGTTCCAAGTCTCTGAACATATTATTTTATTTGGTTTCTTTTTCAGATTCTGAATAAAAACTTCAAGTTTAGTAAAGATTGCATTTAAACTTCTTACATTTACATATAGAATTAACATACCGTTATTATCATTAAGATTTTTATTGAGACTCTGAAAATCGCTAAAAACATTTAGTTAATCGCAATAGATTAAAAATTTACGTCTTGCTCCATTATTATTCATTCACCCTTTGAGGGGTCCTTTGGTCACTTGGTCCGCTCCTGAGTAATAAGTTGTCGTTGAGTGTATTCAGCGATTCAATAGATAATGAAATTTGTCCAGATGTTTGTCCAAATAACACAGGTTGATAATGGAAGTTACCTAATTTACCGAGATATTTCGGAACAATAGACTCGATATTGTATTCGGTCATATTTATGTATTTCTTAATTTTAGACTTCCATATTTCACATTTGTCACTGTATGTTGCCGCGTGGTTAACCTCAAAACTGGTTTTATATTTAGTGTTGCTGAAAGAGCAATTGGCACATGTAACCATATTTTTGTTGCTGCATTCAATAGTCAAATGCTGTTTTGCACAATTTAAACATGTGGGAGTATTCTTACATTTTTTAGTATTATGCCCGAATCGTCCACAGTTAATACACGGTTTTACGTTTATGTCATCGTACACCTTACAGTTCTGATATCCAACGTAAATTTGACCCTTCTTGTCTCTGATATACTTATGCATATCAGCTGGTACTTCTATTATTACAGATTGTAGCTTAGATTTTCGACTTGCATAAGTATGCAGGACAGTGCACTTTTTTAAACTCTTTAAAATTTCTTTTGTTAATATCGTTCTCTAGTGCTTTGTCATTCATCTTTTCAAAATTATTTATTCCCACTATTTTCATTCAATCACTTTTAGGCGGGGGGTTTGGCATTTGATGTTATCTTAGCATATGTAGTTCTTTTTGTGTTTGAAGCATTGTTTTCCTTTTCTTGATTTACCACTTCTCTCAATAGTATGTTCTTGTCTTTGCAATTCTCCGTTGAGCTCTTTCAATAATGTATTTTAAATCTTCAACACCTCTATTTCAGTATGATCTTCATATATAGTTTTTTCATGGCCATTTGTATCATGATTGCGTCTGTTATTTCCTGTATTATCTGTTTTTTAATGTCTTCTCTTTGTGCTAATTTCAACTGAGCAATGATCAATCTTGCCTCGTTACTAAACATAGTTTCATTCAATTTTGAGGTTAGGTTTACCTTCTTATGTGCATTGCAAATTACACTTGTAAGATTTATAGCCGAACTTATCGGGCGTTTATATATATATATATATATATATATATATATATATATATATATATATATATATATATATATATATATATATATATATATAACGAAGTGTGTCATATTGATACTGCTAGATTATTACAGCAGTAATATAGCATACCCCAATCTACGAAAGTTACAAACAATTTGAACAGAAATCCTGATTTTTAGTGTCAAAACATGATTACTCAATTACTGGTTTTCTCTCTGATTCTTTATTAGAGATAACACTTTTTTCTTTGTTTTAAATGGTCCGTGAATAGTAGAGTATGTAAACGGTAGCGTGCGTGAATAATATTGTGCATGGGTACTGGGAATGTTTGGTAGCATAGTCGGCATGTGTACATACATGAACCAAATAATTAATGTGTTTCTTTTTATATCCTCTCTCTTACCTTGTCTCCCTCTCACTCACTCTGTCTATCTCACTCACTCTGCCTCTCTCTCTCTCTCTCTCACTCTGTCTCTCTCATTCTCTCTATTACTATACTCTCATTTCCTGACTCCGTAACACTCTGATATTCTTACTCCCTCTCAGTCGCTCACTAACATACGAACTTACTCACTCACTCTCGTACCCATTCCCACATTATCTCCATAACTAACTCAATGGTGTATTATCCCACTCACTCACTCACTTACTCTTGCACACACCTACATAAGTACACACTGACTTAAGGGAGTAGTATACCTATAAATCATGAAAAACCAAAATTTTGTTATAATTTATTTTTAATTTAAAACCTATAAATAACTTAAAAATAAAGTTTTAGTCACGAATAAAGTCATAAAAAAACAGGCTTTAAGTGATTATTTTTAAATTACTATCTTTTTTTAAATTAGCGCATTTTTTGGTAGTTACACAGATCAAAGCGCCATACTGCGTTGAAAAAAACGCAACTTAATCTTATGTTTTTGTGAGTGCTTACTTTCCAAGCTGTCAATACGTATAAATGCTTTCAAAATCATAAAAAGTACTAAAAATGTTTTTTTTTCAGTAAATCAGCATACTATACCCATGAAAAATCAAGATCTCAGTCAACTCCTCACGAGGATAACATAAATTTAAGTCAAAGGGATTATATCTAGAAAGATATTCAAATCTATTACTGGAATGTAAACTACTTTCAGGTTGGGACGCACTGCAGGATTGAAATTATGAAATTATGTTTTGTATTTGAGAACAGCTGCTGAAGTGTATCAGAATGTTATAATATGGACTGAGATGTAGTGTTTGCCGAAATTGTAACATTAGTGAATTGTAACTTTAAATGCAATTTTCTCATAACTATATTTTCAGAGCTTGTGCGTAACCTGCAGACTAAACTGATACATGAACTTTGTTGATCCAGATATTAAAATGTTCCTTTTGAATGCTATAATAGACTGCTGATATTTAGAAACCTCTAAGAGGTGATTATCATGTGAGTACTCTAGTCTAACAAGGAGAGGGTCACGACTCCGGGTAACGGATTTTGATGAAACTTTCAGAGGTGTTTTCTGGTACCTAAAACTAAAGCCTAGCACCCCTAGTTTTTTTCCAATGAGCCCTAATTTTCGAGATATAAGTCATTATACCTCAAACGCACATGATTTTAGTAAAAAGAAACGCCTCTCATTCTCAACATAACTCTGCAAGTTTTTACATGAATAAAATGACCCAAACAAATTCTGCAAAATCTTAGAACAATTAAATTTCCTCGAATACTGATGAACTTTAGGTCACTATCTTTGGTTATTAATAACTTTTACTCAGAGTAATATTTTTATATGTAACAAATCTCAAATTAAAGCTCTTTTCCCCTAGTTTCGACATTTGTTTGGGTTATTTTTATTCATGTAAAAACACGCAGAGTTAGTTTAAGATGTAGAGGTGTTTTCTTTATAAAATCATTCGCGCTTGGGTTATAATGACTTATATTTCGAGAAATAGGGCCCATTGGAAAAAGTACGGGTACTAGACTTCATTTTAAGGTACCAGAAAACATCTCCCAAAATTTCATTATAATCCGTGACCCGGAGATAGTCGGAACATCAGGGAGTTCAAATCCAGAAATCCGGTTAAGAGAAATATTAAGGGGTCAAAAGATAAATTTTGATCTCTAGAATACATCCATAAATTCTTGTACCTAGATTTGGACCGGAAGTATGATTATTTAAGCCAAACGTAATCTCAAAATGCTTTCTTTTATGGATATTATATAACTAAATATGGATTTTATATAACATAGTCACTCTAATAAAGATGTTCAGAATTAAATTTTGTATAGGATTAGTACGCTTTGTAAGTTACAAAATCAATTTTAATAGTTTAAAATAGCCGTTGAAAGGTAAAATTTGAAAAATGTTGAATGATGCTCATAATTTATTTACGGATGCCTCTAGGTGTGCCTAAAAAGAGGCTCCTGATCCAATTTCCAAATTTCAAAATGGCGCCCTATTGCAACATTTCTTATGCAACATTTTGGATTAGCTGTTACGTCTGTCCCTCTGGGATTTTTTTAATGCAACCAGTGGCTAAATAAAGGTTTAACCGAGTACTTTATGCATGCAAAATGAACAAAATTTTGTTTGAAAATTATCCCGATTTTTTTAAGGAAGAATACAAAAATGGATTTTCGTAAGGGGCGTTATCTTCGTAGCTTGTACTATTTAAGTATCGAAAGTAAGTGCATTGACTCATATCTCCCTCCGGGGGGAGGGGAGGGATAGATCTCATCAGGGGTGATTTTTGTAAGAAATTTTTGTAAGAAATCATAATTATATTCTAATAATTTTCCGATTATTTTTACTGATCGAAATCTTCAAGAAATTGCTACAGGTATTTTAGCCCCTTCATAACGTATGCACTGACTCACTTACTCACTATTGCACTAACGAAATAATTCATTTACTCTTATACTCGCACACGTTTCACTCAGTAACTTATATTCTGATTGGGAAACTCACTATTTCATGCACTCATCACTTACATACTCGTTCACTCTTGCAAATATTCAGTCACACACTTACTGCCTCACTCACATAATCAATGATGCGTTGACTCGTACAATCTGTCACTTGCTCACTCACAGGCGCAGTGACTTGCTTGCTCATGAAATCCTGCACTCACGTACTTACACACACACTCGTTCATACACTCATTCGCATTATTACGCACTGATTGACAGAATCACTACCATTGACTCTCTTAGTCTCTCAATTTTTTACTCACCTAGATATTGACCCATTCATTCGCTTATGTAATCGCTCACTTATGCACTATCTTACTCACTCATACACTGATTCACTTACCTACTAACTTACACACTCTTGAACTAACTCATGAACTCATTAAGACACGCACTTTATTACTCACTCACTCTCGTAATCACTCTAGCACTTACATGCTCATTTACTCACTCACTCTTGAATTTACTTATTCGCTGTTTCACTCATTTACTCACGTATCTGCTGGTGCATTCACTCACTTAATCTCGTATGAATTGACTTACTTAATCTTCCATGTACTCACTCACCTACGTACTGACTCATTTATTCAATCACTAACTGTAACTCAATGACTCACACAGTCATGCACTAAATCACGCACTTATTAACACATGCACTGACTCCCTTACTACTGCACTCGCTTATGGTAGTAGTCTGCTAACTTGCACGTTTTTAAAGTGTACAAAATTTTTTTTCTTTTTTTTAATTTTTTGTTATTGTTTTTTAACACTAAGGTGAACATCTAAAAAAAAAAGGTATATGGTCGGCCCGGGTCATAAAAAATTTTCTATCCAACCAATTGGCCTGAAATTTGGATATGTTACTCTACACATTAATAGCTCTCGCAGGGACTAGTATTTTTTTCGTCCCTAACTTTCCATTTTACAATCCGATTTCCACTAAGAAAAGTCACTTTTCTTTTTGAAGTCCACCATGTTATTATTTTTCAACAAAATTGTTTAATCCTAGTTCCAACCGGAATGACAAACTTACAGAACAATAATCATTTTAATTTTTTGGTTTCAGATTTCCTCAAGCGGCAAAATCACCGGGGCCAGCCACCTATCTTTTTTTTAGACAGTCACTTTAGTATTAAAAAACTATAACAAAAAATTAAAAAAAAAATAAAAAAAATTTTTTTTACACTTTTAGATACCGATTATAACGTATAAAAAAATCAAACTGATGGAATTTTATTTTCCGCTAAAAAAGAATTCCCGAAAAAAGCCTCATAAAATGTGCAAGTTACCAGACTACTACCTTATATGCTCACAGGTGCATTAGCTCACTCTTTCACGAATTGACTCACTCGCTATTTATTCACTCAGTATTTAATGAACACATGTTTTTTTTAAAGTGAAGTTTTAAGCAATAAAGCACTTAAAACATTTACGATTTTAATACCGGAAACTATTTGATATCTGTAGTTTTTCATTTTATATACTGTTTGATTAAGATGTTTTTTTACAGTTCTATAACCTGAAAATTATATGCTATAATTTAATAAACTTACAAAATATATTAGTTTCACACATAGCCGTATTGTTGTATATTGTAAAGTAATAAAACTATCTGCTACTATAAAAAAATAAAATGGTTTCTTTTGTACAACGATAACTTGAGTAATTCTATCGCTCAAAGGATACGCGCGAACTTTTGCATGATGTTACAATCATTCTTTTAAAGAGGGATAGAAGGATTTGTAAAAATCAAGAAAATTATTTTTTGTCTTATTATACGTGAAACGTATTGAAACTATGTATGTTTTCTTAAACTAGACATAGTTTTCCCAGCCGAGGCCGAAAACGCCTTCCACGCCACCCCATTTGCGTAAGCTGAAGTCGCCTTCCAGGTCTATAAAGATTGGTAAGTAATACAATTATTTTAAATTTCCTTATTTTTTAATATTTATATTATATTATATTTTAAAACTTTTTTGCAATTTTTATTTTTTTCAGAATAAGATAAGGATGATAAAGCTTCGCTTCAAAGTACGCTGCAAGCAAAACGTGATTAGCTGCCAATGAATAGACGAGTGCAGGATAAACCAGCTCAACCAAAGATAGCAGCAGCAGCATCACCACCACCACCATGGCCTCCACCACCTCCACCACCTCCACCACCATGATCATCAATAGCAAAACCTCGTATCTTAGAAAATATAACATTAATTGATTGACTATTATGTAATAATATATATATATATATATATATATATATATATATATATATATATATATATATATATATATATATTTCTTAATATAATGTAAAATATTTTTTCAAATTGTTTTCTATTATTCTCCTTGACATTTCCTCCATTTTCCTTCATTTTCCTTATAAGGTAAATGTATGCAAACTTTAAACCACTGTAAATCTTAGTAAATGAAAAATTTGCAAAATATGAACTTACAAGAGGAGAGAAACAGAAATGTCAAACTAGCATCACTCATCTTTCGCGTGTGCAAGTTGAATTTGAACAACATCTTCAACGAGGAGGTAATCTACAATCTGAGAAAACAGAAGCTAGTGTAGAGTGGCGAGATGTGCAGTCGACTTTCCAAAATCGAATCAAGACTGGCGTAGTTGTAATAATAAAACGCATGGATATTCTGAGTTTCTTAAATGACGCACAAAAGCTCTTCAAAGTTAAGGCACGAGCATGCTTATAAGAATGCAATGCTGTGAAAATAATTTCAGATTTTATCTCGGAAATTGTTGTGCAGAAAAATGGAGAGGAAACGACAGATATTAAGTATTTAACGAGTGAAAGTACTACAGTATACATTTCAACAAATTTAGAGGAATGGTTTAAAGACTATATCAAAGAGTCTATTCTTACACAACTAAAAGAATTTCAGGAACAGGATTCCGGCTGGACATTGAAGAGTATTATAAGTTTGCATTCAAGGGCAGTTATTTCATTCATCTCCCAAAGTTTATAGAAAATAAAAAACCATGTGTTAATGTTCATAACAATGCCAATCAGTGTTTCAAGTATGCTATTCTTTCAGCATTATATCCCAGCAAAAATAATTCCAACAGAGTTAATCAATATCGTTTACATGAGAGCAGGTTGAACTTAGGGTTATGCAGTTCCCAGTAAACCTGAAAGATATTTCAAAATTCGAAAAATTGAATAATATTTAAGTAAATGTATACATACTCAGAAAGTATGGTATAAAGTTTGAAGTATCGCCTTGTCACGTTACGTCAGCAAAGAGTGCTCAACAAGTAAATCTACCAGAAGAGGAAGATCAACATGTAAATCTACCAGAAAATAATGATCAACCAGATAATAAGGGTAGACATGTAAATCTACTCATCATTCAAAATTTTTACATTGATGAGCATGGAGAAAATAATTTCGCTGATGGTGATGAAAGCATGCCTAAATACCATTACGTTTGGATCAAAAGCATGTATCGTCTTCTGAGTTCTCAACTGTCTAAAACTAATAATAAATCATACCACTGTGAAAGGTGTTTACAAGTTTTCTAGAAAGAAAAAAGATTGGAAATTCATGAAAATAATTGTAAAAATATGAAAAATTGTCGAATCAATCTGCCAGACTCAAAGAATAATATTCTCAAATTCGAAGATTACAAAAAAAGAGAAAAAGTTCCTTCCGTTATTTATGCTGATTTTGAATGTTTATTGAATCCTACTGAGAATGAGAATGCTTTTCAACCTTATGAGGCATACAGCATATGATACTACACAAAATGCAGCTTTGATGACAGATTAGTTGTCTATAAATCTTACAGACAAAAATTTGGAGATCAAGAGACACCTGCAAAATGGTTTGTTCGAGAACTAAAATCAATAAGTGAGAAGATAGATCATCTCTACAAGAATCCTAAACCAATGACACTTACAGCTCTAGAAGAATTATCTTTCCAAAGCTCAACCATTTGTCATATATGTCGAAAATCAATCCGTGATGAAGAACTTGCAGTGCGCGACCATTGTCATGTCATAGGACGTTATGTTAATAGTTTAGTTATATTTAAAATTAATTTTTGGTGATCCCAAAAAAAAGTAATTTTTTTCTCTTCAGTTTCAGAGGTGCAGTTCTCATTTCATGTAATTTGAATTATAAGAACTCAAGATTCATTCCCGTTGTTTCTCATAACCTCAATTATGATACTCACTTCATTTTGAGAGAGATCGCTACTTCTACATTGATGAAAGGACGAGTTAGTCTAATACCTCATAATAAGGAGAAGTATATTTCGTTCACGAAATACATAGATGACTGCGACATCAGTTTTAGATTTAAAGATTCTTGGCGTTTACTACCATCATCATTGGAAAAGATCGCATCAAATCTACAAAATGTGCCGATAGCTTTTATTGACTCGGAATTTTTTACAAAGATTTCTTTGAATTTTGTCTCAAGATTATATAATCGAATTTTAAGATGGGAAAGAACATTATTAATTTTATTAAATTCAGTGTTTATGGGAAGTCAGCTTTCATTACAGCCATTATGTTAATTAGATTTCTAACTTCTTTACTTATAGTTTTCAGAAGCACTTCCAAGGTGACTGCATCATTAGGCTGACTTGGATAAGCAAGGTTACATAACCTTTTATTTTGTAAATCAAAATTACCATCTAATGTAAGATTATAACCAATACCTGGTGGACCGCGATTCACTTCTTGCATGCCCGGAAGTTTTCTTCGGAACACGTCGAGACTCATGATGCTACTGATCTTACAAGAAAAGATGCATTTCAATATATGTATATGTCCTGCTTCAGGTAGTTCCTCAATGATCGATTCTATTTCATTGTCGTGATTGTTATTTCCAGCAGATCGTTCCGCAACTAATAATCGCAGTCGCTTGATAAGCTGGTTTGGATCATTCCAGTAGATTAGATCTACAGAAGAATTTCTTTTTGCTATTTTATATTTAGGTATGAGGCCTCTTCCGGTGTATTTATTTTTACGATCGCTGCGAAACATGGGTCCTACGATATTCATATATTTTCTACTCCTCGAAATACGTATACTCACATCTTTGCTACATCTTTTCCGATGAGCATTTGATGCTTCCAGTATGCTGCGATAATTAGGATAACTTTTATCTCTAACTTTTACCATTTTATCATGAAATTGAATTTCTGAATTTTCAATCATATACACTTTATTGACGTTCCGCACTCCGTATATGTTGCCGATTTTGCTACAGCTTTCAATTAACAATGATAAAAATTCACTTGATTAATTTCCTTCAATCACAGATTTGAATGTTGAATTCATCATTGTGTGATCCATCGAAGAAAAATCTGCATCATCGTCATCATATGCGGAACCCGACTCATTTATATCGTTTACTATATAACTTGATCGATCTAATCTTAATCTTTTCCTCGGTTTCCTGTTGCTGTCTATATCCAAAATGTGATTAGAAGGTGGCAAGCTTTCAACTTTGAAATGCATCTTCCTGGATATCAATACTATGGTCCCGGAACTAAATTGAAAAAATGATTTAAAAGAGGTGATCCTGGAATTAATCCGCTTGATCAGACATGCAAAATATATGACATAGCTTACTCTGATAAAAATGGAGATCCTAAAGCAGCTGACATGAAGCTTGCTGATAAAGCTTGGCAACGTGTCAAAGCCAAGGATTCCAGTCTTGCTGAAAAAGCATATGATTTTGCTATTACGAATGCTATGCAATTAAAAGGAAAAACTGGAATGGGTCTGAAGTTAAGTAAGATAGTGACGGCTGCTAAGAAATCAATGTCATCAAGTAAATGTTCCCGCAATGTTATTCAATCCACCTTGAAAGGTGCACGTTAACCTGTTAAGAAAGTTGGTGGTAAAAGGAACGTTATCATTCCACGTGTTCTTCCAATTCCATAAAAAATTGGTGGAGTTCTTCCGTTTCTCATATCGCTGTTCGCAGAACTAAAAACTGACTAAAAACTGGCAGAGAGGGCGGTGCGCAGAACTAAAAAGTGCCACCGGTGCTCTGGCAGGGGGAGCTGCAGGAATAGCTAAAACAGTAAATGATATTAAAACTGCGCAGAAAAACCACGAAGAAAGTAAGAGACATAATAAGGTAATGGAAGCTATTGCTTTAGGCAATGGTCTCTATCTTAAAACAGGGATAGGATTATTTATGCAACCATATATCGGTCATGGTCAACTCAATAAAAAAAAACTTTGATTTAATTTTGCCAAATCCTCCACTGACTGAGTATGATCTTCTAAAATATGCTCGTATGTTGCAAGCTCCACATTTCCGAGGTGTTTTTATGAGAAATAATCTGCCTTCCGATGGTCCATGGAGTAATGAATCTGATATTGTTAACTTAGATAATATGAAAAATAAAGACACTCAATGGGTGTGTTATCGAAAACATGGTTCGAAAGTAATTTATTTTGGCAGTTTTGGTGATCTTAAACCTCCCATAGAGCTCATGTTATATTTCAACGTGAAAGAAGTAAAATATAACTATGAAAGATATAAAAATTTTGACAGATTCATTTGTGGTCATCTTTGTCTTCAATTCTTAACCGGAAGACTATAAAAGAGAAGATTGCAGACGAATGGCATCAATCTCTTCTAATCAGTCATGGAAGATAGTTTCACTTTGGGTCTTTCAGGAAAATCTTCTGTTCTAGAATCACAATATTTTCCTTCAATTAAACTACCTCAATATAAAAATTTTTTTTTCGATTTAGTTGAAGTTTTAACATTCAACTGGATTCCCAATGTGGACTATTCGAATAATAAACTTCATTTGAATGGAAATATTATCACTGTCCCTACTGGCAGTTACGAGATTAATGCTATTAATAAATTTTTACAAGAAACTTTGAAATCTAACGGAATTGAATTTTCTTTGAAAGCTAACATCAATACTCTCAGAAGTGAAATTAATTGCAGTCATCCATTAGATCTCACTCCTCACGATTCAATAGGCCGTATTCTTGGTTCCACTCCTCGCATTCACAAAGAAAAAATTCATCACAGTTCTGATTTACCTGTGAAAATATTGAAAATCAACCCACTCAGAATGGAGTGCAATATTACCGCAGGTGCTTACATCAACAACAAAAAAGTTCATACAGTCCATGAGTTCTTTCCCAGAGTTCCACCTGGATATAAAATCTTGGAAGTTCCATCTCATGACATATATCTATCACTCAGTGTCAAGTGCATAGATTATCTTCAAATTCGAATCGTAGATCAAGATGGAAATTTAGTGAATTTCCGTGGAGAAGAAATTACCATTAGTCTCCACATCAAATCTGTATAATGGGTATCGTTTACGATTCTAGAGTGCACATAAGTCAACCAACATGTCAATAGGTTATCAGTCGACCGAAGAAACTCAAACCGTTAACATAATAGACAATTCAGTTCTTTAGAAGCCTAGGTCTAAAAGTTCGTGGAGAAAATTCACGTGTATAATTTTCTGTTGCTTCCAGAAAAATTTACGAAATTCTAAGCATTCAATCAAGTGTCGTATTCGATGAGTCTATTGCTCATTGCAAGGTTCACGCACATCGATCATACTCGACACTAAGCTTTGATAATAGTGGTGAAATTCGTATTTCTATCCAATATCAAGCTCTATGTCTGTTACCATCGCGCAGTTCTCTCCATGTGGAAAACTGCAAAACCGAGATGGAACAGCACTACCTAAAACTAAATTCGTGAACAATGTCATTTGCCATCTGTTTGATGAAATTCGTTACGAAATTAATGCTGAGGAGATAGATAAAAGTAAAAATGTTTGTTTAAGCAGTCTCATGAAAGGTTGGACATCATTCAATGCGAATCAGACTCTTATGTTATAAAATGCAGGCTGGCTTGGCGTTAGAGAAGAAAGCAAAACTTTGGTAGATGCACACAGCAACTTTGACGTTTCCATTCCTCTGAGTATGATCTTTCGCTTTGCAGAAGACTATAAAAAAATTATAGTTTATGTGAAGCATGAACTCATTCTCACAAGATCGAGAAATTACTTGAATGCAATAATTCAGGAAGGTACTGTAGCAAATAGTGTAACTTTATATGAAGACTACCAGGTAAAAATAACGTAGATAGAGTGGTTAATGCCATATGCTATTGCATCTGATAAACAAAAGACCCAGCTACTGAATTTCATTGGCAAAGATAATTCTATCTCAATGTGTTATCTATCTCGGGAGTTATTTGAATATCCTCTACTTCCGAGCACGAATAAACATGTCTGGACAGTGAAAACTTCAAATGAATTAAAAAAACCTCGTTTTGTCATTTTCGGACTACAAACCAAGAAAAAAAATTTGAAAACTGAAAATGCCAGTCGATTTGACCATTGTGAGATTAGTAATGTGAGACTTTTCTTGAATTCCGAATATTATCCATATAACAATATAAATCTCGACATATCTAAGAATCAGTTCGCTGTTCTTTATGATATGTATACCAATTTTCAAATCACCTACTATGAAAGACATCCACAGCCACTGCTGACAAAGTCAGAATTTATCAGCCTTGAACCACTTATAGTTATTGACTGTTCACGGCAAAACGAATATATAAAGAGCGCTGCTGTCGATGGCCGTCTAGAGTTTGAGTCTAAAAAAGACTTTCCAGCTAACACTTACACAGCTTATTGCATGATCTTACCCGATCGTATCATTCAGTACTATCCCATTAGTGGGAATATCAAGAAGCTTGTCTAAACAGCATATTATCCAACACACTTTCGTTTCAAAACTTATTTCAAGATGGAGTATGCAGTAGACATGATTGGTTTCAAGCAAATAGAAGATGATTATATTTTAAAAGAAATAGCTATGAATCCTCTCAATGAAGGTGGTGATTATATCGTTCGTCTATTCAAGAAACCCTTCTCATGGAAAAGACTCTCTGATAAATTACAAATGGGTTTTCTCCATGGCCGCCACCAGCATGCTGTACACCGCCTACAAGGATGTACAATTATTTACCTATACATCAGAAACCCGCTGTGTAGTGATGTCGGGGGATAATCACTACGAGGAACTATCCTGAAAGCAATATCAACAGGTAAGTTTCATTTCTTTCATTATTTTCTTTCACACTTACTTTCTTTCTTTTGCTTAGCTTCTCTTTTTCTCTTGTTATTTAACGACCACATTGTGACAGCTGCGTTCTCTCTTCCATTTCATTTCCCTTTATCTTTATTTTATTTCATTTTGCTGTTGTTAATCCCTCTTCTTTATTTTGTTCTCATCAGGAGATTGTCATGTACTATGAAGAAAAGTACACAGTGCACTGCGATTATGGAGTACACTTCTTCCTGTCGGGCGGACGCTTCCTAGTACCAAGGGAGAGCAAGGTTATGTTCCCGGCCCACTGTCACATGCATGGTTATGTAAGTCCGCATGTTCTAAAATTTACTTGTTTGTTTATTTATTTAATAACCGTGTGAAGCTGTTTCTAATTTATTTATTTCCTTATGCTAGCTTGACTATCGAAAAGTTTTAGGCTCGGCCTACTACGACCCTGCGTACTCGCGCTCCCGCAGTCATGCTGGTGGTGTGCCGATCCTGCACTCTACGATCAGCCTCGCGTCTGGCAATGCTGATCTCCATCGTTTCTATCGTTCTGGCAATAAGGTGAATAAATGCACAATCGCATTTGAAATTATTTGATTATAAGTACTCGACTTAAAGTACTAATTATCCACTTTATTACAGCCATCGTCGTGATTCCAAACTCGAGGACAATTTCCCCTAAGGTTGATTACAGGGTGCTTCATGATTAGACGTTTAACTTGCGGCAAAAGCTGATGGTTGTGCGATACTACGCTACGAAAATTAAAATTATTAAATTAAAATTAAAATTTGCAATTTATTACAAAAAATATCGTATTATTCTGTCTATAAATTATTTGAATAACATCTTGTTAATTCAACGTGCATCAGAATTTAATTTTTGGATCAAAATATAATAGCCCATGGAATTTCTATAGTCGAATGTTCAATAAAAATTGTGAATACATTTAGAAATTATTCATAACTAAGTGATAGAAGAGAAAGAAAGATAGATTTTTTAGAAAGAAAGATCTTTTTTCTAAAACTTTCTGAAATTCTGACTTGCATTAATCTAAAAAATATGCAGTTCTCAATAATAATTGACGTATAAATTCTAAAAATCAAAAGATAGTCAAAACTCTTTCGTAACACTTATCAAGTCAATAAGAACAGAGAATAATAAAACTCCAAGCAGGTTCTAATCGAAGTTCCATTCTACAAGATTTCATTAAATCAAAGCACAAAAATATCTACATGGTAAAAAACATAAGAACTGTTAACATATTGTCAGTAAATCGTTTATCATCGAAAATACGGATAATGACATCAGCTTCCAAGTCTTCCTCGCCTGCTCGTAAGTGTGGTGTAAAATATGCAACAGTGTATTGTGATGTGCATAATACAATGTGCAATGTATCTTGTCCTTGATAACCGCATTTATGTAAGTTTTTGTATTGTGCATTCTACATCTCTTTGATTTTTTTCAATACATAAAGCACAGTCATCCAATAACCATTTGCTTATTCAATTAATAATCCTTGAGCATATAAAAATATCTTTTCTATTAATCAGTTTTGTGGCCAAGCGACTTAACTCTTTCACCTGTTTTTTGAAACTTAAATAATTTGTTTTGAGTCAAGCGGTATTGTTTATCCTTGTTTCTTTTGAATTTTAGGAAGAAAATCTGAAAGATATTTACTTTTAAAACAGTCATACTTATTTACAACTCAGATTGATTGATCGATATCTACTTTTTTTTTAAATAGCAAGTAATTCATATTTTTAAGAGCCAAACGGATTATGTTTTCTAAATGATATTTTGAATCAAGCGACATTAGTCGTGGTTGTTTTTAAATTTAAATTGATATGATCCATACCTACTTTTTAAAATAGTAAACATTTCATGTTTTTGACTAGCTAAAACGGCCAAAGATCTTCTTTTTTTTATAATGAATTCTCAAGTAAAATTTGGTGGATTAATTCCATCTTGGGGCCTACGGCGGCTCAGTCGGTAGAGTGTCGGATTCCCACGCCGGTGACCCGGGTTCGAATCCTAGTCTCTGCCGATTGATACAAGCACCTCTGTAAAAATTACATGTGCTTTGTTTACAAACACACCGCAGACCCCCGTCGTCGATTAGCACCACATGGGAGCACAAACATGGCGACGTTAATTAAAAAAAAAAAAAAAAATAATAATTCCATCTTGGTAACTTGTAATTAAAATGCTGTGAAACTACGACATGAGCAGAATGGCTGAAAATTCTACCTGCTGCCATTGGAGTCCAACGGTCTTCTCGCCGAGCGTTTGGGCCAGGTGGTTGAATTTCCACTTATTTTTTACTTAAGTGACTCTTAATGCCTGATGTGCACGATAATGTCTTATAATCATCATGTTTCAGGATAAATATGGGGTGACGTGGTCTCCACATTATCAAGTTATATTGGTGTTAAACAATTCCATAACTGTTAAATTATTTTAATGACATACAGAATAGTTAATGCTTCGAAATAAGTTTATTATTTTCTCTTTGCCAAATGATTGCTTTTTCGGTTTGTTTCCCTTTGATACTCAATTGATTTTGATTACGTATAACAGTAATTCATGAGTGTTCTACCGATTTAATTAGCATTAAGTAATTTTGATATCTATTGATTTTTCTAATATTATGGAAACTAATTAACATTTGAAATGATTTTCTTGAGCCAAGTAATTGCTTTTTCACTTGTTGTTTTCTTAAACTTGATCGATTTTGATATTTGATTATGTATAACAATACATGCTTATAATATTTTGAGTCGATTATGAGGCAAAATAAGTTGCATTCCTAGATTTCTGAGATTATTTTTCAATAGCTGCTTGTTTAAGGCTTACATTTTTTTGATGTTTTAGAATGAGTTTTGGGGCCAAGTGATTGAAAATTTTCACTCGTTTTTCTTTCGAAAATCAACGCTTTTTAATATTTAATTTTGTAGAATAATAATTCATAATTATGATGTTTTGAGATAAGCGTGGGACAAAATGAGCAGTATTCCTTGATTTTTTAGATTATTTTCCAATATCTGTTTGTTTAAATCTTACAGTTGTTTCATGTTTTAGAATGAGTTTTTGGGCCAATTGTTGTATTTATCGCTCGTTTCTTTTAAACACAACGCTTTTTAATATTTAATTTTGTATGCTAATGGTAACTAGTTTAACATGATATGTAATACTTTTGCTGTCTAACTTGTATGACCTAAAATTACTGGTGCGCTACCCGAACTATCGAAAGATGATTCGTTCGTGGGATGGCAAAAGAAATACAAGAAGACGAAAACGACTGTCCTTGCTCCTAGGGTTATCTTGCAATCTGTTCATTTACGTGCTGAGGTGGGTCCTTGACAGCTGACGCTCTTTTTATCTTATCGAGATTTACTAATTTGATTACGTCACCATTTTTTAGTTTAACTTTCTTAATAATAAAGCCATCATAATCTTTGTCATATTTTCTTCTTTTGGGCTCCTTTAACCTATACACGATCTCTTCTCGAAAGTGCACCACGTTCAGCGGTTCCGATTATAGTAATATTTCGATCTATACTTAGCCTGCACCAAATTTAGCGCAGCTTGTTTTTGCATTGTAGAGAGGTTGTGAATGAGATCAGTAGTGTGATCTCCATAGGTTAAAAACTGGATGGTGTCCGCGCCTTTTGGCCGACACCCAATTCATAGGGCGAGAATCCAAAGGAGTCGTGGCGTGTGCAATTGTATGCATGTTGACATATAGGCACCCATTCGCCCCAACTATGTACCTTGTCTATGTATTTTTTTAAATACTCCATCAATGTATGATATATGCGCTCAATTCCGCCGTTTTATTGAGGGTGCTAAGCTGTTATACAGTACTTATCTATTCTAAAATTATGCACAAAGCCCTTTAGCATCTTATTCAGAAAATGCGTGCCTTGGTTTGAAAGTAGGGCGCCTGGAGGGCCAAAATAGTACCGAGGCGTTTTTGACTGGTATAAGAACGCAAAATTTGGTTAAGCAGCCCTGGACGTGAGTACATACTTATAACCGTCGGGTGAGTCTTCGAGGGGGTCATAAAAGTCCATACTAAGTTTTTGAAAGGGCTTGGAGGGCGTGTCCGTGATGACACGAGGTAGGCGTACCTTTATACGTACCTGCTTGTTCGTCTGGCATGTAACACATCTCAGAACAAATTATGCACATCAGGACGCATATTGCGCCAGTAATAGTCTGCTGAAATTTAACTATACGTCTTGTTTATTCCCCTGTGTGTCACCATGACCGCCTCGTGATATTCCTTGAGCAGTTTGTACCGATTTTCCACTGGGGAAATTGGCAGATTAGTTAAATATAATACTGCCATTATGGGTGATTCTTCGAATATATTATCGAAAAGGTCAATAAAAGTTGTCCGTTCTCACAAAGTGGGAATGACTAAGTCTCCTATTAACCCAAAGGTGGTAATATTATTTGCACATATGTGCTTTTTTAGATTTTTATACAGTCTCACAGGACCGATTTTAATCGATTTTCATCTAAGTGATTTTTCACGAAGAGACCAATTATATTAATATCTCTGCATTTCGTGACATAGATATCACTAATCTTATATTTAGATTACATGATATCAGATGCTCCGATATACCGTCGCTCGGTCAATGCTTCCAAGATTTCAGAATTGAGGAAACAGTCTGATATTAATAAGCATACGATACCTTCCTTATAGTGAAATGGGTGTTCATTGATCGATTTAATTCGAGTCAAGGATGGCGGAGTTTGTCCATCGGGGAAAGACAAAGGCGGCTTTTCCCGTGGAGGCCTGGCATTCATGACAAGGCTCTTGTCGAGTGCATTGGTGTGCGCTCGAGCGCTTATCGGCCTGTCTTGCACGATCATCACCTCTATTTACACTACCTATGAGCAGCGCATGCTGACGTTAGAGGAAGGCGAGCTATAACCCGACTCTTTTTCCATCGGTGTCTCTTCGTTTTCATTTTTAGATAATGGTAAGCTTGAATTATTATTTGGTTTCTTAGCGCTTTCTTGTTTCTCGCTACTCGCGTTGTCGTCTTTTCCCTGATCAAAATTTCGGAAATTATTTTTATTGACAATTAACCCACCCCACACATAAGGTGCGTAATGCCGACCAATTAAATGTAGGTGTACATAGTTTTCTGTCGGATTTACAATTATGTGGCAGAAATCCACTCCTGTTTCCAAATGGTGAATGATACATATATTTTGTTGAAATTCTTGCGCAAAAATGTATGCGCAATTCACATTTCCATATTTTGTCCTTGGTGATAGAATTTCTCTAGTTTCTTCCGTGTTCTATCATGTTGGAAAATCTGGGGACTGAAGTAGTTGCTTGCGCAGTCCTGTAGCTGTCATTTTCAGCTTCAGTAATTTGATTAGCGAGAAAAATAGGCAGTTCCCTGGCGGGTCTGCAGGGATATTAGTGTCGTGAACCAAGACCGCGTGCGGGTTTGCGCACCACTTTCTTGCTTCATAAACTCAAGGATCCCTTTTGTAGTATGACACGGAGGGTATACATTTTCAAAATGATGGGACACTCCTTGATCGTAGGGGCCGATGTCGAGAAAATAATAATTATCCTGGCTATCCGCTCATGTTAAATCGAGCATGGGAACTTCAACTTCCTCATTAATCCTTGCTAAATCTATTAGTGGGATATCGATGTGAGATACACGATTCATCAGATTGAACATCAAGACATTCAGTGACTCCTCGCTTTCTTTTAGGAAGCCACTGACTGTCAACATTTCATGCTCGATCACGACTTATTCTGCGTCTCGCGCAGGCACATCTTCCTGACCATGCGGTGTCTCCGGTATGCCAAAGTCCTTCCGCACCATGCGATAAAGTCTGGGGCAGTGCCTGCTTCGGCTTCCGCTTCCCATAAATTAATCTGCATTGCGTTTCTGCTGAATACCTCGTGCTTGACAATATCTACAATTGATCGAGTGCGTAGCTTGGCTACTAAGTCTATCAGTACCGATGTTGGTGGAGATTACTGCTCAGTACAGTCGTGCAGCGCCTGCGAGCGTGGAGACGTGTTATCTGCCGGCTCGGGTGTCGTTATGCTTGCCGTCGGGTATGCCGGGGTCGGATCCTCGACTACCTGCGAACGTTGCTGTGGCGACGCACCGTCTGCTAGCTAAATATTATCGAGTCTTGCTCATGTGGTTTTTCGTCGAGTTGTAATTTTCCGCTTCCATTGACTCCTGCAAAATTAGTTGGATGCGATATTTTTTCTCAACATTTAACTGAAACTTACGATTACTGATTTTATTTAATTGTACATTTATTAATATGCAAGCGAGATACGCGGTATCCTAGTAATCCAGAAATTATATACTGTATTCACCTAGCTGCTTCGTGAGCCAGTGTATGCTTACTTGTTTGTCGCTTTCGTAGATATCCTGTTTCACTTGGCATAAGAAGAAATCATCTGTTGTATTGAGCACTGCTAAAAACTTGTCTTTAGTATAGATTGGATCTTCGTCAGAGCATTTTGTCTTATGTGCTTGTATAGTTTCAGAATATTCAGAATCTGTCATAAACACTTTGATTTTCTTATCTCGATCGGTGCCCCTTTTCCATGTTGCTCTGGCTACGAACACTCTAGCCGAAGGTTGATCCACCTCAGCGTCGCTATCGTCTTACTCCTGCGTGTTTGCAAGCTCGTAAAGCTCTGCTCTGGGGCGTTCTTGGGTTTCTTCGCCCTCTGGCATGACTTGATTGCATAAGAGCGCATCGGCGTTTACATTTTTAGTACCTCTCCGATAGACTATTTCAAATTCGTAGTCACGTAGTGCTGCTTTCAACATGATAAATATGAAATCTGTTTTTTTGGATGGATGGAAATATATCAAGGCAATATGGTTCGTTACTGACACGAACTATCTACAGTACAGATAGTGTCTGAACTGTTCTTTTCCAAGTACGAATGCGATCAGCTCCTTATCATAGGTTATGCACCTGAGCTCACTGCGCTTGAGCGGCCATGATGCATAGGCGCATGCAGCATCTGATCCAATGGTTTCCTGTAATAACATCGCTCTCAGGGTAACATCTGACGAATCGGTCGTGAGAATAAACGGCTCAGATAGGTTAGGTGCAGCTAAAACCAGTTCGCTACAAAATATGCGTTCAGTTTCTCGAACGCCAACCGCTGCTCATCACCCCATTCGAACTTGACTCCCTTGCGTAGCAACTTAGATAGTGGCAATGCAATGTCTGCAAACTTAGGAATGAATTTTCTATAGTACCCAACGAATCCGAGCCATTGCTTGACTTCCTTCGTGTTCGTTGGCTCTGAGTACTTTTCCATAGCCACAAGTTTCTTGGGGTCGGTGCGAATTTTGCCTCCCCCATTATGAGCCCGAGAACAGATGTCTCGCATTTCAAAAATTGATACTTCCTTGTCTCTGAAGTGAGGTTTGGTTTAGTCGCCTCTTTTAAGCCCATGCTTATACGAGAAAACTCCCAATGCTGGACTGCGTTTTTCCCTACTGGGTTTGAAAATGCAGTAAAGCGCACTGAGTTAGGGTGCATGAGTATTTGGTGGAATCCCTGCTTTAATTCAATTACCGTAATGATATTGACAAGCGCCAGCTGCTCGATTATATCACTCGTGAATGGAAGTGGTCAGCAGCTACCCACCGTGATTTCATTTAAGGCTCTGACATCCAGGACAAATCGCCATCTTTTACTACCATCAGCTGGTTTTTTGGGACAATTCAAAGGTTCCTGCAATACGGTGATTGTGAAGATCTAATAATACCCTGCTTTACGAGTTTTTCAATGTCTATTTCGATCTGCTCATTGAGAGCCGGCGGATACTTGAAAAGCTTCGTACGCGTGGACTTATCAGTCGTCAGTTTGATCTCGTATGATAGCAGAAATGTTGCCTGCAGTGGCTCTCCGTCAAGCCCAAAAACGCCTGAAAATTCTGTGACTAATTCCCTAATATGCTGTAGCATGCTAATATATGATCCGGCATTTGCCGGAGGTGACTCCCGTAATTGCAAGTATTTCGAATCTATCTATCCGTTTATTCGCGCCTATGGAGCTGCATTTAATTACAGACACATCTGCTGCCGTGTCCACATGAAAGTTTGCTCTTTTGTTAACTAAGTCTTCGACTTTCAAAATCACAACTGGTGGTTTGCGCCCTAATCCCGAAAATCTACCACAAACTACTCGAGAGAGCTCCTGCTTGCTCTGTTCTGGCGAGCCGAACTGCCCAACGCCTGAGGACTGCGTTGAGCAATCTATGAATTTAAAGACTTATCATTCCCCTTACCTGATTGCGCTTGGGTGGCGGTTTCTTGTCTCGCGTCACGGATTCTGTTGAAATAGCTATCATCTTTTCGCTTGTCGGTATTACGATCCACCAGATTATTTCTATAATTGTTATTATTATTGACATTACGATTATGATTGTTATTATAATTATTGTTATTGATTAACTTCCGGCCTAAATTGATGCCACGGTTTTTATCATGGCGGCAGTTACTATTCTGCATATTATTAAAATTATTTGAATCACCACTTTCAGCTGTGACTCATCCCGTTTTTAAGTCTACCTCTAGCTGGAAGCAATATCTGTGTACATGACCAGTTCTCTCACAATAGTCAAACCTCTTTGTCTGAAAACGCTTCTTTTTGCAGTTTTCCTCGACATGCGAGATGTCACCACAATAATTACATACTACTGTAGCTACTGTCGGTGCAGGCAAAGTGCTTGCGCTAGCTTGAATAGGAGTTTCCCCTGCTGCAGCGAAAATTATCTGCAAGTCAATCGAACGCTCGTCTTACATTCAAAGTTGACCGCGATTCTTATCGCTTCGTTCAGGTCGTGATGGTGCTAACTCAGCACCTGGTGATCTAGCGGGTGTCTCAAGCCAAACATAAAACATTACAGAGCATCCAAGTTCGCCCCTCGATTGCGCGATTCCCTATCGCTATTACCTAAATCCGGGGCCGATTCAAATATCGTAAGCAACTGATTTAGGAGTTTTTGCACCCGCAACCCATTATCGCCCGCTCTTTCAACTGGTCGCTGATTCATAACCTTCATTTGCATTAATATATCGTCCGCCAAACCCACATTACTACACTGTAAGATGAAATCTGCGAGCAATTTTTCTATCGAACCGTAACTCATTACCCTTGTCACGTAACTGTCAACTGCCCTTCCTGGAAACTTACCCACGATTGCTAGCAAAATAAGTTTTTCCCGGTGCAGGCCAAACATTTCTTTAACCTGTCGCGCTGCAATACACAATAGATTTAATTTGCCTCGATTCCGTCAAATTGCGGAAGTAAATTTAGCGCTTGCGAAAACGTGAGACTGTATACGAGTGCATTTGACCCATTATTGTCTAAAACATTCAAAGCTGCGATTAGGGCAGATGCGAATGGCTCTTAAAAATTTTGGAATCCAGTCGCGCGTGTATTCGATTTTTGTGTGTCACTATTTACTGTGGGAGAACATTGGGGTATGTATGTTTGGTGTGTGATTTTGTCGTCCCATGTTATGTGTGATGTACTGGGTCGTGTTTCATGGGAGCTGGACGTGTATGGTGTTCTCATCAATTTATCAAGTATTCTGTGTGGTGTAAATAGAAGTGTTTGTGTGGCCATGATCGTATTTGTAAGTCGTGTTGGTTCCGAATCTAAAATGCTAGAAGTAGTATCGCGCTCTTGTCTCAGTGCTTGATTTAACTTAAGTAGCCTGTCGGTGTCCAAGAAGTCAAGAAAGGGTGTCAGTTCTACTTGTGTCGAATGTGAGGAGGTTAGGGTAGCCAATTACGCCGAAATGTCCGCACCGTCTGTGGTAAAATTGTCAAGCGCGTTGATCGCTTTTTGAACGGGATCGAGAGAAAATCACTGCGCTTTCGCTGCCTCGAATTTATCATTAAAGTACGTCATGGGGGCCTTGGGTGCACTGGGAGCACTGTCTATCTCGTTAAAATTGTTGGCGGTGTCTGATACACGTGAATTAGGACCATCGGCCGCCATTCCTGCCTCCCGCTTATCGTACGCTTGCATCTCTGCTGGCGCACTATGCCGATGCGGCCGGTGCCTCTTCATGAGTACCGCGCGGTCTTCTAGGGTTGCATTTGTAAAGATTCTCTGCCAAAAAGGGTCTGTCACCTCTAGTAGGTTCGTGTCGCGAACTTTTTCAACATTTTCCCATAATTAGTTTTTGGTTGACAAATTATTATTTAATGTATAAATAATTAAAATTCACGATTTTCCTGATTATCAAATTATTAAATAATGAATAAATAATTAAAATTCACGATATAACGGGTTAGAAAATATTAATTAATGTGTAAATAATTAAAATTCACGATAGGCGTTCTCATTGCATCGGCGATATCACGTGTATGCAAGTTTCCGAGCACGAAATATCCCACGGATGACAAATTCTATTAAAAGCACAAGTACTTACAGACACAAAGATCCGACAATGCAGATCAAAACCAGCGCAAACATTCTTTTTTTCGTCTACCAAAGCATGAAAACTTCTTCCTGTCAAATATTTCAACGTCCTTCCTGTCAAATATTTTAACGTTCTTCCTGTCAAATATTTCAAAGATTGAAAGGGCCTCTGTACGTCCGTCCTGTCAGCGCATCTGGGTGAAAATGGCTTCTCGTCGTTCCTGTCTCTGCGTTTCAGATGAAAGGGCTACTCGAAAAGCTGTTCGGCGGCTGCGTTTTTGCTTTCTTAATTATATGTGAGTCTTGCTCACCACGTCCCTCCTGTTTAAAATTTTTCACAAATTTTCAAAGTCACTGTCCAATGTACACCTGTATGCCACACACGCTGAACAGACAAGGGATTCCAGCTATTACGTGGGTTTAAAAAGGGAAAAGAATGAGGTCGCGTTATTCATACGTACCAATTAAGGTACGTGATTCTTTGGTGGTTGGGGTGTAATGCAGAAGAACAAAACGATGAGTCCGGCTGATTATTTATTTATTGTTTAGAAGAGAAAGAGAGAGGGGGTGTCTGTGCGATGTGTATGCCCCAGATGAACTGGCGCGGGATGCGTTGTGCGTTGCGAAGTCGTCGCGCAAAAGCAAGTATGCAGCATCAGCATACAAGCATTCACACACGTCCGTATGAGTCAGCAAGCACGGGCATTAGGCCATGTCCGTGACAATGCGTACGTATCACTTGTGAGTCTGTGTACAATTGTATGCGTATCTATTTGTTTGCACGGAGAGGATAAGAGAGAGAGAGAGAGAGAGAGAGAGAGAAAGAGAGAGAGAGAGAGAGAGAAAGAGAGAGAGAGAGAGAGAAAGAGAGACAGAGAGACCGTAACTGTTTGTGGCCGCTTGATGGCTATCAGTTGTCCTTTCATAATGGAGGAATGCGGAGCAAAACAAAATTTGTTTTGTTTGTAATGAGTTAGAGAATATTATTTTATTTCCAGAACAAATTCTTCAAAAGTACTCATATTCGCCGTCGGTGCAAAAAGCGTGCAGTTTAATGTACAATGACTAACATTTGCCAAGTGAAGTGAACAATTATATCGGCTATCATGTAGCGTGCTACCGCAACTTTACGCAATTTGGAAAGAATACAAAGAATATTTCGAGCGATTGAAAAGTGTTCCACGCCTTGAATATGCGGCAAAGAAGGTTCAAGAAGTAACGACTCCAAAAGCGAGTGCAACCGAAAAAGCATCATAACATTCCAAATCTCCACCAGTTCTGGATGATAATTAAGTCTATAGTCCGATCTTTTTGATTCTTTTTTTGAAATCGCACATTTTGTGTATTACTTGCTTGTTGATTAAGATATTTTGAATAGAATCTCTCATTTCCGATCACTGGTTTGCTGAGACTAATAAATTAAATTCATATAAACGATAATTTACTGTGTGATATTTCAAATATATACTTTTATCAAATAATTACAAAAATTATGCGCCAATTTACTCGCCTCTCCCGACCAATTCAAAAGCGAGGGAACAAAATTAAGGTACCAGACCAGTGTCATTGGATGGAATTTTCAATATTTCAATTTTAACATTTTTTTAAAGTAACATATATCAAAAATATTGTGTAAAAATTTTAGGTCAAAATTCCTAATAGTTTTAAAGTTACAGAGAAAATAAGCACGCGACACGCAGGTAGCTGAGAGCGCCACAATGAGTCAGCAGCAGCTGTTCCGGCCGTCCCCTCTCTATTGTATCCTCGTCCCTTTATACCTGGATAATATTCATACAGGTATGCATATTATAGTTAAATGTGTACGATGATTACGAAGAAGCTGAAGGAATTTTGTATGCATCAGGCATAGCTGATTAGTGTAAGTATCATTTTTCTATTAAAAATCTCTAATCAAAACTTTAAACGCGTTTTTCTCGAAATCACTTTTTGGTCGCGGGGGAAGCACTGAGGAAAAACTATCTAACCGATTGACTTGAAATTTTTACCAGATATTCTTAACATGACAGACTATTACTTTCAGATCATTACAGGACCGTGGGTACTTCCCCCCTCCCCCACCTTCGCCTTTTTTCAAAAAGTTAACTTTGGCCGTGTAAAACATAAAAAAAATTATAAAATTGTAGCACAAGAAATTTTTTTGTACACTTTTGAACACTAATAATAACGTATATAAATTACAGAATGATCGTATATTATTTTCTTTTCCAAAAAAATTCATAAAATAATGTCAAAAATATGAGCGTCACACAGGTCTGGTACCCTAATGTACGGAGATAAAAGTTTTTAAATTTTACATTGAGAATCGTAAATATTATTTTTAGAGTGATTTAATCTAATATCAAATAAAGCAAAAGAATCAAACATATTTTTATAAAGCAAAATGGAAAAGTACCAGTGCTTTAAAATATTTAATATAAATTTGATAATATTACAGAAAATTATCGTTCTAAGTTACTGTTTAAAGATTTTATAATAATAATTAAGTAGTGAATCAATAAATATATAAAAATGTTAATAAGTAAATGAGTTGATAAATAAATTCATAATTAAATAAGTACATAAATAAATAAACAAATAACTAATTAAATAAAAAAATTAAGAACTAAATAAGGAACAGTAAAAAATAAATAAAAAAAAAGTAAACAAATAAAATTGGAAAAATAAATAAATAACGGTTCTAAGTGCCCGTTAATAATTAAAATTTCCTGAGCTCGGGAATTGAACTTAGTCCGTCCGGTAGGCTAGTTCGCCATGGGCTGTAAAATTGGCTTGAACTAGATCATCGACCGAAACCGTAATGTGAACGACGCACTATATATTTACCGGCTAGCTCCGTGTATACAGACATCGTGTTGAAAAACGACTAAATAAATAAATAAGTAAGTTTATAAATAAATCAATTAATAAATGAATAATGTAATAAATAAATGAATAAATAAATAAATAATTTAATAAATAAATTTATTAATTGTATGCGTATCTATTATTAGATAAATAAATAATTCAATAAATAAATGACTAAATAAATAAATAATTTAATAAATAAATGAAAAAAAATTAAATAAATGAACAAAAAAAAAAAATAAATAACTAAATATATGAATAAATGAACAAAAAAAAAAAATAAATAACTAAATATATGAATAAATAAATAAATAATCAAACAATTAAATAAATAATTTAAAGAATGTTCATAATGTTACAACAATTACAGAAAATCGGAGAGAAATACAAAATCTTTCCTGCGGAGCCGACGTGGTTCGCTTGGCATTCATCTTTGTGAGTTTGGCTCCACTACTTGAACTCGATGGTGTCAGTTTTGGTTTTCCAAAATTCGCAAGCTTTGTAATATTTAGATTTCACCAAAACATCGACTACTTCGACTATACCAGCCGATAAGTGAAACAAACCCGTAAAGAGATGAAAAACCACGCTTCCTCCACGAACCATCACCAGATACAGTAATGCCATTTGGATCGTCAGTTTTTTCTCGTTCTTTTTTAGCTGTAGTTTTCATACTGAGCTTACAAACAGCTTCTGCTTCAATGGTAATTTTCTTAACAACTGTATCGTAAGACGATTGAAAAATTGGCCGCGGGAGATCCATGAAGGCGCAAAACTTTATAATGCCATTCAATCCTATTC
Source organism: Gastracanthus pulcherrimus (assembly GCA_949152435.1). NCBI lineage: Eukaryota > Metazoa > Arthropoda > Insecta > Hymenoptera > Pteromalidae > Gastracanthus > Gastracanthus pulcherrimus. Next base: position 88,042,194 of record OX424576.1, read on the forward strand.
CTAGTAATCGCATGGCAAGAACAATTCTGCGATTAATATCATATCCTTTCTCAATAAATGGACAACTAGGAATAGTAATCTGATCACAGTTTTTACAGGAAATCACAATTTTGAAACCCAAGCCTCGCTTTCCAGTTTCGGTGAACGTTACATTGGATTTGCATTTTTACATACAAGAGCTTGCGATATCGCGGAGAACACTGCTACAAAATTCAGAATTCGGTAACCGAAACCTTCATTTACTTCAAAATCATCGAAGTTTACATCTGATAATTTTTTAGTCGATGTACTAACGTTCTCCAGGCTTGGCTTCTTCAACTCGTAACGGTTTTGCGGCTGTCGGTTTGATATTCTCGGTCTTTTTGCACTAGTCCTTCCTCCTTGGCCGATTTTTTTTCTCAATACACGACTTATCTCGAACTCATATTGTTTATTCGAAAACTTTTACAATAAAAAAGCACGTTATTAATATTTGAACGAAAATGTACGAAAAGAACATCAAGCGTCTGCACGGCGTCGCTTGGCAGCTGTACTAGTTCACACACACACACACACACACACACACACACACACACACACACACACACACACTTCTATTCAGTGTTAGTACACCCTGGCGGACTTCTGAGGAACCACAATGACCATAAGCAATAGAATTTGGACAGGTAAGAGCACTACATAGTCGGTAAATCGGAGCACTCCGAGGCGCTGCGGTAAAATCGAGAATTGGACCTCTTACAAATTTTATTTCTGTATAAAACCAATTGGATATGATTTTTAAGGGTCCAAAGTATCGTTTAAGCCGAAAAAAATCGATTTTTTGAATATTTTAGACTGGTGTTACCCCTTAATATTTAATCTATCTATGCCACACGATTTCTTTTTCATTATTAAATTGAAATACTTATCAAAGTGGTAGTGAAGATGACCATCATTCTAACGAAGATAGTTCTGCAAATAGTTCAGTATGTATTTATTGTAGCAAGGCATTTAAAAGGCTGAAGGGAAGAAAAATATCCTGTATTTACACAGAACTTCAACTCCATGCCAACTGATAAAGAACTTGCTTCGCAAATTAATGATTTTTATTTCCTACAACGACTGAATTAAAACATTGAAAATAATAAAATAGTTTCTTACCACAAAATATTCAAAGTCACATACTTGAAAGTAGTAGAGCGACTCTTGAGGGAAGAGTATACGTTTAAACCTAATTTTATTAAATGTTGAAAAAATTTTTTTTTATGATTATATGATTACATACATAATAGAAGGATGTTTTAAGCCCTAACTAATATAATTAACTGATATTTTTAGATAGACTAGTCGATCAGTACAAAGAACTTGGTATCAATAAAACATTTTCGACGCAAGGCATATTGAAAAAAAATTGTTTCAGTTGAAAGTATTTAAAAAGAGAATAAGATTGATTATTTATGACAAAAGAAAAATAGTTGTTCTTTACGAGATGCTTAATATTAATAATCTTGAGAAATTGAATACGGCAGACATTGTACGAGCAGCAGTTGTTCACTTGAGGGCTGAAATTTTGAATATGAAAATATATAAGCTCCCGGATGAAATTCATTCTGAAGATTTAATTAAGTAGAATGCAATATTCCGGAGATGTTGAAACATTTTTCCAAACTGTCTCATATGGTTATTAGTCGACGAAAGAAGAGAAGTTCCACAATAAAATTACGTCTTCATTCATTAGCTTCAGACGTAATTTACGCAGTTACAAGTGGATCAGGCATGCCTTCAAAACACGTTACACGTGGAATTGCAATTAAAATTTAACGGGTAGTAAAAGGGTGGTGAATGTGATATATAAGCTTGGGTACTTCATTAGTTGTAACATAGTTGAAGAATTAGAAACTGAGGCTGCCGAGATAAGCACAAACCCATCGTACTTGAAAGCTACTGGCTATTTCATACAAAATTCTGGATTAACGAATGTAATGGTAGAGAGTGGATTACTAGCTGGAGGATCGGTGTCAGTATTTTTATCTGCAAAAAACTTCAATCGAGCTAAAAGACTTCATATTTTAGTATCATTAGCTATCCAAATGAACAATTTAAATTGTGTGTTAAGAGAAAGGATATAACTATAAACAGGAACGTTAAAATGTACTTGAAAAGCTTGTAGTTTCATGGATTGATTGATGGAACATTTGATAATAATGAAATACGCCAGTTGATTGAACAATACGACAATTTCAAGAAGGAAACACTTTTGGGATACCATGGAAAAACCCCACAGTACTATATTATTTACACGAATTTAGTTGATTATTATCTGATGTTGGAGAGAAGTATTCGCACAGGCAATTTAATAAACACCGTAAACGTTTAATTTTTAAATAAAGTTTGTATTTTATATATATATATATATATATATATATATATATATATATATATATAGTATAAGTTTCTCCGGGTGAAAGCCACACATTTTACATATATGTCCATATATTTTGTATTATACCAAGCATTGGGCACAGAGAGCAGTCAACGCGAAGCGCACATGTTGTGCGCTCGGTGAGTAGCAACGAGAAATAAAGAAAAAGACAGAGAGAGAGAGAGGGAGAGAGTTATCGAACCGAGCCGCGACGCGCGAGATTAAGCTAGGTCAAGGCCGGCCTCAGATACGCGCGAGTAGTTCCGCTTCGCTTCTCGCACTGCGGCACGTCCCGCGCGAAGACGCCGAATCTAGGCACATGGACGACACACGCGACGGCGAATACGTGAGCGAGCCTGCGATTACGGCCGAGGAAGCAACCAGGGCGAACGACACCCCAGGACCGGTGTCGAGCGAATAGCTTCGAGGCCAGGGCAACTCATGTAAGTTTAGCTCTCCTTCTCTCTCCTACGCGTACGAGTGAGAACCTCCTGCTCTATTGCCCCCGCCGGCTTACACCACACGACACCGCGAGTGCCGCGTTAATTGTATTTAATTGTCCTGTAATAAATCGGTGTTAAAGTTCGACTGAAAACTCCGGCGTTTCCTCACTTAAAACTCTCCTCTCCTTTGGACTGCCGCCGCCTCCGCGGGCGCACTTTTAGTGCGCATGCTGCAGCTAGCCGAGTCCTCATTTCTCAAATAAAAGTAGAGTTTGGGCCTTGTAAGTACAAACTTGTGTACCGATTGTACGTACAGCGTTACGCTGTACACGGTTCGCGCGGCCACGGAAACTCATAATTAAAAGCTATCACAATGTTTATATTGATAGTATTACAGTAACTGTCAGAGGCACATATTAATTGTTTATTTACAAGTGTATTATATAAAAATACATACAAATTTATTAATCATGAAAAATTTTAATCAGCAGAAATGTTTTTTTCACTACTCTTTTGTATCCATGTAGGGTATATGTACGTATTCGTGTGCCTGTATAGATTAGTGTGCTTTTTAAAAAAATGGATTACCTCGACCCCGAATTCGACTGAATTAATTTTACAATGATGTACATACGTATATATATATATATATATATATACACATCATTGTAAAATTAATTCAGTCGAACTCGAGGTCGAGGTGGTCAATATTACAATAACTCTGGAAATACAAAATTACAAAAATACCGAGTTACCTGCGCTTACATGTTACCTTAGGCTACAAAGTTATGCTGAAAATCAATTATGTTCTTGTCAATCTTCTAAAGTTGTCGTCTGGTGAAAATTTGAAAAATTCCTCTACGTTCAGAGGGCTTGGATGTAACAGGAGATCAAAATGCAAAAATGTATTTTTGGGCATCTTCCGGGAATCTCTATCCATGCAATAATTGACATAGTTAAGGTTTTATAATAACATTATTAATTATTGAAATGTATAACAAAATTAACATTATATTACTCTAATTTCATAAACGTATTTTTATTAGGTTTATCGCGTCCCAAATATCGACCTACAACAATTTTTCTTCGACAAGATCCACATACGGCAAAAGTGACTTATCATACGTAAACTAACTTATCGACCTTCCCTATCCAGCAAGTATCCTACGTTACTTACCTCATACTCCACGATGATACACTCATCCACCCCAATATTTCCCGAACTCCGTTCCGAGACTCCATATCTTTGTCGCCCCGTCTTCGAGTGTGCATAATTAATTCCTAATTTAGACTAAGCATCCCATCCCCGCGATGTTATATAAGTCATAACCCCCCCCCGCCATGGCTCCAGGCCATTTGCCATCGCCTTTTTCCTTCAGTCTTTAGCCTTCTGCATTCGACCTTCTAACTGTAATCACGTACACAGCAGTTTGTTATTTGACATTTTAATTATAAACGGGACACGCCCTTATATTCAACTTTATGCTACTTAAACAATAAACTTGAACTGAAACTTATTTGCTCGCGCTTATATATTTACTTTGACTGATCTCCTATTCCTATCTCATGCCACTATTTCGAGCACGAGACCGCCCGCAGCGCAGCGCAGCCAAGCCGAGTTGACTGCAGGGAACAAGTAACCATACTCAAACATACATCGTTAGTCACTAAACTTGTCATAAATCCTGTCCTATAATTTCGTAAATTTTCGCTTTCCTATTTTGGTCGCTGTCATATTAAATATCATTTTGGCCATCCTGCTTCTACTTATGTCTCGGGAACCAAGGCCTACTCACACATACATCGTTAGTCACTAAACTCGTCATAAATCCTGTCCTATAATTTCGTAAATTTTCGCTTTCCTATTTTGGTCGCTGTCATATTAAATATCATTTTTGCTATCCTGCTTGTACTTATGTCTCGGATCTCAGGTAAAATGCGCAAGTATTGACCAAAACTAGAAACGAACGCGATTTAATTTTATATTAACTTTGCGCATTTTATTGCTTACGCACAACGTAGCAGGTTCTTACATATCTTCTAAGTTGTTAGAGAATTTAGTTGAAAATCACGAAGAGCCAAATATGGTAAATATAAAAATATATGATAGATTCCTACTATTTCACACAATGAAGCGTATTAAGAAATAGTTTATCGAATAAGTTCGAAATCATTGGTATTGAAGTAACTTGGCCGAACAACTTTAATAATAGACTAAGAATGAGTTTAAAACGGGTTTAGTTTGTTTCTTGATAGAGTACTGGGTAAGTGAGGCTGCTGCAAAAATAATAGGTAATTAAGTATTATATGTCAAATTGCACGTATACGAGCACACACGCTCGCATATACACACAAATACACATGCATGCACAGATACAGAGACACATACACACACACACACGTGCACACATAATCAAACACAGACAAACGTACACACACGCACAATGCACACATGCACACAATCACACACAGGCAGACGTACACACTTTACGTACTTTTGGTATGTAGAATATATGAGAATTTTTTCAGATTTTTTGAAACCGTTAGGTTCAATGTTAATTAATGCTAAATATGAGTATGTAGTCATGCTTTAATTTTTTTAGCAAATTTCAATCTCCGTTTATTCAACAAAATTAAATCTCTTTATCAAATAGCAACAAAGGAATTTTTATCAAATTTCCTGAATTTTTCATAAAAAATGGTTCCAAATCCATTAACTGCTCCTTTCGATTAACTAAACTCATTCTAATACTTAAAATCCTTAAAAAAGTGGATTTGATTACTTGAACCATTACACAAAAATCATGGAGATAGCTTTTTTCAGTACAAAAGTAACTGCCATAGTCATAAAATGGCAAACGTGCAATATATATATATAAAAAAAATCAAAATAACACGAAATATTGTTTAAAAAATTATGAAAATACACGTCTTGTCAATAAAGTCATATTTAGATTCAAAGAGCTTGAAATATATGATCTTTAATAGACCTGAAAATTTTTTCGACCATTTTACATACCAAAAAGAACATTTTCTCCGAAATAATTATTTTTTTTGTTCTCGATTTCCCAGAGAATCATCGATAAGTATGTATATATAAATATATACTATAATATACATGGAATATATCTATATATATGGAAATATGGTCATATTTAGCTCCGAACAACTTTAAACTTATGGGCTTAAAAAGATCTGAAAAAATTTACATGCATTCTACATACTAAAAGGAAATTTTTTATTAAAATTAAAAATAATTCTTTTTTGTTTTCGATTTCTCAGCAAATTACTCACATATATATACATACATGTTCTCGAATTTTCAGAAAATAACCTATATTTTTATATATAAATGGATAACTCTCTGAGAAATCGAAAACAATTTTTTTTTAATTTCAGAAAAAATCTTCCTTTTTATATATAGAATTCATGTAATTATTTTCAGACTTTTTTAAGCTTATAGGTTTAAAGTTGTTCGAAGCTATATATTACCATATTTCCATATTGATGGGAAGCAGGTTTGAGGTGGCCGGTAAGAAAATACGCAGGATATTGCAGATAGAAAGTACCAAGGCTTTATTATAGGACGGAAGAAGGTATACTATAATCGTGCTCTAGGCGTGTGCTCTCTTCTGGCTCCTGCAACGTACTGACGCCGGCAGATCGAGAGAGTCTCGATACGCCGCCGCTCGCGCTCGCGCTCACCTTCAAGTCCGCGAGAGAGAGAGAGAGAGAAAGAGAGAGAGAAAAAGAAAGTGCCCGCGTTTTCCAACACTCCCTCTCACTTTCTTGACTCGTCAATCCCAGGATTCTTTTTCCTGCTCTCCTTCACACCTATCCTCGTCAGAGTCATCTAGACAGAGTAAAAATAGATTCATTAATTATTCAATCATTCATATTCATTATCTTAAATGCTAGTTCGCTATGAAGACGAATTGCAAATCCTTAGTAACAATGTCTGCTAATTGCTCTTTTGATTTTACCAGTTTACGTTAACATATCCTCTTTTTATACATTCTTTAATGTAGTGCTTGCGTCTCTCGACCATGTGCCTAAGTCTATTACCGCCGTTAACTTTAGCACACAATATCGCGGACATATTGTCACATTTCAATTTAATAGGATACAAGTTTTTATTTAGTATAATTGAAACAGAATTACGTAAGAACATTTCTTCCTGACAAGTCTCGCTCATAGCTACATACTCAGCTTGTCAAGTGGACAAGGCGACATTCTGCTGCTTGTACGTTCGCCAAGCAACCGCTTTACCAAACAATTTAATTACATATCCACAAGTTGTCAGAGAATTTTTACAGTCTGACAGACTCGCGTCTGCGTATGCAACCATGTTCTTAGATGTATCTTTATAAATTAGTTCGTAGTTTTTAATCCCTACTAAATATTGGAATACACGCTTTACCATATCCCATTCATACACAGTCGGGTTAACGTGGTGTCTGCTCAGCAGGTTAACTGCATACGAGATATCCGGTCTCGGTGCACTAAATACAAGAGAGATCCCACTGCTTCCCTATATAATTTATTAGGAATCCTTTCTACAGTATATTCATCTTCCTCCCTCTCTTTCCTGTCATGATTAGCGACATCGATTTGTCTCATATGTATCTTGATAGGTTTGCTCTTGTCAAACCCAAATCTGTGTAACATTTTATCTATAAATTTAGTCCGATTTAGTTTTATCGTTTGCTTTTCTATATCTCCGTCAATTTTGATGTTCAAAAATTCCTTTGGGCTTCCCATATCTTTGATTTTAAACTCAAGACTCAGGCTCTTACTGATCTTGTCTAATAGATTTTCATTATGTCTGGCTAATATAATATCATCAACATACTTTAAGTAAATATACAAGCCTGGATCTATGTCATTCGAAATAAAACCCTATCTAGTCATTACACTTGTAAACTTGTGGTTCCATTTCTTTGGACTGATCTTTAGTCTATACAAAGATTTGTTCAACTTCCATACGAACCGTTTTCTAGTATCACTATCAACTAATACTCCCTCTGGAATTTCCTCTGAATATATATCTTCAGACAGCTCGCCATAAAGAAAATCTGTCTCTACATCAAGCTGCTTCATTTTATACTTATACTTATTAGAAATTGAGAAAAAGTCTCTAATCAGTGACATTCAAGAAACTGGCGCATATGTTTCTCTTAGATCATAATTGTTCTTTTCCTTGAACCCACGAATTACCAGTCTACCCTTGTGTTTAACCGATCCCTTTTCATCTATCTTTTTCTTAAAAACCCATCTCGAATCTATTATATTTGGTATGCTGTCACTCAAAGGAATTTTTGATCTCTGAATCACTGTATACACATCTTTGCTCTTAAGTGCATCGAGTTCTACCCTAATAGCATCAATTCATTGCTCACCCTATAGGTCTGTGGATCGCCCTGGTTTTTTGCTAGTAGTGCATAGTATTGAAGATCACTCAGATCGCTGTCATTGTTTATTATTACGTTAAATTGTAGATGGATAATAATGAAGACAACAATCAAATATGCTGTTACTAGAATTTATTGTAAGACTGTACCTAAATAGGTGTGCCTCGCTCGCAATCCTCGTGGCGACTGCCGAAAAGGCAATAGAACGGAAATGACGTATACACGATTTCGTCAAATTGATATTGAAATTTTGATTACAGTAGTCCGAAACGTTACATTATATCATATAGTGAAATGAATTTCAGACATTCCACCCACCTATCTTCGCAGAAGATACTAATTTACAATAGTACAATGGCAGTCATTCGTTTTTTTTTTTTTTACTAATTTAAGAGTAGATTCTAGTCTATAAATAATCAATAATTCATATGACTTTAACAATTTAAAGAATAAAATTAAGCGAAATTAAAACAATTAAATTATTAAATTCTAATCTTCTTGTCGCAAAATAATTAACTTAGTAACTGGTCTTCTCAATATTGTACCAGCAGTGCGAACTGTGACGACTCTAGGCAAGCCAACGTCACCTGTATATATTTGTAAAATTCTCTCTAATGGCCATCGTGCTGATGGAGTAGTTTCACTGCGCAGGATGACCAGATCACCAACTTGAACTGGTTTTTTAGGATTTTCCATTTATCTCTTTTCTGTAGAGCTTGCAGGTACTCCTGAGACTAGCGTCGCCAGTAATTCTGCGTCATTTGCTGAATGATTTGCCAGCGTTTAGAGGCAGGAATGTTGACCTGTGTACAATCAGACTCTGGAACAATATAAGAGGAGGAGTGAATAAGAAAATGTGCTTTGGGGCCTGCGGCGGCTCAGTCGGTAGAGTGTCGGATTCCCACGCCGGTGACCCGGGTTCGAATCCTAGTCTCTGCCGATTGATACAAGCACCTCTGTAAAAATTACATGTGCTTTGTTTACAAACACACCGCAGACCCCCGTCGTCGATTAGCACCACATGGAAGCACAAACATGGCGACGTTAAATAATAATAAAAAAAAAAAAAAAAAAAGAAAATGTGCAGGAGTATGTGGTTGAAGGTCAGCGGGATCATCAGACATAGGCACAAGAGGACGAGAATTTAGGCACGATTCAATTTGCCAGAGTAATGTGGCAAATTCTTCATACGTTAATTTATTCTCGCCAATAATACGTCGTATGTGATACTTAGTGGATTTTACAGCCGCTTCCCAAATGCCTCCAAAGTGAGGCGCAGCTGGAGAGTTAAAGCGCCATGCAGTCCCGAATTTAGCCAATGTAGACGACAATTCTTGACAGTGCGTAGTTCCTTGCTTGTACATATCCTTGAGTTCCGAGTCAGCTCCCACAAACGTAGTTCCCTGGTCACTGAGTAGTAAGCTACAATGGCCTCGTCTACTAGTGAAACGTCGAAAGGCGGTCAGGAACGCTGCAGCTGTATAGTCAGAGACTACTTCCAAATGAACAGCTCGAGTACTAAGGCAGACAAAAACACAAATATATCCTTTATATGATTTATGACCTCTTCCTGGAGAGGTGCGAATATGAAATGGGCCAGCATAATCAACTCCCGCTTGGCTAAACGGTTGACTAGGCACAACTCTAGGAGATGGCAAATTGCCCATTTATTGATAATTCTGCGTGGCTCTGTAACGAGTACAAGTAAGGCAATTGTATATAGTCGACTTGACTCGCTGCCTTCCCTTCATCAACCAGTACTGATTCCTAAGTGTACATAATGTGAGTTGTACGCCTCCATGAAGAGTACCCGCGTAACAATCTTGAATAACAAGTTCCGTAAATTTACCTTCATAAGGCAAGATAACAGGGTGTTTTTTGTCAAAAGACAACAATGATTGTTTCAACCGTCCACCTACTAACAACAAACCTTGTTGTATAAACGGATTCAAACTTACTAGGCACGAAGTGTTTGGAAGTGGCTTTTGCTGCCTTAATAAATAAAATTCCCTTGAAAAATGCAAATGATGCACTAGATAAATCCAAGTATAACGAGCTCTAGAAATTTCTGTTGCAGACAAAACCCCTTTATAGTCGGCAATTTCAATTTTATACCAAATTTGTTCAAGTATTGATGACAGGCTATTAAGTTGATAAATCTTACTTCTAGCGATATCTATGAATCTTAAAATGTAAGCCATAACTCTCAATAATTCAGATAAAGAAGAACAATCATTTAAGAATTTCCAAATAAATTGATCTTTCATTTTAGCAAAATCCAAACCTACTGTAGTACCATCAGCTAAATCTGATTTTCCTATCACCGATGAAACGAAAGACTGTACATTGGTAGAAAAACTTACGTTTGAGAAAGTCTGCAATAAAGAATGAGGCCAAGAGTCTTGCTCTTGGACAACCAATTAGGTCCTTTCCACCAAATCTGTGCCTCCTTTAACTTAGACGGTTTAATTCCTCGAGAAACAAGATCCGCCGGGTTGTTTTCAGAGCGGACATGCGATCATCGGGCTTCAGGCACAAGATTGTGGATATCTGCGCAGAGATTGGCAACAAAGGTAGGCCATTTCGATGGAATTTCCTTCAACCAATGTAAGGTATCTAAAGAATCTGACCACAAAAATATTTGAAGTTTGTTATTTGCAAATAAAGGCAGAATTCCATTAACTAGTTTAGGCAAATAAATGCGCAGCCGATAAGTCCAAACCATATTGTTTTAAGCTGATATTATTCAGCTGTAGAAAACGAAGCGCCGATGCAGCTCCAAAACGCTGTAATTTTGGCGCTGTTTTTAGGTTGGTCCGTTAGTCAAGCACGAAGATGGTATGAAAGGTAGACATCAATATGTGTCCCCACTCAGCCGCGAGCCTGGAGAATCCGCGAGTCCGTATTATACTCGCAGATAGTCAAAGCGAATGAGGTGTGAGGAGGAGACGACGATAGCTGGATTCTCCGCTATCCCTACTCCTAGACGGCTTCCCAAGTAGTTAGGCGACTTAATACGACACCTTCCGAAGACGTCGTAATTTTCGTCGCGCGACAAATGACTCAATATGGCCGAAAAACTATTGTCTTCTCTGTTGCTCTCCTTTATCACGGAGATTTAGAAAGATAGCTAGATAACACTTGGATTAACTAGCACTATCAAGCAGCGTAGAGGCAAGTATGAATTTATACCTCTCACTGACGCGGATGCGATATAGGCACTGACAAAGCTTCACATCACTTGTCTTTAGTGATTTAGTAAAGGCACTTTTCCACGATCAATAACAATTAATATGCTAATGACGGCACGTGAGTCCACTGTAGCGTCTTCTTAATTTTCCACTCAGCACAGCACACTTTTCCAATTTCCACAATCCCGACTCCGAAGGACCAATGTTTTTATTACGTTAAATTGTAGATGGATAATAATGAAGACAACAATCAAATATGCTGTTACTAGAATTTATTGTAAGACTGTGCCTAAATAGGTGTGCCTCGCTCGCAATCCTCGTGGCGACTGCCGAAAAGGCAATAGAACGGAAATGACGTATACACGATTTCGTCAAATTGATATTGAAATTTTGATTACAGTAGTCCGAAACGTTACATTATATCATATAATTAAATGAATTTCAGACAGTCATAATCTATTTTATTTTCTTCGAGAGTTCCCACAAGAAAAACATAACTGTAGCATTTTTCTTGGACCTACCTCTTTTCGCTTTGACTTCTGAAGTTTGTTTGGATATTTCGTCCTCGCTGTACAGGATATTTTCAGTTATAGACTTCACTGATTCTTGCATCTCGGAAAAACCCAGTTCGGAATTATCATCAATGTCTAAACTTTTTATTGCAAAATCTTTGTAAGTTTTACTCTCGTCGGATCTAACATGTTTGTTATCGTATAGCTTGTTTCTTCCGACACAAGAATAGTGTATCCGGTGTCTAGATATCCATATTTCTCAGGGTGTGAAACACGGCTAATCGCTCCCATGGTGTCACCGTGAACTATCTGTAAAGGCTCCGTAGGTCTCATACGAATCTTAGTAAAAGGCAATCTAATGCTATTTGCTTGTAAGCAAATTTCACAACTTCGAATCGAATCATCTTTTGAAATCAGATCTAAGTTCATTATATTTGAATTATCTTTGGCTAACGCGATCACATATGATTTTGACACATGACCTAGTCGGATGTGCCACGACGTGGCTTCAGTGAAGTTACTAGATTTACTGTCATTCCATTTAGTCTTAAAATTTTCACCTATTTCAGCGTCGATTCGTTTTTGATTACATGTGTTTTTCTATTTTCTGATGTTTTCACAAATTCATTGTCAGTTATGTTTTTACTCGGTCTTTCTTTTCTATTCTTTTCTTTCCCATTTGCTAATACCTTTTCGGAGTTTTCTAGTTTATTTGTGCTTTTTTGCTTCTAGTGTTATAAAACGATTTGGTTTTAATTATTTGTCTTTTTTATCGCTCACTGGTTTTTCTACTACTAGCCTCAAGGTCCAGAAGGGTTTATTATATTCTCCAGATAAAATACTCTTATTCAAGTTAGGATCATAAATATCTATAATTTTGTTATTGAGATAGATTTCTGGTCCCTTGTCGACAAAGCGTCTTAAAGAAAGTAAGTTATTTGATAATTCCTTTGAATATAAAATGTTATTTAAAGAGAATGTATTTTTATCTAGAGTCATTACGGTCGTTTTTCCTAAAACTGCAGTTTTAAAACCACCACCTTTATTTGTACATTCTATTGTAGATTTCGCTTCGATATTATATTTGGAAAAATACATTTTTGAATTGCTCAGGTACTCAGTAGCACCAGAGTCTGCTATAAATTCAACTAACACATTGTTCTTATTATTTATAGTGGCTTCATCGACTATACCTTCATAATTATCCGCTATGGCCTGTAACGAGGGCGCAGACTTAAGACTCCCACGTTCTGAACTTCGGTTTTGGCTTCCTCGACTACTGTAGCCTCTGCCACGTCATCTCGGTCCTTGATTTGTCGCAGAGTCTCTTGACTGCCCGCCCGAGCTTTGCTGAGAGGAAAAGGTCTGTGTACCGCGACCTCGGTAGTCGGATGCTCATCTGCCTCGATGCGCTGACCATTTGCCTCTCTTTGACTCTGTTGGTTGAACGAAGACATCTCGAGACCCGCTGTCGTTTGCCTTGCATTTTCTACATTCGCTGGCAAGATGAGATCCTATTTTTAAACAGTTGTAGCACCGTCTCTTTCTTGGATGGGGATAGTCGGACTGCATGAGACCTTCCATGCCGCAACCGCGGCATATGTGCCTCTTTTGACCTTGTCTTTTGGCCTGTTCGTGGAAGGCCTTGATTGGAGGATTTGGCTCTTTGTCAATCTTTGAAGCATCAACCTGTAATAAGTAATTTCTTAGTTGATCACAAGACATTTCTTTAGCCGTTGTAAACAAAATCTGCCGTTATTATTCCTGGCACGGCTGCCGAGACTGCTTGAATAAAGTAGTCTTGTTTTTCCTTTTCCGTGAGTGCTCCAGCTTCAGGAATATTTTATAATACCCTTACTTTTTCTTGGAATCTATCATACAAATCGGAGGTTGTTTCTTTTCTTGGAATGTATTTAATAGTAAGCAGTTCATTCCTCGCGGATATGCTCGTTGTCCTTATTTCAAATCTTTTGACATCCTTGAGTTTCTTTAAGATTTCTTTAGGTTCTGACAAACTAATTATTTTATTGTAATACACCGATCGATTCTATTTATAATAATATTTCTTACTTTAAATTTGTCTTCTGTTATCTTACTAGCTTTAAAATTACACATAGAGTCGTTCTCTAGTGTGTATACTAACTTTTTGATTCTTAGCTCCGATCTAAGGTAGTACTCGAACATTTCAAACTTTGAATTTACTGTTAATTTGTAGTCTCTAGATACTTAACCTTATCTATTTAAAATTTATATCTTTAGTTGTTCAGATAAATTTAAAAAACTATTTTCTTTCGCTGATTTATCCTTTTCTCTTAATTTTTCGTTTAATATTCAATTGATTGTACTATCTACTAATTCATTGAACAGATTAGCAGTAAGATTCTCATTGGACTTTCTGCATGCATAATTAGTCTGATTTATTACCTCGTAGTCATCGTGTTGAGACGAAGGGCCGAATCCTAGAGCATTGCAAAAGCCAAGGGTGTAGTTCTCAGTTCAACCGTCATCTCGTCTGTTGAGCTCCTTGTCTCAGTGCTGATGCTCGTCAGCGTCAGCGTCAGCGTCGAGCCCTATTCTTGTGACTCTCTCGATTGTAGGTGGAGGGTGGCTCCTTATTGCCAGGCTCCTCCTCAAACTCAGTTACGTTCCTTCGCCGGTATTCAGTACTCTGAAATGGTGTGCATGTGTTCTCGACCAACAGGGACCTTTTGAAAATCACATCAGATTTGATTTTTGGTATACCTTGGGCAGTAACATGCCTGAGCCTCGTGACTGCGCATTCCTATCTTCAGAAGCGCTGGGTGGTGATGCAGCAGCCACATCAACACCCTCAGTCACCTGGGCTATAGGGACTGGTGTGGGTGTTATGACCGGATTCAGCCTTGCCGGCACCACCAGCTGGTTAACAAGGAGCTCAATGCCCTTGAGAAACATCTGAGTTTGATCCTCCATATGTGTCATGACTTCTCTCATAGTCATGTACTCAGGTTAAGGTGCGTACACCAGGTTAATGTAGAAGAAATTATCTTAATCTTTTGTTCTATTTAGAACAATGCTCTTGTTCTTCAATTGTTTATCTCTGACATATCCCTACGTACTGTGTTGACTTTTTATTTATTTGAATATTAAAATAACTGAAATTAATCTACAAGAATTAATTTCACTGAGTCATAAAGCCTTGCTCGTAATTGGAGCTAAAGCAGGGTACGTATTCTAGTGGGACCCTCACGAATACGATTTCAAATGATTTTAAACTGCAGTTAATTTTATTGCAACACAAGATTTGAAATTTATTAGTTTTCTTTAATTAATAAATTTATCTTTCTGAATTTCTAAATTCTGAATTATATATGAAAAGTTCTTGAGTTAATCATTGAAATAATTATCTAAATATACACATATACTAATTGTTTTAAATATTGATGAACCCAGGTGTCTTATTTAATTTTAATTGTATTGTCATAAAGTAACTTGAAACTCTCGACTCTGTGTCGGTAAGTATGCGCACTTTCTCGGTGCTTCGTGGCCTCCGTGAGTCTTCTCCCCTTGATCGTACAGGAAGGTGAAACGGGTGCGGGCGTGTCTTGCACAGCCGTTGAGTTCATCTGCCCTTTTCACTTCACTGTACTCGTAAACGTTCGGGACGACAAAACTCACCAATCACACGAGAAAAACGCGAACGTAGTTGCTCTGAAACACTGTAATCTTCCAACTTGTTGCGCGGTGAATGCGACCTACATCAAAAGCCCATAACTATGATGGAAAGCAGGTTTGAGGTGACCGGTAAGGAAATACGCAGGAGATAGCAGATAGAGAGTACCAAGGCTGCATTATAGGATGGAAGAAGGTGTACTATAATCGTTATCTAGGCGTACGCTCTCTTCTGGCTCCTGCGACGTACTGTCGCCGGCGGATCGAGAGAGTCTCGATACGCCGCCGCTCGCGCTCGCGCTCGTCTTGTCCGTGAGAGAGAGAGAGAGAGAGAGAGAAAGTGACCGCGTTTTATATATATATATATATATATATATATATATATATATATATATATATATATATATATATATATATATATATATATATATATATGTATATACCTCCAACTTGAGAGTTGTTAGGATTATCTGTATCCATAATACCCTCAGTGACAGTATGATATAGGAACAAACAGACTGATTCAAATTTTAATTTCTTTAATCATTTAGAAACTATGTATTAAAAAGTAGATTCCTCTATCCTCTAGAAATTTGCTCCATTTCTGCCCTTGGATTGGAACTGATAGTTGATGATCAAGAGCTCGAATAATTTTCGTTCTGCCTCTGCAGCTATTGGGAGTATAAATAGACCTAACGCCTCTCAAATTTAACGTTAATCCTTTTGAGACACATTATCTTTTAGGATAACAATTTCTGAAGATATTATACATTAGTTACATAATATATTATATATTTTGATTTCAGGTATTTAACAAGTTTTGTTTCCTCAAATGATATATAATTCTCGAAGGTCTTTTTGTCCGTTATCTCGCGCCTCCCAAAAAGTGATTAGAATTTATACAACATTTTTTAATTCTCTCATCGATTCTCCGTTTAATTATTGAGCGACGATAAATTAAGGTGCATCCGGCCAATTTTGGAAGATGAATAAGGTTAATTTTGAAAGAGGGACTGAATGGGAGGGGATGAGAAGGGGGTGAAGAGGAAACGTGGAGGGCCTGAGGAGGGTATGAGGAAGGTTTGAGGAGCGATATATAGATACAGATAATAATAATAATATAGATGCATATATATATATATATATATATAAAACAAAAAATTTCATGATGCTTTGGGGATTGGCGAGCGGAGCGAGCAGGGGGGTACCCCCCTAGTATATATATATATATATATATATACTAGGGGGGTACCCCCCTGCTCGCTCCGCTCGCCAATCCCCAAAGCATCATGAAATTTTTTGTTTTTATGAAGGTTTTCTATTTTTTCACACCACTCGGGAGGTAAATAGATTGGCGCGTATTTTTATTTTGTTAATTAAGCTTTTTTATACATACAAATTTATGTTTTATTTAATTAATTTATAAATAGATATATGTAACTCATACTTACATTTATTTATATTTAGTTTTAAGTATTGTATTTTTAACGTATATATTTATTTTAATTTTGTTTTTTATTTGAATGTAATATTGTAGAATTCTTTTTAATTCGTATGTAATAATCTATATATGTAAATTTAATATTAATGAATATAATTAAAAAAAATAATTCTTTTAAATGTAAGAATAATTTACATTACTTTAATTTTTGATTTAAATTAACAATATTATTATAAATAATTTTGATATGTATAATATGTATATAGAAAAAAGAAACAAAAATAAAAAATGATAATTAATAGAAATAAGTAATTGAGAAGGGCATAAGGAGGGCTAGGAGAAGGGCTATGAGGAGGATACAAAGAGGAGGGGCGAGGAGGGCAAAAAATAAGATCAAAATAACGTATTTTTTTAAACGATATTACCTTGTTTTGGGGAGGAGAATGAGGAGGACAAAATGAGGGGCGAGGAGGGGCGAGGAGGGCGTAAATCTTATAAGATTTACAAACAAATATATAATATAGAAAGATATATATATTATTGTGAACGAGGTCGAACGTTGCGCGATTCGAATACCGAGAATCGCGCATAGCAACCCCTAGCAACGAGATCAACGACGTCGCGGATGTTATTGTTTATGTTCAGTCTGATTCTGATAGCTGTTGAGAACAGTTGTATTTACATTGAAATAAAGAGTCCGAGTTCAAGTGTGCTTTTCTATAAATACGTGTTGTCATTCTCATTACCCGAACCCGATAATAACAATATATATATATATATATATATATATATATATATATATATATATATATATATATATATATATATATATATATATACCCATTGATATGGACCTTACTAGGCAAGGTGCAAAAAAGAAAATGTGATGTTATTTCCTTTCCCTGCTTCCCTGGCCCACCTAAGGCCCAAGTGAGACAGATCTTCATTTTTAATGATTCTGGTAATTGGTATCGCATCTGTAAGCATTGCTCGGTAACTTGATGCCAAGGATGGGTCAAGGTAGAGGATGTTGGTGTCGGGTCCTGTAAGTCATCATTGGATTGTAAGAGGATCAACCCGCTTGAAGGATGGATGGTTATGATTGTCGGGACAACAATCTGAAAAGGAGAGGGCAATGTTGTGATCGAGCTCGAACGTTGCGCGATTCGAATACCGAGAATCGCGCATAGCAACCCCTAGCAACGAGATCAACGACGTCACGGATGTTATTGTTTATGTTCAGTCTGATTCTGATAGCTGTTCAGAACAGTTGTGTTTACATACAAATAAAGAGTCCGAGTTCAAGTGTGCTTTTCTATAAATACGTGTTGTCATTCTCATTACCCGAACCCGATCATAACATTTTGGGGGCTCGTCCGGGATAGCGTTTTCGAAAAAGTGATTTAGTGGTAAGTCTATACTTTTACGTTCCGGCAAGATGTCAGTGGTATCAAGAACACCAGTTCCATCCCCGAGAACTCTTTCAACTGAGTAGCCTCAACCGTCTCTCACTGCAGCGAATTTGGGAATAACAAGCTTGAAGAGACGTGTAGAGGACCTTACTCAAGAACTCCATCAATGCAACGAGGATGCATTGAATTTACAAAGGGAACTCCATGTTCGAGATTCAGAATTGTTGGATACTCGTCATCACAATGAGAAACTTGAAGCACACATTAGGCTACTGAGGGATAAATAAGTTCGAAGAGAACTATTCGGTGACCGAGAGTAGAGCGAGAGGACTGACTTGAACGAAGAGTTATCGAGACTTCGGACCCTGCATAACACACTACTGGCAGAACAGCGAGAATAGCAACGCCAAATTAATCAGCTAAGTCGTTTACAGAATAGAGATATACATTCACATACAACAGAAACAGAGAACTCTAAAATAAATGACACTGGGTTATTTTTAAATCAGAATAGACTTGGGTTAGGAACTTCTGTTATTGATCCTTTGATTACTGATACTCGTGGTTTAGGTTCAAATGTAGATAATTCTGTTTTACCGAACACTAGACCTATCCACTCGGGAACCGATTTGGTTTTTAAATTGAAAGCTGATGATTATGATGGATCATCACCTCTTCGTGAATTTTTGGTTCAATTTCAAGTCATCGCTAGAGCAAACAATTGGACACCTGCAAATAAATCAGCAGCTCTTATTTCTCGTTTGAAAGGAAGAACAAAATCAATTCTCGTTGAATCTGATTCGACTGCGTCAAATTTTGATGATTTAGTTTCCCGTCTTGAACTTCGTTTTGGTGATAAACACTTGGCACCCACTTATTACGCACAATTTCAGAACAGACGTCAACGTTTTGGTCAAGATTTCCCAACATTGGCTGCCGATCTTGAAAGATTTTCTGCTTTGGTTTATCCGGAATGTCCATTTGCAGTCCAAGATAAAATCGCTTGTGCCCAATTTATAGTTGCTATTTTTGATTCATCGATCATGGAGATCCTTCGTTTAGAAAGGATAACTTCTCTGAAAGTTGCTCTTGCTCGCGCTATGGAAGTGAAGGTTATTCGTGATTTAGATAAGAGATCTCAGACTTCAATGAGAACCAATGACACATATAAGACTGGAATCAACTCTTCGAATTCACAGTCTAAAGGTCCTCAATCTTCGGACAAACAGAGATCTCAAAATTTCTTTAAGGATATTGAATGTTGGGCGTGTGGTAAAAAAGGACATTTTAGATCAAATTGTCCAAATCAGATGAGCGACCAGGGAAACTAGGTTATGTTGAACTTTCTGGAGCGAGTTCAACAGTACTTGACAAGCTCCAACAAACACACACTCTTGTCTGATTGATTATAATGTTGGAAGAATTAATAGGAACTCAAATAAATTTTATTTTGATGGTTTAATTGATGAAAAAACTTGTATTTTTAAAGTAGATTCTGGTTCTGATGTGACTATTATAAATCCGAAAATTGTAGAGTCAAAAGATAAAAGAATTCCTATTAATTTTACAACTCTTAAGTATCCGACTGGAAAAAAGGTACCAGTTGAATTTTTGATTTCAGCTTCGATAAAATTAGGTCATCATTCAGCTAATTTAGATATTTTTGTTGGAAATATTATTGATGATTGTATACTTGGTAGTGCTTTCCTTGATACAACTGGTATTACAGGTTCGATAACTGAAATTATTTTAAATACTCCAAGTTCAATCATGAATAAACAGATTTCAAGAATAGTCGATTCTAGTGAGGATGTACCAGAGACATTACAATAAATTTTTGACAAGAACTCAAAGAACTTGGATCAAGATCAACGACGGAAGTTTGCGGATCTTCTTCATGAATTTGAAGAGATTTTTCAAGATGATGACATTACTGGAAAATGTAATTTTGTTGAACATAGAATTCAATTACTCCATAATCAACCAATTAAACAACCTATTCGAAGATCCCCTATTCATCAAGTTAAGGAATTGGATGAATGTATTGCTGAGATGCATTCTCAAGGAGTTATTGAAGAATCAGACAGCTCGTATTGTTCACCTGTAGTTCCCAAAAAGAAGAAGGATGGAAAAATTCGTTTTTGTATTAATTTTCAAAAAATTAATGCAATTACAATTAAGAATTCGTACCCTTTACCAAGAGTTGACGATACTCTTGATAAACTTGCAGGATATTCGTGGATTTGTACTTTGTACTTGAAGAGTGGATACTGGCAAATCAAGATTCGAGAGGAGGATAGGAAAATCACGGCATTCTCAATCGGAAAAGGACTTTGGCAATTTACAGTTACGCCATTTGGTTTATGCAACGCACCTGCGGCTTTTCAACGTTTAATGAAAAAATTACTCAGAGACTATCTTTCAAAATTCTGTTTAGTTTTTTGGATGACGTTATGGTATTGGGAAAGTCATTTGATGAGTTAATAATTAACCTGAAGAAAGTGTTTGTTCGTTTTCAATAAGCAGGATTACGTCTCAATAAGAAGAAATGTGTTTTCTTCAGCAGGCAAGTTGAATATTTAGGATACATCGTTTCAGAAGAAGGAAAAACAGCTGATCCAAAGAAGATTGAATCTGTTGTAAACTGGTCAATTTCTCATAACAAGATGGAATCGAACGAGTCATAGGTTATTATAGTAGAGTCCTTTCAAAATCAGAGAGAAATTATTGTGTCACTCGACGTAAACTCCTTGCTATTATAGAATCGTTAAAAAATTTTCATCATTACCTTATCGGTAAACCTTTCATTATTAGGACTGATCATTCTTCTTTAACTTGGTTATTGTCGTTTAAGGAATTGGATGGACAATGAGCTCGTTGGTTAGGGAAATTGCATTAGTACAACTACAAAATTATTCAAAGGAAATGCAATTTACATGGAAATGCTGATGGACTTTCAAGACGTTCTTGTGAAGATTTCCCCTGCAAATATTGTTCCAGAGTAGAAGAAAAAGTCAATAATGTAGAAACAATTTGCCGTAACATTTTTTAAGAAAACACATCAGAAGAATGGAAGAATAGTCAGGCAGAAGATGAAGCTATGTCTTTCATTTGTCAAACGAAAGAATTACAGAAGAAACCAGAATGGCAAGAGATTTCATCGATGGATGAATTCACCAAAATCTATTGTTCTCAATGGGATTCGTTGGTACTAATTGGTGGGATTTTGTGTAGAGAATGGATTTCAACGAATTTAGATTACAAAATCTGTCAATTAGTTGTTCCTCATCATAAAATTAAAGATATTTTGGAAGAAGCACATGATTCACCATCTGGAGGACATTTCGGAGTAAACAAGACTTTAGATAAATTTAGAAAATAATTTTATCGGACTACTTGTAAAAGAGATGTAGAAAATTGGTGTAAACCTTGTGAAGTCTGTGTTTCAAAGAAAGGTCCTCCAGATAAAGCTCATGGTGAGATGAAAATTTATAATTCTGGAGTTCCATTTGAAAGACTTCAAATGGATATCTTAGGCCCATTTCCACTTTCTCCTTTGAGCAATAAATACCTCTTAGTTGAGACAGACTGTTTTTCAAAATGGGTTGAAGCTTTTCCTCGCTCAAATATGAGAACAAAAACCATTGCTGAGATTTTTGTTGATCAGATTGTTTGTAGGTATGGGGTACCTTTAGAGGTAAATACTGATCAAGGAACGAATTTTGATTCGAAATTGATTAAAAATTTATCTGAATTGTTAGGAATCAAGAAGACAAGAACGACACCATTACACCCACAATCAAGTGGACAAGTAGTAAGACAACACCAAACACTTCTACACTATCTCACAAAATACATACATGAAAATCAAAAAGACTGGGATCGCTGGGTTTCACTATTTTTGTTAGCATATAGATCCCCCAAACATGCAACGACTGGAACTACTTCGGCTGAGATGTTCACCGGTTTCGATCTGAGGCTTTCTTTGGACTTGATTCGAGGATGTCTACCAGAGGAGGTCGAGATTGAAGGAAACGGGGATTACGTACACAAGCTTCGGAGGAAACTCAGCGAGATCCATAAAATGGCACGAGACCGGATTAACTTACAATCGGGAAGAACGAAGTCTTGGTACGACAAACGAGCTCTCAACATTGAATATTTCCAAGGTCAAAAAGTTTGGTTCTTCAACCCTTAAAGAACCAAAGGAAAAGCACCAAAACTCCAGTCAAATTGGGTAGGACTTTGGGAAGTTGTGAGGAAAATTAATGACGTCGTTTATTGTATTCGTCGTTCACCAAGACATAAATCCAAGATAGTCAACATCAATCGTCTTGGGACTTACACTGAGAGAGACACCCGATAATGAAGACTGCTTTGCTCACGGTTCTTTTGAGCTGTGGTTTTTCCCATGGGCGTGCAGGTAAATACCGGAGCAGGGACTTGTGGTGAGGTTCCACAGTATGTCAACTTCCCCCCTCTTGTCTGAAGACCGATTTCGACCAAATAAGAAGGATGATTGAAGTAGATTGTTCAAGAGATGGATCCGTCTTAGTCCTGTTAAGTGATGATTGGTATAGCATCTGTAAGCATTGCTCGGTAACTTGATGCCAAGGATGGGTCAAGGTAGAGGATGTTGGTGTCGGTTCCTGTAAGTCATCATTGGATTGTACGATGTTGTGATCGAGCTCGAACGTTGCGCGATTCGAATACCGAGAATCGCGCATAGCAACCCCTAGCAACGAGATCAACGACGTCGCGGATGTTATTGTTTATGTTCAGTCTGATTCTGATAGCTGTTGAGAACAGTTGTATTTACATTCAAATAAAGAGTCCGAGTTCAAGTGTGCTTTTCTATAAATACGTGTTGTCATTCTCATTACCGGAATCCGATCATAACAATATATATATATATATATATATATATATATATATATATATATATATATATATATATATATATATATATATATATATATATATATATATATATATATATATATATATATATATATATATATATATATATATATATATATATATATATATATATATATATATATACACAGGATGACGCATTGATATGGACCTTACTAGGCAAGGTGCAAAAAAGAAAATGTGATGTTATTTCCTTTCCCTGCTTCCCTGGCCCACCTAAGGCCAAAGTGAGACAGATCTTCATTTTTAATGATTCTGGTGGACATAGAGTTTTACTGCGCTATAGCTCGAATTATGGAGGTATTACCAATATTATTGACATGCACACGCTCTTACTTTTATTATTAATTGTGTCCGTATTGCTCTGCTGATTTCCGTGAGTGATGCGGCAGCGTCGTGGTCCGATGGCGAAATGGCGTTGATTCTCTTCGACCGATCCCCTCAGCAGATTATAAGTTTCCCCAAGGAAAAGAAGACAAAAGGGGTTAAGACGCACCGGCTCTTACGCCCCAATACAACAACAATAAGGAACAACAAAACTAGCCAGCTGCACTGCTGGCCTCTGCACTACTCCACGCATCTGCTTCCTATTGGACTTATAATAAGCAGCGACCTACACGATCGACGGTATATATATATATATATATATATATATATATATATATATATATATATATATATATATATATATATATATATATTTATGAAACACGCCTACTGGCGGGTTCTCCTTTATCCTCGTTATATGAGCAACAATATTATATCACTTATATATGGGGACTTCAATAAAACACACACAGCACCAAATTTACGAGCGAGATCAAATCGTATTTAATTTTTTTATTTCGATAGATCTTATATCGCGTCAACCATTCCTTATTTATTTATAAATTTATGACGACGCAGTTACAACGACGAAGGAGAAACCGACGTTCACAATAATAAAAGAAGAAATTTCCACAACTCGGGAAATCACGCACGCGTATTACAGGTACCGGTACTGTAAGCACGGAGTTGGATACAGGGAGTACAACTATAATTGTTGAAGGTGGCACGGAGACTGACTAGACGAGGTGCTGCTAGTAGCCTCGTTCCGCTTGGCGCGGGTACTTCCGCTATAGTGAAGTGTGTCGTGCTGTGATTGGCTAATGATGTCGTCAGTCATTGCACATGTGCTAACTTTCAGACACGCAATAAGCAAAGATGACTGCAACGGCTCTGACTTCTTGGAATTGCAGTCGCTCTTATGCATAGGCTGCTTATGGCAGACCCCCGAAATCCTTAATTATATTTGTTTTAATTACGATATTATTGTAGGCTTTAAAGAGTTAAGCAGACAGCCGGAAGACCGATCTCGCATATTTTCCGGTTCCCAAGATATTAAAGAAAGATTCGGATTTCAAATAATATTCACTGTGGTTGTATTAAAATCAATTGAATTCGTTTACTTCCAAATTAATAGTTGGATCGCGGCGATTTTAATTTTCCTAAACTATATTAAATTGAAAAAGTATGTCAATTAATTAAGAAGAGGATCAGATTTCGAGAAATATTCATCACGGAGAAATAAGTTAATTACGCAAGAAATAATGATTGGATCGCGGTGATTGTTAACTTTTATAGGTTCCTCTAATTAATACCTATCCGGAGGTGCAAAATAATTTTTCCAAATTACGACTTTTAATTAGGGCTCAATGGTGATAATTTGAAAATTGCCAAAAATTCGATTATTCCCAAACAAATGGTTGGGTTGCGGTGATTTTAATTTTTCACAGTTATACTAATTAATACCTTCCTAATGGTCCAAGTTAAATTTCGAAATTCCAATATTTTTTTATTCAATTGACCCTTGCTTACCAAGTAAGGGTGGATTACGCCCCAGGATTTTTTTTCTTTATTTTAAGTACCTAAACGTGAAGGAAATCAATTTACATCGATATTTGTCAATAATTCGAGACTGCCAGTACCTATTCAGGGCATTGGCATAGTACTGCATTAGTTTACGTGTCTGTGGTAATTGTTCAAGTTGCGTGGGGTTTCAAACACCCCAGTGTGGTAAGTATGATCGAAATTGATTATTCGGGTTGAATTCTTTTTGAGTATATTTTGATTCCAGACTGAAGAATACGAGTATAGTTTTTATGTAATATTATTCAACTTCTATTTTTTTTTTTTAACTTAAAACATTCCAGGAATTATAATTTACCACCTTTTATTTTGTACCTTTCTTATTTCAAATGCGCGCCCAAATTACATTTGTCTTTCATTCTTTCTGTCTCTTTCTTGCTTGGGAAACATAAATTTACTGTTTAAAATGAATCTGTACATACTATACCTACACTAAAGTGTACCTATATTGACATATACTGTGTAAAAGGTCCCTTGTTTATACCTGCCTCGCACGGCAGCGTCAGTCTGTAAATAGCAATCGTGCTGAAAGCGGTGTTTATTCTGTCTAGTTTTTGTAGTGAATGTATATTGATATCTTAGTGAAAATAAGGTAGGAATATTATACTATTTTTACTCTTGTTATAAATAAAATGCTTATAGTTCTAAAAGTACTTTTTTTTTCCAAAAATAATTAGATCGCATACAATCTTCGATCTCGTTCGATACGAGATGTGTTGTTTCATGAAGAAGAACTCGAAGAAGAGAGTAAAAGTGAGAGCGAGCATGCTCAAGAAAAGGATTCCTCAGAACTTCTGAAGAAGCCGATGTTGATATGGAGAACGCCAGTTCGAATGAACGTCTTTTGCAGTCACGAGGTCGAGGACGCCCGAGTACTAAGCTAAAAGGCAAAAAGTGGGTTTCTATGGGACACGAGATATCCTTCTCGACGTTCAGGTGTGTAGAAATTTGTTTTACTTACTTACTTTTTACTTTCTTTGAATTCAAATCTAAAATTTTCGCTCCGAAATAAACACTTTCTTTGCATTCGGATCAAAACTTTTTCGCTCCAAAATAAACGCTTCAAGCTGCGTCATATGTCTCTCTCTTTCTCATATTCTACATTCGGTTCGAAACAAATCCAACACTTCTATCCCTGCTTTATATTTCCCTCTCTTTCTCACGTTCTTCATCCGACTCCAAAATTTTCCGCTCCAAAACTAATGATTTTACCTGCGTGATATATCTCTCTCTTTCTCACTATGTACACTCGGCTTTCAACGAATTCGACGCTTGTATACCTGCGTCATGTGTTTTTATATTTATTTTTATTTAGATCGACAATCTACAGAAATGCATGTACCTGGCCCAAAAGGCTATGTTGCAAATGCTACAACGATTGAACAGTTTTGGAGTTGTTTATTTAACCAAGAAACGATCGATATTATCGTCGAAAAGAATATGCGGGACTAATCGCTGAAGAAAAAACTTACCATCATCATGCCGACGTTGAAGAGATAAGAGCATATATTGCAGTACTCTATTATTCTGGTTTATGGAAGTCGTCAGATGTCAATGACAATCGGCTGAGGGATAAAGAGAATGTTATCACATTTTACCGATGTGTATTTTCAAGACAAAGATTTGGCTTTCTATCAGCTTGTTTATGCTTTGATAATAAAGCTACAAAAAATTTGGAAGATAGATTTGTACAATTATTAGATTTTCGAGGACGCTGCAAATTCCGGGTGTACATGAAAGCTAAACCAGACAAATACGGTTTAGAAATAATCAGTCTCAATAATGCTAAAACCTGTTATATGGTACGTATTTTTATATAAATAGTACAATTTTTTTATACAAAAAGTAGAAATATTTTATATTTATGCGGTCATTTTTTTCAGATATATGCTATACCTTATTTAGGTGAAAATTGAGCTACCGTGCCAGCAGCAGAAGCTGTTCCAGAATATTACTTTCGACTAGTGACTGAACCAATTTACAACACTAATCGATCTGTGACTTGTGACAATTGGTCCAATTCGATTCCTTTACTTGCACGTATGCTTAAAGACCCATCTAATATACAAATAACTGGCACTATAAAAAAATAAAAGGGAGATACAATCTGAATTCGAAGTGTCACCAAAAGAGCGACTATCTACCAAATTTTGTCATACGGACGATTTGACTCTCCTATCGTATGCTCCGAAAAAAAAAGAAATCCAATAAGATCGTCTTGGTAGTTTCTTCATTCATTCGCACCACCGAAATCACGGATGAAAAACCAAATC
Source organism: Gastracanthus pulcherrimus (assembly GCA_949152435.1). Classification (NCBI taxonomy): domain Eukaryota; kingdom Metazoa; phylum Arthropoda; class Insecta; order Hymenoptera; family Pteromalidae; genus Gastracanthus; species Gastracanthus pulcherrimus. The sequence goes on from OX424576.1 coordinate 88,069,775, forward strand.
TTATTAGATACAATTTTGACATGCTTTGCCATTCGTACACAGTAAGCGGCAGATCGAACAGATTGTCAATGCGATCTTTCCATGAGATGTTGGACCAATCGATTGTAAATGCGAGGATTCTTCTGGTGTGTAAAAATAAAATAAACAATGTTAATAAAAAAGTCACTGCCATCGAATGTTTGGAGTCTTTGTATCAGTATCTGGTGAAGCCGTATCTGGACCGAAGATATCTTTGCGCAGATTTGAGGTTGGCCATTGCTGGGCTTTTGAAAATTGATGTTCAATCCAGAAACGTGCAGAGACTTGTATTCGAAACTCAACGTCGATATGAAATCTGCACAAGAAAAGAAGACAGGAAAAGCAAATTAGGCTGTGCATCCTGTCATCGTGCAGTATGTCAACTGCTAAGCGTACCTATGTGCAATAACTGTGTTGATATTTAAATTAATACTTCAAATTGATTTGTTTTTCTTTAGAATAATGTTTTTTATCATTTTTAGTAAAAATAATGCAAGATTTTAATTTTTTTCATAAATAAAATAGAATTTTTTGTCAAAAATGCATAACTCATTTTTCCGTAAAACTTCCTCCTTCATTTTCAGAATAAATAACTTTTTTGAAAGATCCTGTAAACTAATATTTTCTTTCTTATAGTGACACATCAGTAGAAGACTCAGCTGAAATTTTAGCCCTTAATATTAAAAAATAAACAAAATATGAATTTTTGTGTAAAAATTGTCATTTTTTCATTTCTTTTTGCTTCTGCACATTTTGAAGTGTACTTAAATTTAATTTTTGGCTATATAACCTGTATGATCTTTTAAAGTAAGCTTTTGAGAAGTTCCAAACCAATTTTCAAAGAAAAATATTAAATAATTAATTTTTTATTACAGTTTTTATGGCTGGGGTGGACGACACACCAGTGTGGCAAGCGTGTTACTCCGCGGAGGTGTGGCAAGCAAGGGTTAAAGGGTTATATCCCCCTTATGCTCTAAAAAACAAGGCTTTGTTAATTATTTTTTTAAAGGACATTTGAGATGAAAGGTATACAAATAATATAACATTCGATTAAGCAACTCTTGAAGAAGAGAAAAAGATATTTTATTGATATTTTTTTTACAAAATGGCGACTGTGCAGTGATTACCGTGAACCGCTTTTTCAAAAAGGTCTTCCGCGGCGAGCAGTACAAGTCTCGTCCAACTCCACCTATAACAAAAAAAAAATTTTCTACTATCTACATGAGTTTTGCTAGTGAAGTACACATGATTATATTTTTAGAATTATTTTTCGCAAAATGGCGATTGTCTTAACAAAAAATCGTGTTTTCGACGAAAAAATCGACTTAAATTGTTTATAACTTTTTTTCTTGTTAATTAATCGCTAAAATCGTGTGTACTTCACTAGATAGTCAAACAATGAAGCTACTGTTAAAATTTTAAGTCAATCGGATGTAAACTTTTTGAGTTCTACTGCTTGTCGATGTTGAAAACATGGTTTCGAGAAAAATGCGTTTGAAGTTTCAAAATGCTATAAATCTTAAGAATCGCAAAAATATAGTCCATAATAATTTTTTTACCTTCAGTCTGCTATCCCTGCACCATATAATTGTCCTTCCAGGGCCTTCATTTCCTCTTCTTCTTTTTTCTTGCCTGATGTAATGCTGTGTCTGGGCTCTTTCGCGATATCGGACATACGATGCTCAGCGGTTTTGACGCGATTGGCGTCCGTTTCCACGCAAAACTCGTACATGTTTGGTCCAACAGTCAACCCAAGAGCATCGTAAACGGCAAACAGACCCGAGAAGCCGTCATTGAAGATAATAACGGCTACGTCAGTCGCAATGTCAACTATAGTCTTACCGCTTGACACGGTCTTTGGAGCAATTGACCATACTACAGCATTAAACGACTCGTTATTGTTCTGAGTATACGTACCCAAGCAGCGTGACAAAAGGTTGTCGAAGCTGAGTTCATCATAAATGGGTTTTATTGCGTTAAAAACATCCTCATGCATTGGACTCTTGTGCACGTACGTTGCAAGTGTACCAAGCACTGTACTGCGCTGCCAAGAATACCAAGAGTGTACTCCGACGGTACACTTCTCGTGCTGTGTATTCTCCTTCGTCGACATTTTATGAAGTAACGTTGCCCAAATTTCATTCCGCATTTTTTCGACTGAATCGTAGTTTCTCCTAATAGCAAGTCCGTAATAAATAGAAAGTTCATCAATTAACTTTCCGGTCAACTTTCCTCGGCCGCCAAGACCTTTCGTTGTTTTTTTTCAAATTACGCAGACGCGTTCCCATGCGCTTCTGAACGTGTCCGACTCTTTTTTTTCGAAGATCAAATCTTTATAATGTTTTGAGTCGACTATACCTTTATATGTTTTTGAATCGCCGTCGCCGATATATTTCAAATATTTGATATTATAAAGTTTTTCTGAGCGTTTGAACATTTCTATAACTGCGTCGATCTCCAATTTCCCGGCACTACCTTCATGGTTGGCATCACAGTTCTGTTTGTGTGAAGGGTATACCTCTTCGTATTCAGCAGTACCTTATTTTTTTTGCCAATGTTCACACACTTTACAGTACTTAGATTTTACACACACATCCAATACCTTGTCAGTGTACCAACCAATCAAAGTCACCAATCCGAACAAAGACGTAAACTCTCTCTTTCGCCAAGGTCCATCGCCTGACACCGTGAGACCTTCTTTTTCACATCGTTCGATAGAAATTTCTTTTTCTTTAATGGTTGATTTTTTCATAGATATAATTCGAACAGATGAAGTAGCAGTGGCGATATTAGATATGATCTTACTGTAAGTTGTTTGAAAAACAGGCTTTGCAAGATCCATCATAGAGCAGAACTTTTTTATACCGTTGATGCCTATGCCTATGATGCGTATAGCTAAAATAATACGGCAGTTGATCTCATAGGCACGACCATTTGTTACAGGACAGCTGTTAATATCAGCATCACCACAGTTCGAACAAGACACAATAATTTTGAAGCCTAGTCCACGCTTGTTCGACTCTAAAAACCACACGTCACCATTACATTTTTTGCATACTACTAATTCAGAAAGAGCAGTAAATACAGCGAAAAAATTGATGAAACAGTAGCCGAAATTATTATCAACATGGCGGTCACGGTCTAAATCAGTAGTTTTCAATTTCTTAGCCGAGGTACTAACGTGCTCCGAATCGCCTTCGAACAAATGGCGGTTAGGCGGGCGTCGATTACTAATTTTACTCTGTTTGGTACTTGTACTTCTTGTTTTACTGTCTTTGCGGCCACTGTACACCTTTTCACTCATAATTAAGTACTTGTAAATATAATTCACAGTTAAAAAGTAAAGCAAAACTCAAAATAACAACGTAAACAACGAGAACGGCTGATCGACTAAACACAGGGCAAGTGTGAGTAAACACGTGCTGTAAAGACGCTGTAACCGTCGTAATGTCATGTAGCGACCTTTATAATTCAAATTTAAAACACGATATCGATCGTAGGTAACTTCTACTAATTTCCAAAGCCGCGAAATTCAAAAAAGCGAGCATCGCTAAAATAAGCGATAATTGTGATTTTGGAACATCAAAGCTGTTTAGAAAAAATTGATTTAAAAAAATTTTGAGTTTAAATCGGTACTTGGGCGTTGTAGATTTTGATTCTAGGATTGTTTTGGCAAGATGTAAGCCAATAAAAAAAAAAAAAAAAAAAAAAAAAAATTGGGGGATATAACCCTTCAAGAAAAGGATCAGATTACAAAAAATATTCATCACGGAGAAATAAATTAATTACATGAGAATGAATGATTGTATGGAAGTTATTGCAATGTTAATGAATTATTCTAATTAATACCGACTCGGAGGTGTAAAATAGTTTCCCCAAATTTCGACTTTTATTTTGGGGTAAAAAGTGATAATTTGGAAATTTCCAGAAATACGAGGTTATGCACTTCCGCTTGTGTACTCCCGGTAAAGCGAGTTCGAAAGTATTGATTTAAGCTGGTTTCGCATCCTGTTCTTCGGGTTATGTCCCAGAATTTAGGTTCCAAAAATAATTAAATTCTTATAATTGATGAAAAATGGAAATTCTTCAAACCACAAATGACAAAGTGCGAGACAGTTGAATATTTTGATAAGACTTTCATTCAATCGGCGAGTGCGCACGTACTCACTGCTGAAGCGGTTCCAGTCAGTAATGAATAAACTGTATCTTGCATCATGAATGCTTATTTGTTATTTAACAAAGCACGCAATTTAATTATACAATATTGTTCGGTTTACAGCGAGGCAAGCTATATATAACGATGATTCTATAAAGGAAATACAAAATATGAAATTATATGTACGATATGTGTACATATGACACCATATGACCTTAAGGTTGGTGGCGAAGTACTTGGTGGGTGACCTCTCCAGGATGAACAAACAGGTTTGCTTGCTCGCTTTTGATTAGTCTGTACCTACAGACTATTTCTTCCCTGGTCGCTATCAGTCCGAATTGGATGACCTTGGTGGTGTTTCAAAAGTATGCTGACGGATGGGTAGAGTTTCTGGTGGAAACTCGAGCACCCACGCCTTCATATAGGACTGTAAAGAAGTCAAGATTACAGGCATTAGGGTTGACCATGGACGAATGGTTTTCGAGGTTCGAATACCCGCACTTAACGCCCGTCGCGGTAATCGGGTCATTGTCCTTGAGGTTATACCACCCGACCCGTTCGCTAAAAGTAATTTCCAGGGTCACTGTAACAACTACATTTTCGAGTTCTTGGTCCCGAGAGAGAACCGTTTCTCATTTAGACGCCACGTTATCGCTGGTCGAGCCAGCACAAGGTATGCTTTTATAGTTTGTAATGTCCGGAATTAAGTCTGTTCTTAACACGCAACCGTACTGCATTTGACGAAATTTAATTAGATCAGGACACTGTTCTCGCGACAAACGGTGAAGGAATACTTGCGTGCCCGCCTGTACGAATGAGCTGTGGAAGTGCATGCCAGAGTAAAACATGGTTTGGTCCACCATGACATGGCACTGTGCCACATATATCTTTCGAGAGATGCTCTTCTGTAGAAGCTGCATCTGAGGCGCCTCTGAGACCACGTCGAGGCCAGGTGGTACGCATGGTCTAACTTCGAGAAGCGATATGGCGGTGTTGTTGGGAGTAGCCCGACTAGAATCGTTGCCTTGTACCATGCTTTCCGAAGGCGCCAAACAGAATTATAAACGTATTTTCAGTTGAGTCTTATTCTACATTATCGTTCTCCTCGTGCCCGTCCGATGAGACCGCGTTTGCGTAAGGTTCATTGACCTGATCGACGTTAGTGTCCTCGTCGTTTTCGAGACGGAGTCGAGTGTGTCTAAGCTTATTTATGTATACTATTTCAGTATTATTTCCATATGTAATTTTCGCGTCACAGCTATTGGGCCAAAGCTGCAGGATGCGATGGGGTCCCGAAAAAATTTTGCCGAGAGAGCACCGCGACGAGGCTCTATAATTATCATAACAGACTCACCCACGCTGAAGATGACGGGATGAGTGCCGCGATCGTAGTACCTTTTTGATCTTTTCTTAGCTTTCAAAAAGATATTTCCACGATCGTAATATCTTTTTGATCTTTCCTGCATAAGGTTTTCTTGTCCTTGGATACGTATAAGTGTGAAATTTTCTTTTAATCTCGCGACATAGTCCGCGTACGTATCCATCAGCTCTAGCTGCACATCCACGTCCGCCGAAGGTACTCGAGCTGTTTTGCCATACATGCACTAGTAAGGAGTGACTCGTGTACCTTCGTGTACGCTCGTGTTATAGCTGAACGCTGCAAATTATAACCACTCGTCCCACTGCCTTAAGCCGGAGATGTAATTGCTGAGATACTCTTTAAGGGAGTGGTGTATGCGTGCTATAGAACCGTTCGACTATGGTTGAAGGCAGTTGTAGATCAAATTTTAATACGACAAATTTTCGCTAGATTCCGCATCAGGGAGCTAACGAATGATAACACGCGCGCGCATCCTATTACGGCCTGGATGCATGATCACTAAACCACCTAAGGACAAACCTACAAAACAAGGTAGTAGTCACCTATCAGCTGACCGTACAACCGTCTCCAATAAGTCGAGCGTCGCCAACCACAACCCAACCCACACCAGTGCCGCAGAATAACGCAAATACGGAACAGCGAACAGCAGCCACCCTAGCAGCAGGTAATAGTGGAACTAGAAAGCAGGAAACACGGGTCCCGCGACCACTAGTGGAAGCCAGTAATAATCAAGGGACGTCACAAAGGAGGCCAGAGGACAAAACGACAGAGCAAATAGCATCAAACGATTGCGCGAAGAACGTCAGAAGCAAAAGGAGAAGCCAACGTGTACTTTACAGACGCTGGAAAAATTAATAGAAGGAATGCCCCGCCGAACAATGCAGCCAGTTCCGAACAAACTGGAATTCCAAGGGACAAAACAACCTAATGTATACCAAGAACACAGCAACACGACAAAATGAGAAGATAAACCGAGAAGAGAAGAACAGAAACAGGATAAAAGTAGAAAATATGACCGAAGAACACGAAGCCGCCACTCCTCCAGTACTGACAGAGATACGAGTATGGAGTCGTACAAGAAGAACAATAGAAGGCAGAAAAAAAATAAAGTATCAGTAGTGATGAAAGTAGTACTAACAGAAGCAGTAGTACCTGCAGTAGCGACGACAAGAGAAGAGTAGGAGAAAACAAATGCAGCAGGAAAAGGCACAATAAATACAGTCGCGCATATAAATCAGACTGTATGAAGATAGTACAGGGGTGGATACTTAGGTTCTCGGGAGAAGATCCAAAAGGATTTCTTGCCAGAGTGAGTGACTGTAAAACATACAGTAGACTATCAGGAAAATAAGTACTCCGAGTCACACCATCCATACTGGATAGAAAGGCAAGCTTGTGGTACAGAACCATATCTAAAACCTTAAAAACATGGAAGGAGTTTAAAACTGCATTTAAACACCAGTACCTAAGGGAGATAGATTTCAATGATATAATGGACGAACTGTATAAGTGCTCACAAGGAGATGGAGAAAAGATCTCCCATTACTTAACGTGATTCAGGCACATAGTAAGCCACTTCAAGAAACCATCCACGCTAATAGAACAGTTAAAGATACTGAAGGATCAACTAAGCCCCGAGTACCAGGATCGGATGCGATTAAAGAAAAGAAAATCAGAAGTTATGAAGACGTCCAGAAGTATTGTAGAGAGATGGAACAGAGACAGAAATGGAAAGACCAGTGGAATCCCCTACCGCCCAAGTCCGAGCTAGAGTAGCAGCGGTAGAAGAAACCATAACGCCAGTAGCAGCAGTTGAAAATGGCGAAAATGAACCGCAGCCGAATTATGGCAAAGGGAAAAACAAGAACAACAAAATCGCCAGAAACAACAATTACCAAAGGAGAAACTACAACAGTTAGCCAATCGGAAGGAGTGATCAGAACATCAGGGACGAGGGAGCGCTGGCGACCAATTCGACGCAATGGTCCCCTTCACTTACACCCACATTCCCTGCGGAACAATGCTACAATGCTAGCGGAGGGCTGAGTAACACTCACAATTACGAGAGACAAAGCTACCTGCGTCACGGTCGCCAGGAGGAAATAAGTCGTCCCTTCTACGGAGCCTGTTACCAATGCCAAGGACACCGAGCGTCAGAGTGCCCGAATATAGAGTGCTACTGGTGTAGGCAGAAAGGCCATAGATCGGTACAATGCCCTGTTCGAGCGCGACAGGGGAACCTGTTCTGCTATGTATGTGGTAAAAAGGACTTCACCTTTACAAATTGCCCAGACTGTGCATCTCTACGGGAGATGTGGGGAAACGATCGCGCTGGGGGACTGCAGGGTCCCACGCCCCCACGCCAGACCAGTAAGAGCCGACGAAGGCGATTTTCAGCCCCAGGCTGGGCATACGGTATCGCCCGATAAGTTACACTTACCCCTAAGGTAGGCGTATATAGTCGGAGTAGGAGAGCGACAAGACGCAGTAAAAGCGGATGCGGAAGCCACCACGTCTGAAAACCTCGAGCAACAAATATCAAGGGCACTGGACAGTGGAGTACTAGAAGAATAGATCGGGGATGGGGAAGAAGACTACGCTAAACTAGAACATATCCGAACGGCCGTAAAGAAGTTGATGGGAAAGAAAAATATGGAAAAAGCACAGCTTGACGGGCCATTGACGAACAATTGTCACCGGGGCCAAATGCTGCAGAAGAAGAAGAAGATGGAAGAAGCACAGCTTGACGGGCCATTGACCAACAATGGTGACCAGGGCCTAGTGCTGCAGAAGAAGAAGAAGATGGAAGAAGCGCGGTCTGTCAGACCATTGACCCGTAATGGAGACTGGGGCCAAATGCAGCTGGATACGGAGGAGTAATCACAGTTCGACGGGCCATTAGTTAAAAATGGTTACCAGGGCCAAGTGGAAAAGAAGGAGGATGAACCACAGCTCGACGGGCCATTAGATAAAACTGGTTACCGGGGCCAAGTGGAAAAGAAGGAGGATGAACCACAGCTCGACGGGCCATTAGGTAAAAATGGTTGTCAGGGCCACGGTGGAAAGGAGGAGGAGGAACCACAGCTCGACGGAACATTAGATGAAAATGGTTACCGGAGCCAAGTGGGAAGAGAAGAAACCCAGGCACCAGTAACATAACAAGGAAAGAAACAAGCAGAGAAATTCGCTTCGTGGACCGGAGCTGAGGTGATGCAGTCAGCTTCCAAATATTTGGATGACCTATGGGTCCAGGGACCTAGACAAAGTGAGGAGAAAGTGGACGAATCTACAGTAGAAGAAGAGCCGGTAGCCGGGACGACGTTCGACGATAGAGACTACCTGAAAGTAGTGCTAGGCAGTCAGACCTACACTGCACTATTTGACCAAGGGTCAGTAGTGACGTTGGTGGGACCTAGAATTACAGACCAATATCGCAACAGACTTATAGCCAGTAGTATTGTTTTGAAAACAGCAACAGGTGCATTATCTCCGGTATTAGGTATACTGAAAGTCAACTTTGAGGTAGACGGCCGTTCCGAAACCATGCAGGTAAAAGCCACCGAAAACATAGACCATAACCTCGTCCTGGGAAAAGATTGCCGGGACACGTTCATGATAGCGACCGATCATTGATCATAATGGGAGATACCAGACGGAGAATGGAGACCCTTTTTGTAAGAGCGAAGGAGGAGAGACGGCGGTGACTTATGCAGAATGCGCGGGGATATCCGAACTGGACGATATTCAACGACAGAAAATCGAAGAACTAGTGACCAAGATACTACCACCACCGTCAAAAGAGCCAGGATTTACTGAACTTACGGAACATCACATAGATGTACAAGGAGCACCCCCCACCAAACATAAATTTCGTCGAATGTCACCTAAAATGTCAGACATAGCAATAGCTGAGATAAAAAAGATGCTCAAAGCCGGAATAATCGAAAGGTCAGCCAGTGATTGGAGCAGCGCACCTGTTTTAGTAAAGAATACCCCCTATGGACTCTATAATGGATCGTCTAAGGAAAGATCGTTACCTTACGAAAATAGATCTAGAACAAGCGTACTTCCAAATCAAAATGGCACGAGGCAGCAGGAAGTACATGGCGTTTGCGGTACCAGGGTCAGGGCTTTGGCAGTTGTAATGATGCCCTTCGGATTAACGATTGCACCAATGACCTTCCAGGGCCTGATAGACATTCTATTCGGTCCAGAGGTTGCCCCGTATGCATTTGGATATTTGGATGATGTGATCATCGCTACTGAAACCTACGAAAGATATTTGTACTGGCTGGAGAACCGAGATAAATGTGAATTTTGCTGTTCGCAGGTAAACTACCTGGGCTTACTCTTGGACCGGATAGGTCTGAGGCCAGACCCCGACAAGATAGCACCAGTCGTGGATTACCCAGCCCCCCCATAACCTTAAGCAATTACGCCCATTCTTGGGGATGGTAGGGTGGTATGCTAGATTTATTGAAGGCGATTCTAAAATTAAAATTCCGTTAGTTAAATTGGTGAGGAAAAGACAGATTTGGAAGTAGGAAGAAGAACAGCAAGAGGTGTTGGAAGAACTCAAACGAGCGTTGACTGTGGCGCCGGTGCTGTCTAGACCAGATTTCACGAGACCGTTCACGGTACAGTGTGATGCTAGCAGCTTCGCTATAGGAGCTGTGCTCATCCAGAAGGTCGAAGATCGTGAGCACCCCATCGTCTACGTGACTAGAGTCTTAACCTCAGCCGACAGAAATTATACAACCACAGAAAGAGAATGCCTGGCCGTTCCGTCGGCAATCAAGAAATTAAGGCCTTACTTGGAGAGATATACCTTCGGAGTGATCACCGATCATACAGCTCTCACATGGTTATGCTGTCTTCAGGATCCCACGGGACGATTGGCCAGGTGGGCCTTAGATATTCAGCAATAGGATTTCCACGTTAAATACCAAAAAGGAGCGTTGAACAAGGTACCAGACGCTCTCTCTAGAATGTTCGAGTCAAAAGCCGACGGGTGGCGGCCTTTGTCACGGTCACCGATGCCTGGTACTTACGCAGGATGAAAGTAGTGCAGGAGAGACCCCAGAAATTCCAGCAGTCGCGAGTAGAGGATGGCTTACTCTATCGAATTAGGAGAAATCCGCTGTTAGACCCAATTGTCAATAGCGGTAAAGGGTGAAAATTAGTGCTGCCAGCTGATCATAGGGAGAGAGTTCTCATCGACGCCCATAGGGAGGCCTCATCCGGCCGCTTGGGAACGAGAAAAGTTATGACCGAATAACCAGAGATTATTATTGGCCGGGGGTTTGGCATGATACAAACGCATTCGTCGGAGCGTGTCATGAATGCCAAGAGTACAAATCTCCACACACTGGACCACAAGGGATGATGGGAAGACGACGTACCGAGAGGCCATGGGTAATAGTGGCTGCAGATTTAATGGAATTTCCATTTAGTTAAAACCAATATAAATATCTGTTGGTCTTCCAAGACCTATTTACGAAGTGGATAGAAATAATGTCTCTACGTAAGGCAGATGGCAAGTCTGTGGCAAGGGCTTTTGAAGAGCTGGTGTTGTTCTACTGGGAAACCCCGGAGTATTTATTGACGTATAATGGAACTGAGTTTATAAATAAACACTTGGATCAGACCCTAAAGGAATGCGGAGTGGCGCATGTGACTACGCCCGCGTATCACCCTGAGGCGAACACAGTAGAACGAAGCAACAGGACATTGATGACCGTAATCGCAACGTTCGTCCAAGCAGATCACCGCGATTGGGACAAGCATCTACATGAATTCTGCCATGCGGTGAATACTACAATGCAATCTTCCCTAAAGACTTCACCAGCCTACCTAAACTTTGGCAGATACCCAACGCCAGTTAAAAGCCTGCGGAGAGAAGTGGAGTCCACAACACCGAAGTTACAGATAGACCCGGAAATCTGAGTGAATAGAATGCGGAGACTAGATGCGTTGAGAGACTTAGTCATAAGGCACATTGACTACGCGAAGGACAAACAGGAGAAAGCATATAATACGGGTAGAAAGAACAATAGGTTCAATATAGGGGATTTAGCAATTAGGGAAACTCACGTATTATCAAACGCCGCGAAACGATTCTCGGCAAAGTTAGCAAACAGATACGAGGGACGATTAGAGATAGTGGGAGTAGAATCGCCGGGCATGTATATCCTAGGGGAGGGTGCGGGTACGGGAAGAAAAATTGCAAAGGTAGCCGTAGGGCAGCTAAAACGCCACCACGACCCTATCAAAACCCCAAAACCAATAAAAAAGCGAACCTGAGAGCCAGCGGACTGATGTTTTCCTATGTTTTTTTTGCGTGTTGCTTCTACAACTAGATATAAGTGATAGCACCAGCAAGAGATCGTCCCATCGTCGTGCCATCGAGGGTAGGGCCCACCACCGCCCAAGCACCACCTTCAAACCGCCAGCGTTCGACGTCGTTCCTCATGACTTCGTGAGGCCCCGACCTCACGAACCCAATCCTCTTCCCGATGCTGAAGAATTTATGACGCTTGAAGAGTATCGGGAAGCCGAGCGGCAGCGGGAGGTATTGGAGGAGGTCGAAGTCCGAAGGCTACAGGAGGAACAAACGAGAGTGCACGAGGAGACGATAGATGCGGCAGCAGACCAATGGGTAGGATCCATGGAAGGGCGAAGGTTGACGACCCCCCCCCCCCTCCCCCTTCCTTAGCCACGTTACCGGAAGACTACGAGATGGGGGAAGAGGAGATAAGGGGCGAAAAGGACGATGGAAAGGTCGCTAACCTGTCCAATGTGGCAGTGGTGCCGGAAGAAAGCCACGCAGAGGAAGACGAAGAGGAAGATTGCTTCGTAGGAGGAGGGGACTCTGAAGAACCCTTGAAAAGAGAGAGAGGGGACAAGAAGAAGAAGGAGGTGGTAAGGAGGATGAAGCTGGAGGAGAAAATGCAAGCAAAGAGGAAGTAGAGGAGACATGGAGGTGAACCGAGAGACCACCGGAGAGGGCCACGCCCTAGATTTCCTCACCGGAAGCCCTCTCAGAAATGAGGAGTGGGAGGAGGTGGCTAGTGGGAGGACGGTGACTATTGCCACCCGTCACCCTGACCCAGGTGCATGGTTTACCCCACTCACGGAAGAAGAAGCCCGGAAACTGGCGGCCAGAACAGGAACCATTCTGAAAAACCTCCATCCTCGCCGCCCCTACTCCGCGGAAGGGGTTACCAACAAGTTCGCCGCCCCCTTTCCCAGAAGAGAGCGTGGAGTTGGATGTAAAGGGAGGACGAACGAGAGTCCAGAAGAACGGGAGAGTCGAGAGGCAGAGGAGGAGCTCAACGCTCTCGTAACAACCGGCAGAGCTCCTCTGCTCCCTTCCCCATCTATAGAGCCATGGGATTTATCTATGGAGGATGAAGGGCTGATTATCTCCCATGAAGCTCCACTCAACAGAGGCAAGTCCCGGAGGGGGTAGAAGCTTCACCGATATGGCGGGAAGTAGACCTTCCGCCGGAGTACGTACTGCCAGTCCAACCGGTGGAAGGGGGACACGATGGACGCCCATTGGAATGGGACCTGGATCCGGGAGTGAAATTAGTGACGCCAGAAGAAGAAGACGATAGAAGAATGGTAATTTCTGGCCCCCTAACCCCGATGAGTCGTAGTGCTCGGAGAACAACGAGGCGGGAACAGAATAATCCGGACCCACGGCGTCAGTTGATGGTTGAGGAATACGTGTCTGTGGTGGAACCACGAGAGCCATCACCGGTTCCCGTAAGGCCCTCACCGTCGCGGGAGACTCTGAGCTACGACGGGTCACCAACACCTTCCAGGGAGTGGAGCCGAGGGAGATAGGGACCAAGGAGGGTCCCTACACCCTATAATGAACGAAACTCCACGCCAGTGACCTCCAAAACGATTCCCGACCAACTGCACTGGGTGGACCCCACACCCTATAATGGCGACATACGGTCAAGACGTCGGCCTAACTTAGCCGTCAACGAGTGAAACTTCACACCGGATAATGAGGACCCGTACTCCAGGTCACGGCCCACGTTACCCGTAAAAGAACGGGAAGTCATGTTCTGGGGACTGATCCCGAAACACTGCCCTCACCCCAAAGTGGCAGTGTATTGCCACAATTGCGGTAGGAGGGGAGTGGACCTCTCCAACTGCCCCAGGTGTAGCGAGGCACATGACCGCTACGTGGAGAGAAAGTTCGTTCACGAACGAGAGGAATGCCATTCCCTATCCCAAGGCGACCCCGTGCTTAAAGAAAACCAGAGGGATGAGCTGGATCTTGTAGAAGGAGAACGAGTGGCCTCGATGGATACCATCCTTAGATGAGAGACGGACGTACGCTCACGGTTGGGGCCCTCAGTTACGCCACCCCGACCTCCGGAAGCGTCAACCCGATATGAACGACAGAGGCGGAGGAGGTTGCCCTCAGAGCCGCGAAGCCCCGAGGTCCTCCGGTCCCAGAGGGTAAGGGAGTCACCACCTCCGAGACGTTGGGAGGAAATGACACCATCACCCCGTGCAAGCGGATGCTCACCCTCCTGACCCAAGACAAGGAGATGATCCCCCTCCGCGGGACGGATGAGGGATCGACGTCTTCGCCTCGAAGGTCAACGCGGACCGAATGATCCAGAAGACTGCCAGCAGGCTCGAGGTCAACGGTACGTACCCCCGCAACAAGACGAAGGAGAACAGCCACACTGTCTCCACCGCGTCGACAGCGGTCCGAAGATGCCCGGGACGACAACATGAATAATGCGGAGGTCTCGGCTCCTCCATTATTACCTGGCAGCGTCGCCGAGATCTTACGTCTCATGGACCGTCTCAAGCAACAGTAACAGCCAACACAAGAACCGACGACAGCTGATCCGCGCAGGCTAGTGGAGAGGTAGCCGGTACGCACGTAGAAGTGACCGCGCTAGCCGCACTTATGCCAACTACACACAGGCGCATGCACAATAGCCCAGCCACCTCGCGCACGCACGCAGAAGCGGCCGAGGTAGCAGCAGTCGCCACTTACACCGGGAGAACCGAGTCAAATCGGCTTTTGGGCGTTTTAGAGGAAGCACAACGCTTTAGAGAGGAGGCCCTCCAAGCGTTGAGCGATGCTAGACTCAGGTACTCCTCTGCTGCTAAGGTAAACGACGATATGCATAATCTTGATCAGTGGGACGCGAACGGCACCGAAGAAGAATCTGACGAGGTCAGAATAACAGCGGCTAATATTAGGCTCCATCTTAACTCGACCGATGTCATAGTAAAGGACCCGGCGACCCCACGGACCAAACGACTCACCGCCGTGGATGATCAATTAAGAACAATGCGACGTGAGATAACGAATCTCCGAGATAGTTTGAGGCCAATTAGCCAAGATAGGAGGTGAAGTGTAAAAGTCACGTCAAATGCGGGCCTGTCAAGTATTATGATTAAAGAGGCTCTAGCCAATGTACCCGTGATTGATGGGACGAATCTGCTTACCTTTATGCGTAGCTGCAGGCGTGCTATGTCTGTTGTGCCGAGCTCGGTAGAGAAGGAGATGACGATCCTTTTTGAGAATAAACGATCGGATAGCGCGGACGTGATGTTTCGAAATTTAGATTTGCAATACGTTCGACGAGCTTATCGACAGGTTAAAAACCTCGTTCAAGCTACGCGGTAAATTGGATGCTATAGTGCGAATGCGCGATCTAGACCTATACGATGCGCTTTTAAATAGAAAATGCGTTTAGATTTAAACACAGAGCTTACTCGGGACGAAAAGAGCGAGATCGAAAGAGGGCTCATTGGGGGCTTCCGCGATGGCATTGCGCCACTCAATGCTAAACAATACAGCATGTGATCGACGACGCCATCCATGTCGATCGACATCTGGAGCGCGAACTTGCTAAGCATGGGGCGAATTATTACGCACCTAGCATTGTCAGTGCTAAGCTATCTCAGCCGGGCAAGTCGAGCACAGCTGATCCTGAGCATAGAGCCACGGCTGCTAAGCCGCCAGATGCAAGTGCCGAAGGCGGAGGACGTTCACTTGAGCAGCGAGTCGATGACCCCGCAAAACGTAAGAGCAATGCGTACGCCAGCAGCATAATTGGTAACTATTGCGATAAGCCTGGTTATATTAAACCTATTTGCTATTCCTTTAAAAGGATGCAAGAAAGGGCACAGCAGGGAAATGAGCCCTGCGCCTTTCTTCATGGTGTGCCGGGCGTGGAGAAGCCGTCAGCCCGGGAACTGAACCTGATCGAAGAGATAGACGCGTCATCTACTCAATAGGTGAGGACCAACCCTTACGTCGGGGTACAGGCCAGCGAGTTGCGCGAAGAGGTTGTTGTATATGAAGGGAACAAACCCTTACTTCGGGGAAAATCGGCAGTCGAATCGACGTCCCTCGGAATAGCATATATCGAGTTTTACGGGAATCAGACCGAGTTCGTGGTTATGCCGCAGAATTTCCGGATTATGGTCATTGGCTCGCGATTTTGTGCAGACCGACAGGCCTCGGTTGACTTCAGCAGTAGTCAACAAAATTCGTTTCAGGACCATACCGGCCCACAGTACTATAAATATTAAATTTACACTTAAAAATGAGTATAGGGAAGAACAAGGGTGTGTCAATGGATTCTTCGTTTTCAATGAGGAAGTTGAAGTCGGAGACATAGTTGTAGACTACTCTGATGGCTACGTCACTCTTCCAATACGAAATAATGGAGATTAGATTAGATTAGATTAGATTAGATGTTTATTTTGTGCAAGACAAAAACAATAAACTACATTCAATAATAATACATATTTACAGAGATCATTAGTATAGTCAATCATATCACAGCTCGACATTGCTCGTCATTAACTTACATATATTGCACAATATTATATCTGTCGTACATCAATCACGTCATTACACTTATCACATATTCTTATCATTACGAATAATACATTTTTTTTAGACTATCAAACTTCAATTTCTATTATAGTCAACATTCGTATGATTAGCGTCATTCTACATTAGATATACATGGTCCATGTCCCTGGACTTACATAGCAAATAGTCGCGAATTGTCGCTTTAAATCTGCGTAGTGAGGGCAAGTGCTTAATACGTCGAGGGATCGTATTCCATAGGCGCGCACCTTGAGATTGAAAAAGATTTCAACCCTGTATCGGTACGTGACGATGGAATCGAGAGCTCCCTAGAATCAGTCCTACTAGAGGTCCGAGCCTGGTTTTTTTGAAAAAGGGCTGCAAGATACGTGGGTTGACCCACGTTAATAACTTTGTATAGTTGTACCGCCGCAAAATACGCCCATTTTCCCTCAAGATCAAGCCAGCCAAGTTTACTCCTGTAGGGACTGATATGCTCATACCTTCTAACACCACATATGTACCTCACACATGAATTTTGCAATCTTGCAGTCTCATCCGGAGCTCACCTGACACATCAAGATAGACTAAAAAGCAATAATCTAAATGAGACAAGACAAGAGCACTTGCAAGCCGTTTGCGTAACGCCTCCGTGGTACTGGATTGAAATGATTTAAGCCCATGTAGGGCCTTATTAACCTTTCGGATAACTGCATCCACTTGCGGTCTCCATGTTAACTTCGAATCCATGACTACACCGAGGTTAGTAACTGTGTCAAGAAAGGGAACAAAGACGTTACCCTGAATCTCTATGCCAGGCAAATCCATACTCTCTACTGTTTTAATGTTAGATTCTGACCCAAAAATAATTGTCTTCGTTTTTCCGATATTGAGACACAGATCGTTCTCAGAAGCCCACACCGACACTGTTTTGGCCACAGCCGACAAGCGTCTTATCCCCTGATGAAGGTTACCGCAAGTAGCTTGAGTGTAGGTTTGCAAATCGTCCGCGTATAATAAATGCGATACACTATCCGTAAGAATATCCCTCGTACTTTTAAAGCCCGATAAAACTTCCTGAAGGTCATTAATATAAAGGCTGAACAAAAGGAGCCCCAAGACAGAGTCCTGTGGTACGCCGAGATTGGTTGTGAGCCAATCTGAACTACCATTAGATGCCGTAACAACTTTTTGGTTACGCCGAGTAATATATAATTTTATCCACATGACTACTCCCCTAGAGAACCCCATTATGATCAGCTTGCGTAACAACTTGGATGGCGAAGTAGTGTCGAACGCCTTACTAAAATCAAATAGTAAAAGGATGGTAATTAGCCGCTTGTTATTATCTATGCCGGATCGTATGTCTTCAGTCAATTTCAATAGTGCTGTCTACGTACTATGATGCGGATGGAAACCGGTCTGAAGGGGATCGAGGATTTCTTTCGAAAACAAATAAGCTGACATTTGTTCATGCACGATGTTTTCCAGAACCTTGGAGAGAAAGCTAAGAAGGGCAATAGGACGAAAGTCCGTGACTGTAGATGGAATGGCCTTCTCTGGGAAAGATCCCACTCGAGAGGGAGGCATTAAAAATGTCAGCACGAAAAGGACCGATGACTGGAAGTGCTTTAGCAATAACACTTTGGGGAATTCCATCTTCATCCTTTGCTTGAGAAGAAAAATGCGCGACAGCTAGGACCACATCCGAATAAGTTATCCATATAAGATAAGGCCATCGAGCTGGAGTTGGCAGACGTAATCGTCCACACTCTCAACTCGATAGGCGACATAAGAAAAGGTCAAGAACCAAACAAAGTCGATGACCCGCCTGACAGACATGACGTAAAAAATTATAATGATGTGCGTGAACGTTACTCGTTATCTGGTCCGTTGGCTGAATTTATTGATCTAAAACTGGACCCAAAATTCGAGGCAAGAATGCGCAGACGAAGTTGAACGCGTTCTTCACGTCTAGCTTTGCAAGGAGGGCGAATTGTCTGGAAAAATGCTTTCCAGACCACTCCTTCTTCCCCTGCTGTACCACCTCTCATATAGCGTCGACTGTGGATCGCTGTTTTCTGAAGCCGTACTGGTTGTCAGCTAAGTCGCCTCCCGTACAGCTCTCTGTAGCCGTGGCTTGTCCGAGGCCTGTGGGACGACGGAAGCCGGAGATCACCTCCCTCACCTTTGTCGATCAGCACGAGACGCGCAACCATCTTGGGGCTACCAAAGAGACCCGCCTTGAGGCACGCATTGTACAGTTCAGCAGGCAGAGAGGGCGCTCGTCCCGTGATGATCTTCAATATCTCAGCTGGTATCCCATGGGGCCCACGCGCTTTTCGGCTTCGCATCATTTTGGCGACGATCAGCAGCTCCCCGGTGGAATAAAGGGATATCTCACCTACTTTCGTGGTTTCCGCCTGGTCCTGCCTCAGCTGGTGTGTAGGGAACAGAGTGTCCACGATTCGAGTTATGGTGTCTTCTTCGAAAGGGGGACTCGGGAGTGTGCTGAGTTTCTTGGTCACGATCTTGTAGCCCAAGCCCCACACAAGCCGATTGACTTCCTCCGTAAAATTCTCCCAGCACCGTGCCTTCCTCTGGTAGAACTCGCGTCGGAATCGTTTGTGCGCTGCTTTTTGCTGCGCCGACAGCAGCTCTGCCTCCTTTTCTTTGCGCTCTTCTTCTAAGGCGGTTCGCTTCCACCCTCAGTTGCGCGATTTCGCCGGTCCACCAGTGAGCTTGGCGTTATCTACGTCATGATCCCTTGTGCGGCAAGGATGCGTCACAGGCTCGGCGAATGAGACCCATGGTCTCCTTCACTAGACTCTCTGCTCCGTCCCTGTTCACTGTGAAGTTCGTCGTCGGTAAATTTTGTTGGCTTTCTAGCAGCACCTCGACTAGTTTGTCGGTGTTCAGTTTAGTAAGATTCTACCGGGGTGGCTTTCGCGCAACTCCTTTCTGCGATTGGGTTTTATCGCTCAGCGGAAAGGTGATGTACTGGTGGTCGCTACCGTTGTGATTCTCCAGTACCCTCCAACCCGACGTTCTACGCGCTAGATTTTTGGATACAAAGATCACCTCGGGAATCGTCCCAATAAATCCTGGCCGTCTGAGTGTCTGCATGTCCCAACGTTGAGAACTATCAAGTCGAGTCTGGATACCATATCCATGGTGGAGCTTCCTCTGCTGTCCGAGTCTAGCATGCCCCACTCCGATGCTCGGGCATTGAAGTCGCCGGCGACAACGATCTAGCCTTTCATCTCGCGGATTGCATCTTCCAGCTCGTCCAGACTCCGCCTGAATTGCTCAATACGGACGTTCGGGGTATAATAGCAGCTCACGTAAATTACCTCTCTTCTTCTCACCCAGACGAAGCCACTTCCGGCTCCATGTTTGTCAACTCTATTGGTTTCGGGGTCCACGTAGACTGCTGCAGTACCTATTTTGTCTGGATACCACGTAGGTATATTCTAGTCGAGGTACTGCTCACTGATTAGTAGCACATCAGGCTTCTTCTCAATTCTGTACTGAGTCAGAAGACTGTTGGCTAAGTCGCTTCTGTGTAGGTTCGTTTGAAGGGCCATTAAACGGCCCGTCATTAACGCTTCGCTTTGGTCTGCTTTTCGAACACTCTCGCAATTAAGATATCTTTGATTCAATATTCGCCTCACTTTGAAATACTTTATCAAAGTAGCAAATAGATATGTTATCGAAATGTTTCTTTTGCCCAATTGAATAGTTGTAGTATTATTAATATTGCTTCAGATGGTTTTGCCGTAAGGCTTGCCTTGAAGGCTGACTTTTTGAAAGTAGTACCTATTCCATCATACATGCTTTCTCCATGTGCATTTGCTGTGTAATGCCATGCTGCTTCAATATTAAAATCTTTTTTATGATTAATTAAATTGTTTATTTGAAATTTATTTTTAAAATGTTGCTTAGCCCCATCAGTACAATAATACATTTTTTTAATTCTTTTAACCTTCTTTTTAATTTCTGGTATCAGTAGCGTTTGAATAGCATATACAGCGACTGTGTCATGTTTCAGACTATCAGACAAAAAAACCATACTCTGATGGTTAACTTCATTATTTTCTTTATAATAGAAAATCACAGGTACCACTGTACATCGGTAATTGTTGAAATGAAAAGCCTGGGAAGCATCCTGACACACGTAAGCATAATTTTCTGAGAAATCAAACATTACAAGTACTTCATGTGGGCTAAGGTTTTCTTTTTTTTTCATTTATAAACAGAGTCTGCTGCTTTGCAATGTAAGAATGAACTTTCAGAGTCTTTAGCTTATTGTCTAGATCCAATAAATAATCTTTAACACTCGATGTCTGTTCGGTTAATGTTGCTCTATCAGTAGCAGTTCACGATGAATATGTAATATCAGAAATACAGGAATCTTCTAACTGTTTACGTATTAGAGTTATAATTTTCTCGGTTCCTGGACATTTATTACACTTGTCGATGTAATAGTCAGAAGTTGGATTAGAACAAACCATTTTTTCTATACAATCTTTGCAATTAGAAAAAGAAGTACTTGCATTTTCTGTCAATTGCTTCAGGTTTATGGCATCTAACATAAGTTTAATATTTTTATGGATAGTACATACGCATACCGAATGCGTTCCAGATGCTCCAGGAAGAGTACAATATTTTGATCTGAGAATTGCAAATTTACTAAAAGAAATTTGGATTTTCGGGTGAGTCTCTTTAAGCGGGGAATCAGCTTTAGGAGCCGAAAAAGAGCCTTTTTTCAGAGATTTTTGAGAACGTAATGTACTATATTTGAGCTTTAACAAACAATTTTTATTATTAAAAAATATTAAAATTTCTTCAAGTTATGACCATTTTGCCGGAGCGCCTGGAGTCTGCACTTTCTAATCGGTGCCGGTGATGGAGGTCGTGCGGTGCGTCTGAAACAGTCGAGACAAAATTTATTTTAATTTTTATAAGTTTCTTTTCTATATGAACTCAAAAAATACAGATAAAGTTGTCAAATTCCAAATTTTTTCAAAGTTTAAAAAAAATTAACTTTTTTGAAAAAAAAAATTCATTTTAAGTTGCAAGAAAAGTAGTTTAAATAATACTTTTGTCCAACTTTTTTATTTCAAATAGAAGATTAATACTGAAGCTAGATCACATTCATTTTTTTCGATCGGATGTATATTCTTTTTGCTATCACCGGCACCGTTTTCTAAAAATCGTAAAAATGAAAACTCGAGAAAACGCGCTTTAAAGTTTACGGTCCAAAAAAATATAAGTTTTTGTGTACTTACAGTAATTACAGGTTAATCAGCTATCCCTGGGCCATACATTAGTCCTTCCTCTTCTTCAAAAAACTCGTTTTGGCTGAGGGTTTCCAATCTTCGGGCTGTACAAGCCTTCTTGCTAGAAAATGATGCGCGCAGGTTCTCCCGCGTTATGCGCTCAGCATGGACGGCATCAGCAAAATTTTCGCACTGCTGCCCGATGATGATATTGAGGAGCTGCATGGTGGAAAGTACAGCAGAGTAGCCCTCGTTAAAAATGCCTGCAGCCATATATGCTGCAATTTCGACCATTTTATAGCCGGAATTCAAATGTTTCGGACTTAGGCGCCACAGAATCGAATTGACCGGTTCGTTGGAATTTTGAGTGCGGCCGCCTAAGCACCGCCTCATTAAATTGTCATTAGAGAGCTCTTCATAAATTGGACGAATGTGCTTCTCCACGGTTTCATCGATTAATCTCGCCGGATGTTTGTAAGATGCAAGATTATACGCTGCTTGAGCCTTGTGCCATTCGCAGCAACTCTCGGCGCCTTCTGGACAATTTTCATGCCGACGATTTTCATCCGTGGAACAGTAGTGGTCTAATGTTGCTATAATAGCTTTCTTCATACCTTTCACTGAATCAATATTTCGACGAATTGCCAGACCGTAGTATATCGTCAATTTCTTGATTACACTCTCCGTTAACCGCGTCTTTCCTCCGAGTTTCTCGGTTTTTCTTTTATTACGTAAATGAGTACCCATACGCTTTTGCACGTGTCCAACACACTCAATTTTCGTCACTGTGCACTCGTCCCTGTAAGGATTGCTATTTAAGATTCTAGTAAAAGTTTTGGAGTCGCCATCGCCGATATAATTAGTGTACATAATTGCGAATTTCTCGACGGATCTCGAAAACATCTCCATTATGGAATCCACCTCCATCTTCCCTGCCTAACTTGCATGATTTGAGGAGCATGAGTCTTTATGATTCTCATACCACTCCTCAAATGCGTCTTCGTCCAAAGTATTTTTACTTATGGCACACGAATAACAATCTCCACTTTTTACAATGAGATCGATTACTTTGTCACTGTAGTATCCGATGAGCGTTGTTACACCGTACAAGGAAGTATAATTGTGCTTTTTCCACGATCCATCGCCCGAAACCTTCAAATGATTCGCAGGTCTTTCATGTTCAACGTTTTTTTCTTTTTCTTCCTTGACGGCTTTTTCGCAGGTGCTCTTGAACATTGTCTTCGACGCTGCGTGCAAATGCTGAACGATTTGTTGGTAAGTAGATTTTGCAAAATCTGTAGACATATCCATAAGGCCGCAGAATACGTTTATCCCTTCTCGTCCGATACCAAGAAGCCTCATAACAAAAACAATTCGTCTGTTGATTTCGTAGCCGGTATTTATCAATGACCCTGACTGGATTTCGCGTCGACCACACATACACTGGAGAATAATTTTAAATTCTAGGCCTCGATGACCGCTTTCTGCAAACGTTAATTTTTGGTTGCATGATCTGCAAATTGCGATTTCCGAAATGGCGAGAAACACAGATATAAATTCAATAATGCGGTAGCAGTACGCAGAATGAATAATGACATCATCGCTGCTTGCTGTCGTTAACTTCTGCTCACTGCGGCTCGTGTGTAAGTCTCCGTAGTCCGATGAAACACTTGTAAAACGATTGCAGTGAAATTTCCGCTTTCGCGGTTCCGCAGCACGCTGTCTTTTAGATCGATCACCTTTCGGGTAGCTTGACATTTCGATGTGTAATCGGCAAAATCAAAAGTGGAACTGAAAGCTGACGCTACAAAAAACAGTGTAGAAGCCGATGCCGAGAGCTATAGTATACCGTTATATTGTATACCGTTCTCCCTACTACTGCTCAACACAGACCTTCTAGAAACTCCAAATAATGTTTCAAAGGACGGTTGGACTTTTTCAGGTATATACGAGTATAGTCTAATAATAGAATACATCGAGGGGCGGAGCGAGCGCGCTCGGGTCTGCCCCAGCATTCGCACCTGCTCGATGCTCGGCCACTAAAACTGCTCTAGCTACGGAAATATGTAGAATTGACCTCTGAAATTTTTAAGACATATTCTTGGATAGTTTTGGAATTGATTTAAGACAAAAAAAATCGATTTTTTGAAGCCGGTAAACAGACTCCTCCCTTAAAACAAGAATAGAGTTCTTCCATATTCAATAATAATAGACGTTTACTTTTTTCTTCTCTTTTGCCATCTTTTTTTTTACGGAAAGAACGTCTTTCTTCGATGGCATTATTCGACTGTACATATCGTTATTGTAAAATTCTTCAATATTTTTCACAGTTTCCTGGGAAAACTACGACTCGCTTTAGCAACAGTTTCACTTAAAACCCCATTCATCAACTTCAGCCTTTTAGACTTTTCAACCAAATATCTTGAAGCTTTAAACTCCTTAGCAATCTTTCTCGTGCTCCATGGACTTGGAGCCATAGTAAGAATCCTGACTCTTAGAGGATCGTTCCTGTTCAAACTTGAAAATTTAGTTATAAGCCCATGTAGCATTTTCTCTAAATCAATTTCTCTTTGGGATCGAACTTCTGATTCCGGTGACGCTCTAGAATCAAGTTTTTCTTCACCATTGGATATACGAGAATCATCAGAATCACTTATATTGGCTTGAATAGATTCATTCTTATCATTTAAATTTAAATTAGAAGCCTTTTTTCGACAAGCAGCACAAATTCTAGAGTCGGGTCGTAAATGAGGGAATTGTTTTATTAGACCACTAGAAACCCTACGGAGATCTTTTCATAATGACCCTTTTCACCCGGTTTCCTAAACAAATTCACGCATCTATCTGTTTTAAACTTATCGCACATATATTAATATATTAATAAATATCCGAAGAAACGGACTGTCGCTACTGATTTGAGAATAAAGGGCCACAAAAATTTGTGGAAAATAAATCAACTATCCTGAAAAGGACTGTTGAATATAATCCATCAATTTTCTTTATTGAACCTGAAAATAAATTTCAATAACTATCCCAAAAAGGACAGCTATTGAGAGTACGCCGATATTGAAAAGCACCCGAGATCTCAAAAAAAAAATCGACTACCCTGAAAAGGACTGTCGCTACTGATTTGAGAATATAGGGCCACAAAATTGTGTGGAAAATAGATTAACTATCCTAAAATGGACTGTTATATATAATCCACCAATTTTCGTTATTAAACCTGAAAATAAATCTCAATAACTATCCCTAAAAGGACTGCTATTGATAGTACGCCGATATTGAAGAGCACCCAAGATCTAAAAAAAAATCGACTATCGTGAAAAGGACTGTCGCTACTGATTTGAGAATAAAGTGCCACAAAAATTTGTGGAAAATAGATCAACTATCCTAAAAAGGACTGTTGAATATAATCCATCAATTTTCGTTATTGAACCTGAAAATGAATCTCAATAACTATCCCAAAAAGGACTGCTATTGAGAGTACGCCGATATTGAAGAGCACCCGAGATCTCAAAAAAAAATCGACTACCCTGAAAAGGACTGTCGCTACTGATTTGCATCTAAAACTAGACTTTTTGACAAATTTTTTCGTGTGCTCAAAAAAAATTTTTCCCCAAAAATTAAATGGGCAGGAGGGGGTGGCTGACTTGAAAAAGAATTCCCCTTATATATATAGCCGTTAAATTGTCGTAAACGGACTAGGTTATCGTACATCCTTTGACAAGGAATGACGCCATCAAATACCAGAGTAAACTGGTCGTACTACAAACCTGCTGCACAGAATAGTAAGTAAATTTGTTTTCTATTCGTTAAAATACGTTCCTTACTGTAAAAAGTAAATTTTAAATATTTTTTACAGCTTGAAAAAATGTATATATATATATATATATATATATATATATATATATATATATATATATATATATTGCACGCTATGAAGCATGCAGCGGGTTCTTATTCATAGGGGTTTGAAAGAGTGTCGGTGAACATTTTTTCAAGCTGTAAAAAATAATTAAAATTTACTTTTTACAGTAAGGAACGTATTTTAACGAATAGAAAATAAATTTACTTACTATTCTGTGCAGCAGGTTTGTAGTACGACCAGTTTACTCTGGTATTTGATGGCGTCATTCCTTGTCAAAGGATGTACGACAACCTAGTCTGTTTACGACAATTTAACGGCTTCAGGGGTTTCTGCAGGATACCGTCATTAGTGTGCACTATCTCCATCGCCCTCCGAATGTGTACACTACCGGCCTTATTGACGTGCGGACGGTCTTCTGCGATTTCCACATCGAGATACCGCATACAATTGATTATCTCGACCGTCAATGCGTGTACCTTCCCAATTTGTTCGTAGGGCGGTAAAAAGTTTTTATTCATCTCATGAAAGATAATGAACATTCTCTTCTTTTTTGTAGATGACAGGCGGAAGGTGAATTTTCTTTTCTCGCCCCTGCATTTATTTATCAACAGCGATGATGCGCACCCATGCAGGAGATTGAGCGTGAAACGCACCATAGAGCCTGTCGATGGGCCGCCCCTTTGCTGCTGCCATAGCTGCTCTTTTGCACTCCCCCTATACTGCTCAATATTTCCTGATCTCTGGATAACAACTCCACAATTTTGTCTATATTTTCTGAGTTCTACAATATTACGCTGATTTCGGGTTCGTTCGTTTTTGGCGGTGGCGGTGGGTGTATCCTCATGTTGTTCGTTGATGCCGAATGCACTGTTCCGGCCGATTTTTCTAAATAGGCCGCTAGCGCACTGCATTTTCTAGACCTGTCACTATCCGCTTAGAGTGCTCTTTGTCAAGCAGTAAATTCGAAATCGTCTGCGATGCAACTTTTCAGGTGGGAGGAATATTCTCGTTGTTAATTATTTTTTTGTGAAATCGGTGTATAATGTTCACTACTAATGTACACGAGCAGAATGGCTACTATCAAGCGACGGTACTTGATGCTCGCAGCACCCCTCCTTATATTCTGCTATGTCTACCATTGCTACTACGAAAATTGGGTGAATAAAACGATGTTTATTATTGAACGGTCAAAATTCAAGAAGTTTATGAAGCGAATTCTCCTGTTTATGAAGAGTTGAGCAGTGACGATCTTTTTACACGTTGCATTGGCGGATGCACTCAAAATTCGAATGAAAGCTTTAACGCAACCGTGTGGTCTATGGCACCTAAATCTTCCTCCAGTAGTAGACATGTACTTGATACAGCAATATACATAGCTGTAGGTATCTACAATGATGGTCTGTCAAGTATCGTGCGTCTGATGCAAAATTTGGGGATCATAATAGGGCAAAACTGCTACAACTTCTGCATGAAAGCCGATGAGCGTCGCATAAAATTTTCCGTGCGATCACTCTTCGATGCTGCAAAAAAGACTCGGTTGAACTTAAAATCAGTCAGGAAGGAGAATGAAGACGAGAATATCAATTTAGATTTACAAATATGAGGTGCAAGTATCGCAGATTAAAGGTACAACGAAATTTTTTAAGAGTTTAGTACTTGTAAAACTTTAAACGCGTTTTTCTCAAAACTACTTTTTTCAAACTGGGCGAAAACGATGCTCGAAAACCGCTCGATGGATTGCTTTCAAATTTTTACTGTAGCTTCACAATCGCATTATCTAAAGAAGTACATAGCCGTTATTTGATTAAACTAAATTTTTTTTTATAACCAATTTAATGCGAATTTTTACGTCGAAAAAATGAAATTTTTTTACAACTTATGCCATTTTTAAAAAAATTGATTTAAAAAAACTCTATGTATTTCTATAGCCAATAACATATAATTTAAGAAAAAATTTATTTTTCTGTCCTACCTCTCATACTTTTGGAGTTACGATTCCACCCGTGGAGGTATAAAAAAGACGTTTTAGGAAAATGGCTCCAACGCCGTCATTTTGTTTTGAAAATTAAATAAAAAAATTTTTTTTATACTTCAATATGTGTTTAATTAAACCCTAAAAAAAGAAACCCGATCCCTTTACCCATATCCTCAAAAACATTTTCAATGTTCGGCCTTCTTTCGTGGCTCTAGAGTGGTGTCACAAACGTACACGCACACTCACATATATACACACACACATATGCATTTGCACAACAATACATTTTACAAAGATCGTTGGTAACCCTCGGTTTACGCAAATACACGCTTTACAGATTCCTGGTTAAGCTTCTATGGGTACAGCAATATGCACTCTTTCGTTGTTTCAGACGAAATTTTCTTGCGCTAAATCGTAGAATCGTTTATAGACTAACGATTGCTCTACTGTGTCATTTACCGTAGAACTGTCGTGCACACTAGTTAACAATATCGTTGTTTAAAACGAAATTTCCTTGCCTTAATAGGGGTAGACCATGGTTTCGAGTTTTGGATTTTGATGAAACTTTGGGGATCGACTTTTGGAACTTAAAAATGAAGTACATAACCCGTAGTTTTATTCAATGGCTCTTTAAATCTGAGATAGTGTCAAAACATTAACATTGCTCATATGGGTACTACTAAAAATCGAATATATATATATCTTAGATTTAAAGAGCCATTGAATAAAACTACGGGTAATGTGCTTCATTTTTAAGTATTAAGATATACTATCAACGTTAAATAGATACGCCGCATCTACCGTACAAAGGCCCACTGGATAAAACGACGAGTATTGGGCTTCATTTTTAGGTATCTGAAAACGATCTCTTTATACACTAACCTTTGCTGTACTGCGGTTATACAATCGAACGGTGCTGTGCACTGCTTGATAACCAACTTGCTGCCTCGTCCTAAGATTTTCGATCTGTCGCGTACACAAACTGATTAACAAGTATATGTGCTTTCCCGAGACTTTTCTTTTAAGCTTTCGTATTATCCCCACTTTCCCCCACTTTTCTACCCTCACTCAATAGACCATGGGAAATTTCCACTTACCGTACGCGAGAAAATGAAAAAGAGATTTCAAATTGTGAACATTCGACTTCCGAAGCAGAACAGCGAAAACACTTGGTCATGACATATTTACTGCAAATAAATAGTCGCGACTAGCCATGTACACCGCAGAGAAATATGTCTAACTTTACACTAACTTTATAGCTACAGATGTGTCTGCAATACGACTAGACTGTTACTCAAGACGAAACGCATGGGATTTTAAAAGACGTGTATCACGCTACTTGTTGCAAGTCTGCACCAGCTTCCCAGCAGGATACTACATCGACTCCCGTATTGTGCTACTTGACACTACACGATTCTACGTATACATTCGCTACACTCATGATTTAGCTATAGTCAAATTCATGATTCTTTCTCAGGGAAGACACGGGCACATAAATCTGTGATCAAAACATATATAGTGGTTCAAAAAGTACGCGAAAAAATACAGTAATAATATGGCTGTAGTAATATTAAAGCGAAATAATGATACGGATGCGTTAGTCCATAAATAAAGGAAATTGTTTATGAGTGACTGTGAGAGCGAATATTTAAAAAAATACGCTTTTGAGAATAATCTTCTCTCCACTGTATACGCCTTGAACAACTCTTCCTCAAAAAATTGTCGTCAGTTTACGATACCAGAACAAAAGTGAAATGCTTTAACCTATAATTCAACTAGTGAATTCACAATATTCTCGCGGAATCATATTGAACTTAGGAACGTGGACTGAAATTCAAAATAATATGGATATTCTTACGGGGTAATTTGAGTTAAATAGCTGTCAGACGTGGACCTAAAAGAAACGAAAATCTATTTTTGAAAATACATGACCCTACCCTCCGGCGCAAGCATACATGAGCTGGCGGTGGCTTTTCTTTACTGCTATCCGACGCCGGTCACTCACTGCATCTCCATCTAAGAGTCTCTTGCAGCTTCGAATCCAGATCCTCTTCAAACATTTTTACGATCATCACACCTTATACGCAATAAATTGACACGCTCTTCTCAATTTTTACTACACTTAAACATAAATAATCGACTGAAACATGGAATAATAAGCAACTGTGTTGAACAGAAAATCCGAGAAATTATGACCAAGAGCTTATGTACTGATAATAAAAATATACAAAACACATCGTTCCCTACATTATTCTGGTTAGTTAGTTTTACAATCGCTGACCCAAAGGCTTACATGTACTTTCTTTCCAAATATACTCTCACGATAGTACTACATAACCCGAAAAGAATCAATATAATTCTATATTCTCTTAGTTATAAATATTTATTTTCAAATATACTTTCAATTTTTAATTTGCCTCCCTACTTGTATTTGCATGTGTGCGTGTATTCGTTTATTTTTCCCCTCTCTCACGTCGCTCTATACATTGGATAGAACCTAAAAGCGCCATTCAGAGAGACACAGAGCAAAAAGAAAACGTTTACAAAAATAAAAATATGCGCACACGCGCAAGCGCGTTATCGCGTGCTTACACATACACGCACGCGCTTCCGTGACACTCGAGGAACCCAGAAATTGATTTTTTTAAGCGACCTGGAAGTCGCTCCCGTGGCCTAGGACGTGTCACGGATGAGCTTGAGCTCTTCGTGGCAGCTTGTTATCGCGGAGCGGATGCGAGCAAGACGTGCAGTCAGCTCTGCTCGTCATCGCAGTAGCGTTCTCACACTCAAAAGTGCAGAGTTGGCACCATTGCGCGCGGGACCGATCGCGGTCGTCGCGATGCGACTGCGAGCGGGCAGGCAGATTTCTAACGATCACTAAAGTGGCAGGTGCTCCTCTCTCCAATAAAAAGTGAACATCAACTTGTGCCTCTCTCGTTCTTCCCTCTTACCAATGAATATCTATACAATTTATCCATTTTGAAAGTAAAACAAAAGACACATTTCTATAATTCAGATTATTTCTCCCTCGTCAGACTGTTTTTAGAAAACAGTCGGGAAATCAGCGCGGCGCATCTGAGAGATATAAATGTTAAAGACAAAGATCATTTATATGAGTAGTGCACGCACTTCACAACTCTTTACGAAAACAATAATAATTGTAATTGTAAAGTCAAACCTAAACACAACGATACACAAATATTTTCAACTGACAGTTATCGCTAATTGGCGTCACCTGCGTGCGATTTCAGTAAAATGTGCTCCCAACGTCGTGTGTATGTAATTTCAATAAATCTCGACGCCTCCTCGTCGCAAATTTCCCATAGTCGCGCGCGCTTAGTAAAATTTTCTACGCCTCTTCATAAACTTGCGTAGGCAATATAACCTAGCACGTAAATCGTCGTGTAACCTAAACGGCAAAAAGTGAAATAAAAGAGAGATATCTAAGTTAACTTACAAGAACAAAGAATTTCATATTGGAAGAATTAATTTAGTTTGAGAGAGTAAAGTACCAATGAATTGCAGCGGTTTTTTTTATTCCGATATCTTAGAGAATTTCCCACATCTATATATATACGGCTGATTTTATAAAAATTCAAGAATGTATTTTTATAAATATGTGAGTAGTTATCATAGCGCTTTGGCAAGGACAACAGCTCCAAAGTGCTAGGATAGATCTGCGGATAACACAATGACGTCACACTATCATGCGCAGAGGGGAAAGGTGACGAGAGTGCACGCTATCCCCGCTCGTGGTACTATGACACATCTTTCTCTTCTCTCCAAACTGTTGCCAGGTATACGAAGAAGTAGTGGGTCACAATGTACCAATTATGGTTAACCTTGACCCCATGAATGTGGCGCTTGTACAGTCATACACACATTAAAGAAACTAAATTTTATTCTTATTAAAATATAAAAGAACTTTATGATTGCTCTTGAATTTTAATACTTTAAATATATAAATGCAACAAACTTTATAGTATCTAGAATTTATTACTTTAAAGAAATAAACGTTATAAATGATCTTTTAGTAATGTATATGAAAATATAATTAATTATTTTTTAAAGGAACAGGAATGTAATCAGGTGAATAAAAGTACAAAGTAAGTACAATTTATTTATTTTCTATTTATTAGAAAATATCTGCTTGTTTAATACATCAAGAATATTATACACGTGTAAAGATAGAAGCTAGTAAAAATATCTACAACATCATTTTTACAAAGAGGAATTTATTTACTCAATTCCTTAGAATGTGTTTGTATACTAGTGGTTATAAAATCTATAACATTATCGTCGACTAAATTTACAACATCCTTAACAATACTCGCTGTATAAATTTGTACTTGCGCTCTATTTATCAAACTACTTTTATTTACAATAAATTCAAGAACCTCATCTGAAACTCACACTACCAGCTATATAATTTAAATATTCCAGACGAGTGTCGATACATTTTACTATATATTCATCAAGACAGTCAAAAGTAAATTTTTTCATGATAATACTATGGCGAAAACGTTTACACAGAATAGATGCTTCAGATCTCGGATCGTCTTCCATTTCGATAGCCTTATCGTGATGACTGCGGGTAAATTTTAGTGACTAACCAGTACCATAAATTTTTTGATCCACTAATTCATCAGCAACTCCATTAAAGTACTTGGAGACATTGCCAAAAGTGGTTTTAAACTCCTTCCAATCACTGTGCGAGAAAGCAATACCGTCAAAGTCACCTGATAACAGACGTATAGTTAGTTGGTAGTAGATATCTTTGTATGCACCACATTCTAAACCAACGATAATATTCGTGGTATATGACTTGTTTAGGACATATAACGTGCTAAATATTTGATGTGGACGACGAGTGATTCGTGGTTGATTCGCCATGTTGTTGTGTCTCTTCGACGGTTTAGATAGGCTCATGTAAAAGAGGCTCAAGCTTGCTCCTAATATACTCGTCAAACAATATATGGAAGTGGAAAGTGTAGACGTTGTAAAAATATATCATTTAACAAAAACTACTAACACTTCAAGAATGTTGCATCAGAGAGAATATCGTATCAGAACAAAGACGGATTACAGTTTTGTAAACATCTGAGAATGCAATCACCGTTTCTAATGAAATTTTGGTCAGCACTTTCATTTCGAGAAAAGTAAATAATATTGCATCAGACAGACATTATCAAGTTACAACAACGACATTTTAGAGCTACAGTTTTGTAAACATCTGACAATATAGCTACCGTTGTCAATGAAATTTCTGTCAGCATTTTAATATATTACAAAGTTTCTGGCTATTTTATCATTTTTCAGCAGAAAAATTATGCAGAAACTTCTTGAAACCCAAACAAAAGCTCATGTAATACAAGAACATTAAACAAAATTTCCCACATACGTCGGACGATTCACTCTGTAGTTGGGTTACATTCCAACGAAATTGTTTACAATTTCTTGGTAAGCGATTTATATGATTCCGTATAAACGTTGGTAATCAAAAACTGTCAAAATACAAACCATTCCAAGATCTATCAACGTATATAGCGATCCAGTGCATACCGGGTCTTTTGTGACTGTCAGTGTTTATTACAAACGCTGTCGGTTTCATCCACCGTTCAGGTGCTTGATCTGCTGGGAACACATCTATAGTATGGGATCGGATTCCCGAAAGGTTCTTCAAGATGTGTAGACTGTCCATTACAAAATTCAATCAAGTTTTTACAATATTCACATTTTCGCGTACACAACCAACATTTTAAACGATACACGCTATTTAATGCGCAACAATTTTTTGTAGAAATTATTTTATATAGACAAATTATTCAAACTTGGGCAATATAAATCATACTCCAAATTAATAATTCCCGAGCAATAATTTTATACAATATTAACCACTTCTCGTTTCCTCTTACGTATATTTTTCGTACATTTTTGGTAATATCTCGCAGAGCCTTATAACGCAATTTTAATGACACTCCACCTTCAAAATAGTCGAAACAATGATGATTTTTAGTTAACCATTATTTTGCCTCGGAATATTTTCACTTAAATTGTGTATAGGCTGTTGATGCCACTAACCAATGAGCACTAAAATCACCGTTTCAAGCAACCACTGCAACTTCTTTCCGTACAGTGGTATATTTAATACCTTTAAAGCACTGAATATCTATGACCAAATCCATTGTCTTTTATAACTCGTGACGATCAAGATTAAAAATTGACTGATACGTGAAAGACAACGGTTTCTTATATATGCACACCAGCGACATCTACATGTCGCAACTTGAACCGCTAAAGTCCACGATAGCTTAACGCGATGCATCTATTTCCAAAATATTATCGTATTCTGCGTACGCGATGCAATTTACTGTGCCACTCAAAGGATTATCGAATCTCATGTCTATTCTTATACTACCGTGTTTAATCAAGTTTCAGTGAGTGCAATCGTTAGCCGACAAGCCGGGTGTTAAATCAAAAGCGAATAGACAATAAACGTTAGAATAAGCTTCACGCTTGATTTGCTCACCCACGTTAAGAAAGTTTATTATACCTGTACCCGAAAATAATGTGGGATGAGCTTCAACGTACAATTTATTTATTTAACTAAAATCAGATTGTAAAGGTTTCCAAGGTATTTGTACACCATCAACGTATAAATACAGAAAACTGATATTAAAATGTTCAAAGTTAAATGGATTAAGTTCTCAATTGCCATTAAAAGCTTTATTATTAACGAAATCAATTATAATTCTTTTTGGTATCTGACCTAACATAACGATACCCGAAGTTTCACCATGAATACCGCTATGCATGGTAACAGCCTTTACTTCTACTCTCGTAAGAGGATATTTACCAGTTATCTTTGAAAGTGCTTTAGCATACGCTAGTAATACACCTGGACTAATTTTTACACGTCTTACTAAAAGTTTAGTTTCTTCTATATTTAAGGAAAATTACCCCGTAGGATCCATTAAGGTAAAATTATTGCGAGATTTTACTAAGCGTACTCTTACCTCAACACCGTCTATAAGCAACTTTTCTTGGTTAAAGACACTTCCGTATATGTGACCTTTTAAGGGGAGATCCGAATTTAGAAGGCCCACCAAAAAAATTTGTTATCAAATTTTTTTGGAAGGGAACAAACAACTGAGCTCAGTGAACTTTTTGGGATGTTTTCATGTGTATTTGAACTTTACAAACAAATTTTTTTAACATGAAGCACTGAATTCCAGACGATTTATAGGCACATTCTTAGAGCGCCTTACAACTGAAGTCGCCAATGGGCGGGAAAGATAAAGCTCCTAATTCTTGTCTGAAACAGAAACATAAAAAAAAAATTAATTTTCATGTATTTTTTCTTCTGGGTTAACTAAGCGAAACCGGAAGAAATTATAATATTCTAACTTTTTCCAGGTTTGAAATCAAATTGCTTTAAAAAATAAAAATCACTTCAACTTGCTATAAAAGTCGTTTAAAAAGATTTGTTCAGCAATATTTTCAGTTCAAATAGAAGAAGATACAATACTGAAGATAACAAGCTTTTAATCGTTCCAATAAGTTGTTTAGTTTATTTGCAATCACGTCCGCCAATTTAGAGAAATCGTAAATCTGAAAACTGGAGAAAACGCATTTCAAAGTTTTTCACAAGACAAATTATCAATTTTCGATTACTTACACTAATAACCCGCTAATCAGTTATTCCTGGTCCATATTCTAGACCTTTAGCTTCGTCAGAAAACTCATTTTGATGCATTTTCTCGAGTTTACGAGCCGTACGAGCTTCCTTGCTGGAAAATAAGTGGCGCCTGTTTTCCTTCTCGAGCCGTTGCGCGTCAGCGTTATCAACAAATATTTTGCACTGCTGGCTAATACTCAAATTCAGCATCTGTATGGTACTCAAAAACCTCAGAATACCCTTCATTGAACATATCTGCAGCCATGTAGGTGTCAATTTCAATGACTTTTTGACCAGAATGCAGATGTTTCGGATTCATGCGCCAGACTGTCGAGTGTAAAGGACTCATTGGAATTGTGCGTGTCACCGCCTAAGCATCACGTTAAAAGTTCATCATTTGAAAGTTCCTCATAGCTTGGGCGAATGTGTTCCTCAACTTTTTCGTCAATCAATCGAGCAGAATACTTAAAAGATTCCAGTTGATTCATGAATTCAGCTTTGCGCAATTCACACCAGCTGTCGGCGTCTGCCGGACAATTCTCGTGCCGACCAAATTTATCTGTGAAACAATAATGATCCAACGTTGCTATTTAGCTTATTTCATCTCCTGTTCAGAATTAATATTTCATTAATTACCAAGCCATAATAAATCGTTAGCTTTTTAATGACACTTTCCGTTAAGCGCTTCTTATCTCCGAGCTTTTCTTGCTTCTTTTAATTTCAAAGTCGCGTACCCATACGTATTTGTACGTGTCCCATGCACTCATTTTTTTAACAGGGAAATCGTTACCGTATTGATTTATCTTCAGAATACTCGCAAAAGTTTTAAAATCGCCATCCACGTTGTAATTACTATATTTCACTGCTGAAGAGCAGGATTCTTTGTGTTCTTCATACCATTCTTCAAAGTCGTCGTCGTATAATGTTTTCTTTTTTAGGGTACAAGAGTGACAGTATGCACTTTTCACGATGAAGTCGACCACTTTGCCACAGTAGTACGCAATGAGAGTTTTTACACCGTACAGTGAAGTAAAGTCACGTTTTTCCCAGGATCCATCACCGGACATTTTCAAATGAGTTACGGTTCTCCCATTTTCTACATACTTTTCTCGCTCCTCTTTGTCAGCTTTCTTACTGACAATTTTGAACATCGATTCCGACGCTGAGTGCAGATGCTGCACTATCTTATCGTACGTTGATTTCGATGAATCTTGACACAGATCCATGAGACCACAAAACATATTCATGCCTTCTCGTCCATCACCAAGAAGCCTCATAACGAACACAATCCGTCTATATATTTCGCAACCGGTATTCATCAACAGTCCTAAATTGATTTCTCTTTGACTGCAAATACACGATAGAGCAATTTTAAAACCTAAGCCTCGATATCCAATCTCTGCAAATGTTACGTTTTGTTTGGACGATCTACAGATTAAAATATTAGTAATCGCATGAAAAACTGAAAAATTCAAGAATTGTATAACAATGAAGTGGATTCACAATTATGTCTTCGACAATTTATCTCGCACTAGTGCTTGTATCCAACTCTTCATCGTCTGTTCGAGTTGTGAATCGATTACCGTGAAATTTACGTTTTTCGCGGTTTCGAATCACGTTCGGAGGTCGATTTTTCAGTTTTCGGATAACTTGCCATGATATTCTTAGGACGTATACTCACCAAGAATCAGAACAAAACTAACCGTTGATCCTAGAAGCAGCAAAGCAGAAACACGTACAGAGAAAGGTATTATACACCTTTATACTCCAAAAAAACCGTATTATGGCTTCACACTACACTACTACGAACTCTAGATATTGGTTTGAAAGGCCGTTGAACCTTTTCAGGTACGAAATTTGGAGTGGAAGATCGAGGGGCGGAGCGCGCGCTGGAGTCTGACCGAGCGCTTGTACACCTGCTCGACGCCCCTCTGCTTTCGACTCTGTATCTTTGGAAATATTCAGAATTGGACTCTGCAACTTTGTGTACATATTCTTGAATATCTTAGGTAACGATTTAAACAATAAAAAAATCGATTTGTTGGACCTCCTAAAACAGGATCATCCCTTAAGTCGATGGCTCTGTCCGCTAACACACTTTTTCGTCGGTGTACAAGTCCCTCCTTAGCATCTACCACATCATTCATTTTTCCAGGAGAATCTTCATACCAGAAGACCCTCATTAAGTGAGAGTTTTTTGCAGCAGGTCCATAGTTAAACAGAGTTTCAATTAAACTCTGTAAGCGTACATATTGGTTAGTGATGATACAGGTTTTTCATTGAAGAAGACATCCATTTGATTAAACGATGAATGCATTAATTTTTTAACGGGACCAACTTTGTTTATTGGAGGTGCTGGATCCACAGCTAAGTCAGCTATAGGTATATCACAAGCCAGATGGACACATAGACCAAGCATCGTGTGAGCAAGATCAACGTATTCTTCGCTATTACCAGGTATAACGAATTCTATTGGTGAGTCATTTGTTAGCGATGATATTGGTTTGTCATTTATCCATTGAGAGCCTTCGAACATCATCTGAGTGGGATGAATTTCAATTAAGAGTAGCTCTAACTTTGGACATTCGCACGAATGGGTGTGTAAGAAAGTCATCTTTAACTATGAAACATATTTCTCTTTATTCTTTTTTAGTCTTCTTTTTTCTCGTTTGCTTCTTCTTAGTTTTACCTTTTTTCACACCGGTTGACTTGCGCCTTGATACTTTTCTCCTCTTTTTAGTTACTCTTTTCCTTTTTCTGCCTTTGCGGAGTGCGACAGGTCCATCGAGCAACTGCAACTGAAGAGGATCTCCGTGGCTGGACATTTTATATATTGACCCCTCCATCAGGTTATCTAGTTTTTCCTCGGCCGTTCTCTTCAGAGTTTCGCCAGATTCTCTCACACGGTTGCGAAATGACAATCTGACATCAGATATAATGTACATTCTAGCACGCACAGTCTCCTTCCCAACAGCTTTGGTACCATGGCATCTCTGGTAGGGTGCCAATGTAAATTCTTCCAACCCCACCATTGTGAGAACCCCCACCAAAGACACCCACCATTATCAACTTGAATATTAAAGTATTCCTCATGCCGATCCATTTTTTCCATATAAACAAGCATTTTAGTCTATTCTTTTAAAATTAAGTGTCACCGTCAACGTACCGTAATCGAATGGTATGGGATGCTCACGTTGGTCCCTTATATCGATTTCAATGGTCTGCAACAAACTGAATAGTAGATGTAGGTACATGGGAGGGGAGAAACTTTTGACCAATTCCTAGTAACATGCACATATGCATGATTTCACCATTAGTATTGTTTGTTTGTTAAATAATTTTTTTCTTTAAAAATTTATTTTCTGCATGATACTCGTTTTGCTTCCTAAAACATTGAATAATGACAAATGCATAATGACCATGCTGTAGCATAATAGAAATAAAAATAGTATAATTATGTTTTTCTTTTTCAGATGCACTATCATTTTCTACATCATTATGTAATGGTGGAGATTTGGATATGATACTCTCGGTAGTAAAAACCTAAAAATGAATGTATTTACATATATTGAATAATATATCTCGAGATCGTTTCACATTAATTTCAGCTGTTCAAATTGAAATGATACAACAGTTAAAAATGTTAAAAGTACTATGGTTCGACTCTATATATGACGTGATCATGGTCTTGAAGGTGCGGTTTACTCGCTCTACGGGATTTGCTTGCGCATGATATGGTGGTATTGTCGCGTGGACCACTCCATGTTCTTCTAAGAATCGGTCCACTATCTTGTTTTTAAATTCCGTTCCATTATCAGAGTGGAACGTCTCCGGCACTCCGAAGCGTAGGAAGATTTTTTCTCTGAGTTCCCTCTTAATCGTTTTCGCATTTGCTTTGCGAATGGGGATACACTCCACCCAGCGCGTGAAAAGGTCCATGAACACTAGCAGATATTCATGACCGCGTAGTGTACGAGAGTTGGAGCCCATAATATCTCCGGCTACTACTTCCCACGGCCTTGTTAAGATACGCCGGCCCATAAGTCCAGCGGGTGCTAACTGGACAGCTTTGCATTGCGCAGCAACGCACGTAATTTGCTATATCCTTGTAAATTGACGGCCAATAATACAGCAATGCGATACGCTCATATGTTTTGGCGCGTCCCAGGTGTCCAGCTGTCGGCTCGTCATGTCCTTCATGTAGGGCTTGTATCCGCTTTTCTTTTGGGAGGATTAGCTTCCAAGCATCCTGGTCCTCTAAGAGATCTTCGATCGAAGGATCAGATCAATAATAATACAGTCTGTTGCCAACTATTTTCCAATATGGATGCTCAGTAGGACAGGCGCGGACTTTCGCTTTCATTGCCAGATACCAGGAATCACTAGTATCCTCGTCCGGGCAACTGACTGACGAAACTGTTACCTCAGACTCATCCTCGTACATGCGAGATAATGCGTCTGGCACCCAGTTGTCGATGCCTTTCCTATACTCAACCTCGAAGTCATAGGCAAGCATTTCGAGAGCCCAGCGTGCCAAGCGTCCTGTGGGGTTCTGAATACCTCGTAACCATTTCAGACTTAGATGGTCTGTAATGACCTTAAAGTGATAACCTTCTACATAAGATCGGAACTTCCTTATGGCCCACAGCACTGCTAGACATTCTCGCTCGGTTGGTGAGTAGTTCCTCTCAGCTGATGTCAACGTGTGGCTAGCAAAGCATAACACGTGTTCCGCCCTATCAATAATTTGTGTGAGCACCACGCCCAAACCCGTGGAGCTGGCATTAGTTTGTATGACGAACTGATGGTCGAACGAGGGACTATGTAACGCAGGAGCAGATGCGATAAGCGCTTTAATCTGTTAAAACGCCATCTGCTGCTCATCACCCCATACGTACTTGACATTTGATCTAGTCAGATGGGTAAGCGGGTCCGCAATTGTGGCGAACTCATTCAGAAATTTCCGATACCACGACGCCATTCCTCGGAACCGTCGAAGCTGTTTAAGATTTTTCGGAGCTGGATACTCCAAAATTGGGGCGATCTTCTCTGGATCCGGCCGGAATCCCTCTCGATTTACAAGAACCCCCAGAAATCTAACTTCGCTGCGGCAAAACTCGCTTTTATCAAAATTGATGGTGAGGCCCGCATCAATAATTCTGCGGAGAACATACTCAAGCCATATTAAGCGCTCTTCAAAAGTTTCTGTCGCTATAATCATATCATCCATATATGAATATGCGTCTGGCTCCAGCTCGGGACCGATAATTTTGTCGCTCAATTCTTGGAACGTTGCGGGCCCGCCAGATACGCCTTACGGGATAATAGGTCGCGCAGAACCAACATCAATCTTATGTTGCATTAGATTGGTGCGACCTAAGGGCACTTTGCCCTTTGGCAATACTCGATCCAACTTCTCTTGCAATTGAGAGCGCTGCACATCAGAAACGTCGGCAAGTCCAACAGAGGAGATCGGAATTCGCTCATCTACTCCAATTGCCGCTACCTCCAGTGGGAGAAGTTCCTCAATCCCTTCTACCTTTATTTTATTTTCCCGAGGTAGGATGTGTGCGTTGAACGCTCGCTTAAAATCCACGCCGAGAAGACATCCTTCTGGGAACACGGGTAGAATAACGACCTCTAAATGGCGTCGTACCTCACCTATATCGAATGATAAATCGACATATCCGATCACAGGTGAGATCTGTCCATTAGCCATCCGTACGCCTGGTCCTTTACTAGGTGCAATCTTTTTATTGCACGCTGCAGCAATCTGCAGGCCAAATGGTCCAATACATGTACGTGCAGCACCCCCATCATGCAGTGCACGCACTCGGAATCCACCAATTCTCACTTGCATCCACCATCGAGAGTAGTCTCTCTCGATGTAAGGAGCTGATTCCTCAGAAGCGCCATTCGCGTCGTGAGCTACTATAAGTTCTGCCGCCGTCGCGATCGGTGGGAGAACTGGCTCAGCTTGCGCTTGTGCTTCGCTGGTCTCATTGGAGTGAGTCGGTGAGGTCCGTAAGTTGGCTGCAGGGGTGGTATGGACCTGATCTACGCACCCCCCTGCTCTTTTCCCGCACACTCAGGACACGTCCGTGTTGTGTATCCTGGCCAGCTACAGTCCCAGCATACAAGATGGGAACGTGGCCCAGGAGTTTTTCCCTTATTCTTGTCACTGGCCGGCTGGCGTGAGGGACTTCTTCGCTTTGGACTGCTGCCCCTTTTATAATACGGCCCTTTATATCTTGGAGGAACCGATTTTTGCGCCGCTGCTTCCTCTGCAGTTCGTGATGGAGCTTTCATGGGGCCAGTCAGAGTCAGCTGTTTCAGCTTTTCATTGAGCAACTTCTCGATTAAAGCCGACATCTCTTGAGGCGAACTTTGCGATATCGCTACCAGATTGAGAGCGTTACGCTTCGCACTCAATTTCTCCTCGACCAGCTTATCTACCTTATGAGAAAAGTCTGTAGGCGAACCTTCCGCAATAGCAGCCAGACTCATTTTATAATAATTCGTCGGTGCGCGTGGCCCTTTATATGCCAATTCCGGCAACAAGCATTTATCCGCTGGAGGTGGCTCTTTCCAATTACGCCGTACCTCCACGACAGCTTCTGCCTGTCGCGCCAACCGAATCAAAGTGTCAAGAACCGTGGTCTGCTCCTTACTCACGATCGCCTGCAACTTTGGTGACATATTTTGATAAATTAGTTGCAGTTTCCTTTCTTCATTCCAAGGCACTTCAAATTTATCAATGTAAGATAGGAGAGAGAATATATAATCGGTGACTGGTTCTGCGAATCCTTGAGTGCGCGCCGTCGCTTCTGTCACTAACCGCTGCTGATAACGGTTATCCATGCCGTAACAGCGTCGTGCTGCCTCGCAAAAATCTTGCCATGTATGTCAATTTCTCCGGGATTGGCGACACCATTGGAGAGCTGCTCCCTTCAGCAACTCCGTCATGGCATTTAGGAGGTCCTCGTCCTCTATGCGGGCCAGTGTGCGGCACTTATTGACGCGTAGCAGAAATTCTTCGATACTGCGACCGTCTTTTTTGCCAGAAAACTTAATGTTCCAGGATCGAACTGTTTT
The DNA here is from genome assembly GCA_949152435.1 of Gastracanthus pulcherrimus. NCBI lineage: Eukaryota > Metazoa > Arthropoda > Insecta > Hymenoptera > Pteromalidae > Gastracanthus > Gastracanthus pulcherrimus. The sequence continues at coordinate 88,112,098 of OX424576.1, forward strand.
TCCGATATCATTAACACGGTGACCAGCTAATGTGCTATTTTGCGATTGCCGCATTGTCTCAGAATACTGAGACATTCCCCTCCCCCCAGACTCTTGCCGGGTTGGGAGAGTCTGATCGTGCTGGCGAGCCATCGCTGGTCCTCTATCTCTGGTCTGTTGCAGCATTGAGGTAAAACTTGGGGTGTTAGCGTTAAGTCGCGATCCCCCACTTCTTGCAGCTCCTCCTGCTTGTGCCCTTGGGTAATAATTCGACTGGTAGTCATCGTCATAACGTAGGTCGAATGTGTCCTGAAAAGCGACACTCCTGTTGTTTTTGGGCCCTGCTCCTTGCCCTTGATGCGTATTTGCTGCTTCGTTGCTTTGTACGGTTTCAAAACGCAACCTTGTGCTCGTAATCAGTTCAGCAACATTTTCTTGCAACTCTTTCACTTGGTTACTGTATTCTTGGACAACTACTGGCGTGGTTGCCATTTCGAGTGCCACGGCTCTTGGAACGGGGTATGACGTGCCGTTCAATAACGTCACCAGTACCATATTTGACTCTTGCGCGTTCGCAGTTTGTCTTGTACCCGTTGAATATACTGTATTCGGGTTACTCATTTCCCCTAAGCCGGTTGCTGTAGCAGTTGTCGTTGTAGTTGTAGTACTTGTTACTGCTATCATACTTGGCGGCACCGCAGTACTAGTCTGTTGGCTTCCCCAGAATGCTAGTGGCATTGGTGGCGGTGGTGGTGGTGGAATGAGTGCTCGAACAGGCCGTTCATACACTGGTGCTGTGGTTTCGTCAGCTGGTGGCGTGTGGTTCGGCGTTGTCGCAACTACCGTCGCTGCCGCCGCTGCTCCTGCATTATTTTGTACCACACCAGTGTTACCGAGTCCATTTCCTTGGCATGTCGTCAAAGACATGTTCAAAGAACTCATTTGGGTGGAGCTGGTTGCTATGGGAGCGAAGTCATTTGATAAATCCGTTCCTACTCGGTGACTTGCCCAATATTGCTGCCTATGTAGAATTTCGGCTTGTGCCTCATTACTGAACTTCGCATCCTGTAATACTTCGTCGAGCTTCTCTTCTCGACGAGTTTTCAGCTCTTCTGTATCTATGCTGTCTAAGCTATGAACGAAGTCGGCTGCTGTGTAGTCGCCCCGCAAGCGTCTATATAATCTATCGCTTTTCGCAAATTGCGTGCCATCGCTTTTTAATTCTAGCCTATTTAAAAGAATATCTAATCTCTAAACGTAAAATCCACGCGTGGATCTCGGTTCCTACCGTTTTATCGAAGGTGAGGTCGTATTGATTCGCCATTTTCTTGTGTTTTTATCTATTTTATTTCAAGAAACCCAATATTTTTAAATTTAACTACGTTGTAATTTCCAGTACAAGTTATTAATTCGAATATTTAATAATATTTGTTGTACCCGTAATTGTTTTCAACATACGGTGTTAATCGCACACACTAGGTGTTTCTTTCAGCGTATTATTTTGCGCAAATCACTTCTCTAGTAAATATTATTTAGTAATTATTAATAATAAATATTTATTTAAATATAATAATCAATAACGCTGAAAGAATACTAAATTAATCTACCTCAATTCGAATTAAGTATCTTGTGTAGTTTGTAGTAAAGAAAGAATTTTAATTATATTTTTCCTTAACATCGCGAAAAAACGAATGTAATATTTCCTGCTAAAAAAAAAACAAAAAAAGCAAAGAAAAATTTTCCAATGATTAAATAATTTAATAATTGATTAAACAATAATACTATTTTCCCAAAATAACCCAAATAATAATGATCCTTAATTAAAATAACAACAATTGTTTATTAAACAAACAATTATGCCAAAGATACGAAGTCAGTGAGCAATCAACTATTTAGTTAATTAAGTAGTCAATTAACTCTCAATTTTATTTATCAAAAAAAATATTTTAACGATAATTACCATCATTAATTAAGTTAATAAACCATTGTTTATATGTAAAAAAAAAGGAAATCACAATAATATATTTTTTTTTTAATCAATTAATTAAGCGATACGCATACTATGGCCACGCAATTATTCGGCGGTTTAGTCGCAGTTCAATTACATATACTACACTACAACTACACAGACTCGCACATATACAACTATCTATATTCTATACAGTACAGTCACTGTATATACACTCAATATCAACACTACGTATATATAATTTTAAGTACACGCTGCTGTAATATAAGCGCACGCACTACCCGCTTCTATTTTTCCCGTAAATCGAATATACGGTTTTAACTAAGCTAATTAATAAACGAGCAAGTCAATTAGCTATTAAACGAGCAAGTCAATTAGCTATTAAACGAGCAAGTCAATTAGCTATTAAACGAGCAAGTCAATTAGCTATTAAACGAGCAAGTGGTTAAAAGTGCTATTTTGTTCACCAAATTATTTATTTAAACATAAATTAATTTGTAAACACGTGCTCAATTTTCACAATAAACTATTTAATTTTAATCGCCGAAAATAAATGTAACTACCCATTCAACAAAATAGTGAGTAATACTATTACTCAAATTACGAGATAATATTTTCAGTAATTAGTTTATTCTTGAATACTTCAAATTGTAAGAAATTTTAAAAATAGCCATTACATTTATTTACGTTACGAAATAAAGTGTTGTTACTATTAGTGTGAATTCGCTTTACATCAACCGAAATCAAACTTTATCTATTTACACACTCTGTGATTTTATATTTTAATCACTATATTCTAATTTTAATATTTTTTTATAAAAATACACTTTGATAAACACATTTATCCACTTGCGAGAGACGCTTTCACAAAAATTTGTCCTAGAACGCACTCCCTATATTATTCTATTTTAATCACTATATTCTAATTTTAATATTTTTTTATAAAAATACACTTTGATAAACACATTTATCCACTTGCGAGAGACGCTTTCACAAAAATTTGTCCTAGAACGCACTCCCTATATTATTCAATAATTATTTAGCAACAGTTAAAATACTCCACGTAAATTAAATATGCCGTATAGCCATTTCACCAGCCATTTTAAATTCAGTAATATGCTGAATATTATTTTCTCTAGTCTACCCGTACTTGGAATTTTCCAGGGTCAGCCTAGGCTTGTTTACTTTCGTGCACGCGAGCTCGCATGTGAACTTCACAACATGCGCTCCGCGCAAAGTCAGTTAACACGGCTGGATTTAAAATATTTTTCAATACGCGCGTTCGCAATATTCACTGGCGGAACGCTCTATTCACTTTGCTGCTCTTTTCCTAAGTCCTCACGACTCTGTGAGTTTTTCCGTTGGGTGCTAATTATATATAACGGGGTTTTAGTCCGTAAAACCCGCGGTACATATTAATATTTATCGTAAAGCATGAACAACATTTTTTTTTGGTTTCGTCATCATTTTTTTATAATTATTTAAATGTTGAAAATTGCTTACATACCATATTATTCTTTATTTGTTTGTTGAAAAATCAAAGTACGTCAACAGTTTATATAGTCGTTATATAATTTGACATATAATATTACGACTTACGACGGAACAGAAAATTCGTCGTTTCAAACGGAACATTTCCGTCGTACGTAAGGACGTCATTGTAAAGCAACAAGTGATTACTTATATAAACCTAACTCTATAATTGCTTAAAACTGAAAATTATATGCAGGGTTTGTCTGACAATTTTCAATCTGTTATTATACTTACGTTAATAGTGCAAAAACTGTTATAATATTTGTAACCTTGTGTGAAGTATTAATCTAATATGGATATGTACGCTTATATTTATATCAAAGCGCATTATTATCAAACGCCTGGAAAACAAAGTAAAGAGTTTTGTTGAAAACCTTTTAAGTATGTTTGGCCTACTCAGATAAATAAGGATGTTTGTCAGATTCTGATCGTTGCTGGTACGATTAAAACATTTTGTTACATTTAAAAATATCAATTTATTTTTATTTTTTTAACTTTATTTATTTACTATATACAGCAAGTGTTGATGAAGTTGAAAAATATGTTTTAAAGAAAAGGCCTACTGTACCACGGCTAAATATTTATTATTTACAATTAAGTAATTTTGATAATATGAGCAACCAACATGCAGAAAAAGAAAAAGTTGTTTCGAAGCTAGTAGTATTACAAACCAAAAAATGATTAATGCTAATTTGTCTCAATTAAATGATTCCAGTAATTATGAATCGAAACAAAATCAGTTACATAAAGAGAGAGACAGAACTCCTTAAATAGATAAAGACCCCATAGATGAATATAATAATACACACAATTTTATGAGCATCTGTACTATGCTGCATGGAACCGTAAAGATTTAGCAAAGCTGTGTGTCAAGAAAATGAAAACGACCCCAGCAGACATCACAGAACTAATACCAAGAAAAAGAAGAGCTGTACGATTGCATTTCATACATTATTTAAAATTTTATAAATATCACACTGTTCTTTGTACTAATGAAATGAAAAAAATCAATGATTGTGCCCATAGAGCGATTTCATATTTAAAAGTCACTGACCGGGACGGGTTAAACACCGCGAAGGAGAGAGAAAGAGACAGGAGAGCTGTGATGCTGAAATAGCAGTTACCCCAATTCCTCGGCGTCGGGTCGCGCTCGTTCTCGAGGAAGCTGTACGTAGCGTCGTCTCGTCCTGGGTAAATAAAATAAAATTTGTTTTTTGTCGCGTTATAATTTTATATTTAATTTTTATAAATATAATATCACTTTCATACAATAATTATAAGTTATTTTAATTTTTAATTATTTTCAATTGGAATAACAATATTACTATTAGAGAACTTTAAATAATATAAAAGAATTGTATTGAATTAACATTAAACTTTAATTTATTACTGTATTTAAACGTAACTTCATACCTTTCAGTAAACTATTTTTGAATAATTTCAAAATTATTAAGTTTATTTCTTATTTTACCTTCATTTACTTGCAATGTTCTGATAAGCTAATCCTGCTGCTGTAATGTATTGCGCAGCATTTGGAGCTCCCCAAACACATTATTCATAAAAATATTCTGAAAAAAGAAAATAAATAATTTTTTTTTAATTAATTTGAAAATAATTACTAGCTATGAACGCTCACTTCGATCGTAATTTACATATATAGTCGGTACAATATCATAATATTGTCCGACTTATAAATAATTAATCATATATTGGTTTAAAAAATAACAAAATAGTTGTATGTATAATTGATCGAATATTCGCTGTTAATTCAATTTATTTTTACTAATTTAATATACTTTATAAAATATTTATGATCGATTAAAGCAAATTGTTGGTGTATAGACTTTAAATGTTTTATATACTGTTAACTCCATTTGGCGGTTTTATGAAGTACTCTCTACGATACCCATACATACACTTTTGTACATACACACACTTAGAATAAAATTCTTTTTCTACTCCGTTAATAGCTTTTGTCACTACCTTATTTTAATCCTCTCTCGTTATGGGCCCATATAACGTTAAAGGCAAGTAGAAAAAGAATTTGTCAAGACATTGGTAACAATAAAGCAAAAAGTATATTTTTAAGATTCGGGTTATAAAAGTCCTTAAAAAAGTGGACTCCGATTTAGTGTACCTAACCTAAGAATAAGACACGTGTGTAAAGTGTGCTCCGAAATTGCTACGCCGGAAAAATGTCTTCAAGTTCGAATAACTTGCCGCCAATTGAAAAGCTGAAAGGCCAAGAAGACTACAATGACTGGAAATTCTCCATGCAAGCATACCTGGAGCATGAGGATCTATGGACCTGTGTCACAGAGGGATCTACCAATGCAAGGAATATTGCATGAGTCAAATCAAAATTCATTCTTGCAGTCGATCAAAATAATTACTCTCATATCCGAACAGCAGGAACTCCGAAGGATGTATGGGATGCTCTAAAAAATGCATTCGACGACTCAGGACTTACAAGAAAAGTCGGATTATTAAGAACATTAATACCCACTCAATTAAAAAATTGCAGCTCTAAAGAAGATTATGTGAACATAATCTGTAATACGGCACAAAAATTAAACGCCCTGGTATTTGAAGTGAAAGAAGAGTGGATTGGCGCACTAATGTTGGCTGGTTTACCAGAAGAGTACAAACCAATGATAATGGGACTTGAAAGCTCCGGAAATAAAATTACTGTTGAGTCAAACAATACCAAATTATTGCAAGACGTGCACTTGAATTCTGTCACAACTAACAGTGAAACCGTATTTTACGCCAGAAGATTCAATAAAAATAATCACAGGAATTATAATGAGAATCAAAACCAGCATCAAAAATCATTACCACGATGCTTCAACTGTAACAATTGCGGACATTCGTCAAAGCATTGCAGAGCAAAAAAAGGGGTAATTTTAGAAACTCTAGACCTACAGATACAGGAAATTTAAACCAAAATTACAAAGCATGCATCGATTTCTACACAGCACATCAAGTCGAAAAGGATGATTGGTATCTGAACTCAGGAGCGACAGACGACATGTCACCCAACAGATACGCTTTCGAAACCTTCAGAAATATTGCAGTCGTTCCAGTAACTACAGCAAATAAAAGCACCTTATCTGCAACAGGAATAGGAAATATTAAAATATATTTATTAGTAAATAACAAAAAGGAAATTATAATAGCAAAAGACGTACTTTTTGTGGAAGGACTTGCTACAAATTTGATATCAACTTCAAAATTAGATGATATAGGATACAAATTAAACAGCTGCAAAGGAAAATGCTCGATAAAAAATGAAAATGATGAGACGATAGCAAGTGCTAGCAAGATTAATAGGCTTTGGAAGCTGAACACGTTCTCGAACACAGCCTTATCCACTATTTCTGCAAACAGGATAGTGCTGAACTTGGCACAGAAGGTTAGGTCACATGAACCGAAGAAACATGGTCAACCTAAACACAGGACTCGTCACAGGTTACAACTCTGAAAAACCAGGAAATGAACCTTGTGAAATTTGTGTCCAAGGAAAACAGATTCGGTTACCATTTCCAAAAGATGCAAAAATAGCCCAAGAGATACTTCAAATAATACACTCCGATTTGTGTGGCCCCATGGAGCAAAAATCTATTGGAGGAGCCAGGTATATATTGACTTTCATAGATGACTTCAGTAGAAAATTAACAGTTTACTTAGAAAATAAAAATCTTGAGGACTGACAATGGCACCGAATACGTCAACAATAATTTCAAGATTTTTCTGAATAATTGTGGCATTTGACATCAGACAACCATCAAATACACTCCACAACAGAACGGTATGGCTGAAAGAGCAAATCAAACCATCGTCGAGAAAGTCAGAAGTATGCTGATCGATGTGATGGTCCCAACCCAGTTCTAGGCTGAAGCTGTCGCAACTGCTACTTACCTCATCAATAGGTCACCGACAAAGTCTCTCATCACATCTACTCCAGAAGAAAAATGGTCTGGACAAAAACCCAATGTAGAACATCTTAGAATTTTTGGATGCTTAGCCATGACCAAAATTCCTGATCAGCAAAGAAGAAAATGGGAAAAGAAATCAATACGATGTACATTTCTTGGCTACTGCAGAAGAAAATCCAGTGAAGGAGCCAACTCCAGAAAGACCTGTAAGAAGAAAGGAAAAATCAACACAAAATTTAGCAACTACATCTACTCCTAGACGTTCAACGAGGAAATGTGTACCAAAAAAGTTCAATGATTACGTTACTTACCTGACCTTTAGTGAGGAAGAAACAAAGACGTGGGAGGAAGCTCTGGATTCACCTGAAAAGAAAACCTGGAAAGAAGCAATGAACCAAGAATGCAATTCACTAATAAAAAATAAAACATGGAAATTAGTAAGTTTACCAGAAGAAAGAAAAATCACAGGTACAAAATGGGTGTTTAAGAATAAGAAGGATTCCACTGGATCAGTCAACAAATTCAAGGCTAGATTCGTAGCAAAAGGGTTCACGCAACAGTATGGTATAGATTCCAATGAAACCTACTCACCTGTCGTAAGGTATACCACAATAAGGTATTTATTTACACTTGCCACCAAATATAATCTCCAAATACACCATGCAGACGTTGAAACAGCCTTTCTCCATGGGGATCTCGAAGAAGAAATTTACATAAGTCAACCAGTACCATATATAGACAAAAATAACAAAAATCTAGTATGTAAATTACAAAAGGCTCTATATGGACCGAAGCAGGGAAGCAGATCCTGGAACAGAAAATTGAATTCAGTTTTGAAAGAGATCAATTTAACACAATCAATAACTGATCAATGTGTCTATTACAGAATTCAAAATAATTAAATATTAATAATTGCAGTGTACGTGGACGATATGATGATTTTCTCAAGCCACGTAGACCTAAAAAGAGAAATAGTCGAAAGACTCAAGAAAAACTTTGACGTCAAGGACTTATGAAAAGCAAATTTCTGCCTCGGAATGAACATTAAGCAATTAGAAGGAAAAGTATGTATAGATCAAAGCACTTACTTGGAAGAAATCATTTCAAGATTCAGAATGCAGGAATGCAAGCCAGTGAACACTCCGATGGACGCATATCAAAAGTTGAATGAAGATTTGAGCCCTGATTTAAATGAAACATTGGAAAATATCCCTTATCAAGAGGCATTAGGGGCAATTCTGATGCCAGTCAAGTCACGAGACCAGACATATGTTATCCAGTTGTCACTTTAAGGACATAAAATAAAAATCACACAAAAACCCATTGGAAAGCAGCGAAGAGAATCATGCGATACATACAAGGATTCAAAAACATAAGCATTGAATACAACAGATCTGAAAATAAACAAATGATAGGTTTTTGTGATGCAGATAGGGCAAACGATAAACAATAGAAATTCTCTCTGTAGTGTGGGTGTACAAAATTTCCTTTTAAAAGAATCAGAAGTTATTAAAATACTTAAGTATTTATGGAACTGGATTTCTTTTGATTATTATTAACTATTCATTACATATAAAAAATTATTGTTGCTTTGTGTGAAATTTATTTAAATTTATTTCTAGATGAAAATGGTAGTAGATGTAGGAAAAGAACAATTGTAACTGATCAAGTTTGAAAAATCCATTATAAATTAAACAATAACGTAAAGTGAACAACTTTTAACCAAAATCATATTTAGATTGCACTTTTAATTTAAATACAGGTATTACGACTTTTGAATTTTTTAATATTTTGTTAACATATCTTAATCGTTTTTAAATTTTGTAGAGAATAGTGATCGACAGTATAGTGATATATGTTCAATACCTTGTAATATTGTTAGGAAATTTGTATCACGACAATCGGTTTACTACAATTTATTGTTGTTTGTAATCACTATGATATTAGCTATATTTGTTATTGTACGTTTATTTATATCATATTAATGCATTTGTCTAACACAAAGTTTCATAAATAAAACGTTTATATATAGCTTACATTATTTTGAGAATTTATTATCAAAAAATTATATATAATCTGCAAACTCAGAAAACCAAATTTTAGGTATTTTCTGCAAAGCAAAATTTATCTTCACTCTATAGAAACTTACTGAAATTTCAAAAAATTTTAAGACACATACCAAAGAAATATATATTAAGCATAAAATTTGAATATAATTTGATTTAATTCAATACTTATTAGAATACTTCAATACTTATTAAAAACATTAATCTCAAACTTAATACATGATTCTTTAACATATTTTTTTACAAAATTCACTAAAAAATTTTTTACATATATTATAATAGAGTATATGTTTACATATATTATTATAATATTTCAAAAATTTGATTTTTAAATACCACATGTTTAATAAATACAAAATAATTTAAAAAATACTTTACCATATTCGAAAGATTTGGTTCATTATTGGCACCAACGCCATTATTCCTCTGGTCACCACCATCATTGCCGTGGCCATCCGCAGCAATATCATCAGCCTGGTGATTATCCTGGCCATCCGCAACAATATCACCAGGGTGAATGCCCTGGCCATTAGCAGCTTCACCACCAGAATTTTCAATATTATTCTGGCCAACACCATTTTCTAACCATTAAAATTCAATTAAATAATAAATCTAAAAATTTTTAATAACTACCCTTGTAGAAGTAAAAAAAATAATGACAAAAAATTACAAATCATTACAAAAAATTACAAATAATAACAAATAATGACAAATAAATATCGATAATTTTAGTATGAATTCGGACTTTTTTATTTGTATTAATTTTTCATTATTTGTTAATATTTGTCATTATTTGTTGTTATTTGAAATTATCGATGATTATCAATCGTTGTTCGTGGTTATTTGAGATTATTTTTATTACTTAGGGCTGACCAAACTTAATAGAAAACTATCCAGAACTAGTTGTAGACTATGGAGATGATGAACCGAAGATGATAGTTATAAAAATTTTTCTTTAACTGGTCAGCATCACCTTCAATTTTAATACAATAATAAATTGTATTTAATGTTTTTCAGTAACTTCAATTATTTATATTAGTTTTTTGTGTATAACGCTCTCATAAAAATCCTTTTCCCACTAGGCCTAGCCTCTACTCGTAACTTAACTTACAATACATAAACTTCTTTTATATATAATATAAAATGTTTTGTAAAGATGTAAATTTTAATAAAGAAAGTTATTTTGAAATAAAAACCTTAAAATTATGTCTTCTTATAATCCAGCTTCATAGATTCTAAAAATTTCGCTTTATTTCTAAAAAAAATTAAAGAATAATAATTAATAATCGTGATCAATAATATTTGATAAATTTTAATATAAACTAATGCTTATATATAATTAAATATTTAACAAATAAAAAATAATGACAAAAAATAGCAAATAATAAGAAAATAATAGCAAACAATAACAAATAATAGCAAATAATAATAATTAATAATAAATAATGGCAAATAATGGTAAATAATAACAATAAATATCTAATATTAATAAATAATGACAAATATTAACAAATAAATTAGTCCGAATTCATACTCAAAATATTCAATATTATTTGTTATTATTTGTTATTATTTGTTATATTTTAAATTTATTAGTTTTTATCACTTATTATTTGTAAATATCTGTCATTATTTTTTATTATCTCTAATTATTTGTTAAAAGTTATTTTTACTTCTGCCAGGGTATATATTTCTATTTTTCAAATTTTTAACAAAACAATATAATATAAATAAATAATATAAATAATAAAAAAAATTTCAAATAGTTTTCTTATAATTACCATTATCATTGTCTACCATTTCATTGAATTTTCAAATTTTATTATTTTAATAATAAATATACCCACCTTTATCCAAAGAGCAAAAGCATGAATTATAAACATATAAAAGATGTATTTCGTCGTTTTGTTTTCTGAATCTAAAAACAAAACGCACACCCCCCCATAGTCAAAAATTGGAGACACCAAAACACTCGTTCGAAGGCTTAAATTGAAGGTTAGGATCTCTAGTTTTCAAAACCACATGGCCTTTCGAATGAATCAACATTGCGGCTTCAATATGACGGCTGGAACGAGAAAATCTGAGAAAATAAATTTTAAATGTATGAATTACATATCGTAAGTGCTGAGTGAAAAAATATTTTGTAGGCTTAAATTATTCCTTTTTGTGTCTACTTTAAGTTGACATAACTTATTTTTATGTACCGCAACCTGGGTGCGCTGGAAAGTGATATAACATCCGAAAACAGGGAAATTACGCAATAAATCGGTCCATAATAGTATTTTTTTCTGTCAATTGATAACCAGACTAGGTTTTTCATACATTTTTGAGGTCGGTGAATACCGATCCATTATAATTTTCGTCCATGAATCCATAAATTTTTATTGAACTGGGTAAAACTTCGTAATATCATCAATATCAAACCTGAACACTCACGCTTGTAGTTCTTTATGAAGTACAAGCGTCCAATCCGAAAGATTATACTCCAGAACATTATAATTCTACACTCCACAACCCTTTGATCCCATAATCCCGACCACAGAACCCGAAAATTCCCGAACCCATTACGTCTGACCATAAAACGCTATAACCCTGAACCCTCCAGCTCCGTACTTTATAAGCCACTCCATCACTCTATGAGTAGTCCGGAAATCTTACATCATAAATCTGCATCCTTGAGAAAGCTGTGATACCGAATCCCACAAATGTAGAGGCCATAAATCCATAACCCCAAATGTCGTAATCCTTGACCCCATAACCTTACATACTCGGATCCGGAAAGCACTCAATCGAGAATTCCTCAGTATCAGACTCTGAAGCCCCAAACGCGATAATCCTTACAACTCTAAATTATCCTCATTACCATAACCCTCAGAACTCTTAAGCCCATAACCTCGAAATCCATAAACTCAATCGCCGTAACCCAGCACCCCGTAGTCTCAGGCGTCACAATCCGATGATGTCAAGCCTTAACCGTAAACTCTGTGATAGCATACTCAACAAAATCTGTAACAGTGGAAGGTAAGATGCTATAACATAGAATTCTACAATCTCGAACTGTGAAGCGTCAAATCCTTTCTCCACAGACCCCATAAACCAGAACTCCTGAATCCTAGATTCTGATTTATTGAAAGCCAGATTCCCAGACCCCAGAATCTCGGACCTTGAATTCCATTACTCAGAACTCCACAATCTCGAACTCTGTACCGTCGAAAGCTACAATAACAGGTCCCAGAATCTGTGACTTTATTTATGGCCCCAAACTCCATTTGCGTTGGAGAGATCCTGCCCGCTAGTATAGCTGCGACGTCTGCCGAGATCGTTAGATAAGCGCAACTTACCTGCAGCAGCGCTCGGCATTCTATCACGGTTTCGACCTTGCAGTACGTTTTCGTTCTGCCAAAAAATTGGCAGCGGTTTTTATTATCGAGTGATGTAAAATATATAATGAAAGTTATTAAAATGTATTTGAAATTGAAAAGAATTTTTTTCTGACACTTTCATGCTGGCTCAGGTAGAAATTAATCGCAAAAGTTGGTTTTTACATTCTGGAATGTTTCGTACGTCATCTACATTTTCAGACTCTGCGTATTGATCAAAATCCATACCATTATCGTCCATTTCACTGATGTCAGACATAGATTCATTATTTTCTACAGCAAGCGTCTCACCTTTTTTTCTGCATTGTCCACATAATTTCGAATTTTTCGGCAAATCAGGAAACTTTTGAATAAATGAATTTGATACTTTTCTCAAGCCTTTACAGGGGGTCCAGGGCGTTTTGTCGAAGGACTTTTGGTCGACGACAGTTGGTCGCCTACCTTAGATCGAACGGATGTTTGGTCGAACAGACTATTGGTCGACTGGACTTTTGGTCGACTAGACTTTTGGTCGAACAGACTTTTGGTCGACTAATGTTAATCATAATTTTTTTATTTTTCGTATTTTATATAAAATTATTGTAATTTTCCTAATAACTACAGCAACAATACACCAATTTTGAATATACTACTAAAAAGATCATTTTAATATTACTATTTCACAATAATATAAAAATAACCTGAAAACCCAACAGCACCGACACTACTAGGTACAGCAAGTGTCTCAATATTGCAGTAATAATAGTACCGTGTTGGATGACCCTTCTGGGTTATGGGTGTGAAAGGGCGCTCCGCAACACTGGCTGACCATGGTTTTTTTTTAAATATACATTAGTCGACCAAACGTCCGTTCGACCAATTATGCAGTCGACCAAAAGTCCGTTCGACCAAACGTCCGCTCGACCAAAAGTAGTCGACCAACTGTCTTTCGACCAAATGTAGTCGACAAAACGTCCGGATACGTTTACAGGTATTATCAGCTTTTGTATTGTAAGGATTTATGCATCGATCCGAATAAGGCATCTTGAACCGAAGTTCAAACGACCTATTTAAAAGAATTTTACTTAAAAAAGATCTGTTGTATGAAAAATATTGTGATTGAGAAACAGTAGCATGGCTTTTAAGTCTTTTGCCCCACACAATAGTGTGAGTATTTTTTCGAATGAAAATTAATAAAAGTCGCTAAAGTGTTTTTGAAGTTGGAAAGGATTTTTTCCTGACATTTGTTATACTAGGTCAAGTGAAAACGGATAACAAATTTATCAACCATTATAAATGAATAGATATACCTGTAGATATACTTGCTGTAAATGTATTAAGGAATTGAAAAGATTTATTTTGGTTCGTTCATATTCATAACCTACTTATATCTCCTGGAAAAGAAGATTTACAAAATTATTAATTTACAAAAACGACCTAACATGATATATTTTTCTAATATTCCAGAGATATTCTTTACGTTCCGAACGATTATATTGAAAAAAAAATGTTTAATGCCCAAAATATTTAATCTATCTAACTCTGTTCAATAATTGATTTATTTGATTTTTTTAAATTCATGCAATAAGACTATTATTTTAATACAAAGTACCGTATTACATTTTTGGAAAAAAATTTTATTCTATTTTAATTGATGTAAACAAAATTATAAGTAAATAAAATAATAATAATATTCACTTGAATGCCTTGGTCAAATGAAGAGAAAAATTAGAAATTTAAAAAATTTCTTGAACATTTCAAGTAGTATTTCAACAAATCTAACATCGAATCAATCTAACAAAATATTTTCCGAATATTTTTGTAACATTCCAGAGATATTGTTCAGTTTACGAACAATTATATTTGAAAAATATTATTAAAATCAATAAAAAAAAATATTTTTAAGATGCCAAAAATGTTCTATCAGACTTCGTTCAATTATTTATTTATTTGTGATTTCTTTAAAAATATATGTAACAAAACTATTATTTTAAAAAACGGTACCATGTTACATTTTATAAAAATTGTTTTACATCATATTTAAATTAATGTAAAAAACATTATACGGAAACAAAGTAATAATAATATTCACTCGAATGGCTAGGTTAAATAAAGAGAACAATCAGAAATTTAAATAATTTCTTGAATATTTAAAGGGGTATTTCAATAAATATAACAAGACATATTGACTGAACATTTTATAAACATTGTTTGCATCTCTTGAAAAGTTTCGAGAATATTGCAAAAAATACTTTTTATAATACAAACATTTTCCATAACACTCATTTAGTGATATTTAATTAAAAATTAATTAAAACTTAATTCATTCATTGAAAATATAGCTACAATATTCCAATGGATATTTAAAATATTAAATAGCAGTTGCTATGGCAACAATCATCATCTTGTTTACATACATAATAAGTCATAGCATCTATTATTTATATGCATTTGACGATATTTACAAATTACATAATTGAATGAATGTCGAGTGAGCTGGTGTCAGTTATTGCCCTTTAACATTATTAAGTAAACTAAATATCTTATGAAACAAAAAGTGTAACCAAAAGTTTTTATGTGGTTGCTGAGGTGCATAACTTTTGCATCGAAATCCGACATCGGCAGTCTTTGATTTTACAAGGTTACTTATTTTGTATAACTACAATTTTTAGGCTTCACATAATGTCTGAGAATATTTGAGTATTGAGGTGTACAATAGTGATTTTTTTTTTGAAAATTAAGAATGTTATTATGATCAATCAAAATAATGTAGATTTTCTTTAATAACATTTTTTCACTAGACGAAAAGTAACACAATCGAAATTCACAACATTGAAAATTATAAATCCATCCGCAGAGCATGGGATGTTTCAGTAGAGTCTGTTAAGTCTGAATAAGATTCCTGATTCTCAGGAAAATATCTCCAAGGACTTAACGATCTGAGGAGAAATTTTTGAACCGATGAACAAATATCCTAATATGAGTTGGCTATTTAAAATATCCATTGGAATATTGTAGCTTTATTTTTAATTAATGAATTAGTTATTATTTTTTTTAAATTAAAAATCACTGATTTTTTAATAATATTTTTAATAAAATTTTAATAATATTTTTTAAATATAATTGTTCGTAAACTGAACAATATCTCTGGAATGTTACAAAAATATACAGAAAATATTATGTTAGATTGATTCGATGTTAGATTTGTTGAAATACTACTTGAAATGTTCAAGAAATTTTTTAAAATTCTAATTATTCTCTTCATTTGACCAAGGCATTCGAGTGAATATTATTATTTTATTTACTTATAATTTTTTTACATCAATTTTAATTTGATCTTTTTAGTTTTTCAACAATGTAATGCGGTACTTTGTAGTAAAATAATAATTTAACTACATCTGTTTTTAAAAAAATCACAAATAAATAAATAATTGAACAGAGTTAGATGATTTAATATTTTTGGCATTTTAAAAATATTCTTTGAATATAATTGTTCGTAAACTGAACCTCTAGAATATTACAAAAATATTCGGAAAATATTTAATGTTAGGTTGTCTTTTGGAAATTAATAATCACGAAAATCTTATTTTCTAGGAGCTATAAATAGGTTATGAATATCAATAAACTGAAACAAATCTTTTCAAATCCTTCATACATTTACAGCGGTACATAAAAATAAGTTATGTCAACTTAAAGTAGACACAAAAAGGAACAATTTAAGCATACAAAATTTTTTTTCACTCAGCACTTACGATATGTAATTCATGCATTTAAAATTTATTTTCTCAGATTTTCTCGTTCCAGCCGCCATATTAACGCCACCATGTTGATTCGTTCGAAAGTCCATATGGTTTTGAAAACTAGAGATCCTAACCTTCAATTTAAGCCTTCGAACGAGTGTTTTGGTGGCCCCAATTTTTGGCTACGGGGGGTGTGCGTTTTGAAAAAGAATGCCGCAAGTATAAAAAATACTCTCTATCTAGGTATACAGAATGGCCGATAACGAAGTCTAGGTGGTGCATACTGAAGTTTTTGACATCTAGGCGCGAAAAATATTCGAATATGGCGTCTAAGAGTACAAGACGGTCGATGACGAGATCTAAATGATGCACTCCGTAATTTTTAATGCTAGGTGTAAAAAATACTCAAGGAGGCGTCTGAGTCTACAGGGTTAATGTACTATTAATGTGTAAGTAGTTGTGCAGTACAGCTAAACTTACTTCCGGGTCTTAAATGCTACGATATAATCCGCATTATTTAATATTCCTCGCAGAAAATAATATATTAACTATCGATCAAAAAATTGATACGAGTATCAAAATCTAATATCAGCATTGATATAACTGGCATACCTTTCTTACGTAAGAAATCAACATTTCTCTACTAGATGGATACCTATTCTTGTACCTGTTTATTGGTTTACACTAATAAACTTACCATGTTCAATCCATATAGTCTATCTTCCCAAATATATAATAGTGGGTATTAAGATAAAGTCTTTTATTCATCGTCTGTGATTGGAAACAGCGTTAGCGACCAGAAGTGCAGAATTCACTTCAAATGGATAACTTCAGAATATACCGAATTGAATATTTATAATAACTTCGCGGTACAAAATTTCACCTGTCCAACTCGGAGTACTCTAAAGTTAGCCATTCGATATCTATTCTACACTTCTAGTCGACAATACTACTTCATTTATTAATTTCTAATATTTATTAAAACATTTTAAGTTTTCATTCACTTATTAATTTATAATATTTATTAAAATATTTTAAGTTTACGTAATAACAACAATCAACAGGATTATAATCATCCTAGGAGAAATAAGTACTTTTTATTAAATTTATATTTATATGAGAATCATTTGTGAGACAATTTTATTGATAACAATTAGTGAATCAACTGTGTGCAATTTTATTCATAATAACCTGATAATAATATAATAGCCAGTAATTTCCAATAATATATAGTTAAAATTTATATATAGAAAATTTTAAGTTTATTTAATATTAAAATTCAACAGGATTATATAATCTTACTGGGAAAGATAAGTACTTTTTTAAACTTATATTTACATGAATCGACTGTGAACTAATTTTATTTATAATAACCTCTTCATAATAATCTGTGATTTCCAATAATATATAGTGAACTTTTAAAAACATACACACACACATACACATTAAATTAAACAAATTTTAAATACATTCTTATAATACTAAAAATAAATATTTTTATATATTTATTACGCTTACAAAAATAATACTATAATCTCAATAAGATGAACTATTAGTTAAGTTTATACCAAAGTTTATACTAAAGTTTAATAAGAATAAATATAAATTCTTACGATCCTATTATTGTTAATATTAATAAAAATTTAATACCAAAATGGAAAAAGAAAATAACTCCGGATGGAAACTGCCTATTTCGAAGTCTTTCATTTGGATTATTTAATTCTCAGGACCAACATGTACTTATTAGAAATACAATAGTTAATTATGTTTTTAATAATTGCGAAGAGGTAAAATATACTTTGGCAGCAACAGATGTTTTTTATCATTATAAAGATAAATATCATTATCGCCAAAGAATAAAGTACGAGCGCACCACGAGCTCCGGCGCGAGCGCAGGCGTTCGTTCGTTCGTTCGTTCGTTCGTTCGTTCGTTCGTTCGTTCGTTCGTTCGTTCGTTCGTTCGTTCGTTCGTTCGTTCGTTCGTTCGTTCGTTCGTTCGTTCGTTCGTTCGTTCGTTCGTTCGTTCGTTCGTTCGTTCGTTCGTTCGTTCGTTCGTTCGTTCGTTCGTTCGTTCGTTCGTTCGTTCGTTCGTTCGTTCGTTCGTTCGTTCGTTCGTTCGTTCGTTCGTTCGTTCGTTCGTTCGTTCGTTCGTTCGTTCGTTCGTTCGTTCGTTTGTTTGTTTGTTTGTTTGTTTGTTTGTTTATTCATTTATTTTTTTTGTGATACGCAATATTATTATTAAATTCAGTTCAACAAGTTTTGGTTTTATTTAGCATTATATTACTTCTTTTATTTATCTAGTTAAGTATGGCGCCTTCGTGCCAGAAGTGCAAAAAAAAATTACAAAACCAAATTCAATTATGCGTAGATGTAAGGACTGCAATAAACCGTATCACAATTTGTGTTATGACTGGATGCCAGTAAGCGGAAATAAATATAGATGTCTGAAATGTAAATTAGAAAAAACGAATAGTCCAGATAATTTGAGTAACACCGGGAGTAGTGAATCAAACGGAAAAAAATGACAATAAATTAATTCTTTATGTTGAAAGTGCAGATGAGTCCCTCACGGATATTAATAAATTAACGAACAAACATATTTCCGCGTCAATGCCATTTGTCCCGTCCATCAAGACCGTAGCTGATAAAAAAGAAAAAAATATTGAGACTACCTGCAACTTAGATCTAAGCGTTATCCGTTATTGTACGCTGCCTTCATCAATACTTAATTTATTTACCAATCGATTTGATTTGCTTGAAGCAGCAGTAGGTGATCTTAAGTCTCTTCTAGTGGGGAAAATTGATGCTATTGGAACAGTCTCAACTCCCGTTCCAGCAACAGAGGGGCTGATTGATGATCTGGCTGTTAACTTTTCGTGACTTGAAGAGAAAATGGCTGCGCAGTCTTCTAAGCTGGAAGGGCTGCACAATGATCGATTGCAGCTGCTTCAAGAAAATAGAGTTCTTAAAGATCAAATTAAATCCTTACTCACTAAAATCACAACATTGGTCGAGAGTACTGAGCAAAAGCGCGGTGAGGGTGGTCAAAAATGCGTCAACACCGACGATTCTCAAATATTTGTGTCATTCAAAGACTTAGACAAATCTGCCGAGTTTTTAGACGCTAATAATAATAGTAATAATAGTAATTATAATAGTAGTAATAAGAATAGTCATAGTTGTAAAGATAGTCGTAGTAGTAAGGCTAGTCCTTATAATGCGAAAATATATAATAGAAACGATGACCGTACTATTGACGGTTTAGGAACACAACACTATCGGCGTCAAACCAGGGACCGTCGCCGGATGTTAGATGACCCCTCTAATCGGAATAAGTATTGTTCTCCCATGAATAGGACAAATTATGGACAGGGCTCGGAAGAATTAATTATTTCGAATATCTTTGACGGTACTGATAAACAACATGCGGACGTAATCTACGCTGTCCTCTCCACAGTTGTCCCGTCCATTGAGAGGAATGTCATTGTGTCTATACGCTTACTCCGATCAGACGGGCAAATCCCAGCCACACCATCGGCAATCACCCATAGTAGGGGCCGCAATCCGTGGGTTGTCCGGCTTTCCAGCAACAGTCTAGTCAGAAATGTGATGTTCTCTAAGCATAGATGTACGAGATATAGTAAAGGAGACGTTGATTTCTCGGGACTTGATCAAGAAACGATTGATAACGTGAGTAATGGGAAAATTTTTATTAATGAATTTTTGAGTAAAGATAAGTTTGCACAGTTTAAAAGTTTAAAAGCAGTTGCTCATGGACTGCATTTTAAATATTTTTGGCATAGAGGAGGTCGTTTCCTGGCCAAGTTCCGAGATGGCGAAGCATCGCACTCAGTATCTATTGCGGCTGACCTGCAAGCGATCGCAGTGTATTTTAGAACTGCTAAAATTGACCCTATTCCGATTGATAAGGCTAATGCAAAAAAAAAATAATAAAATAACTACTTTGAGTTCGTCAGACGATATTGCTATTGATGTAGTAGCAGATGTAGCAGTGGATTGTCTAAATGGGCGATGAGTCAAAGAGGCACATTGTGAGGGATTTAGAGCAGGCTTTCTAAATTTAAACCCGCTAAAAAACACATAACTGCTTCTCGCCAATTCCTACTTGCTCATCCCTTCTATCATCTTTTCGGCATTGCTGAGTCGCGTCTCGGGCCAAATATTGGAGATGATTACGTTCAGATCGATGGTTATTCCATCATTAGGCAAGACAGGAATAGGAAAGGTGGTGGGGTTCTCCTGTATGTCCACAATTCATGCAAAGCTACAGTATTATGTTCATCTTCAACAGTGTAGGACGAGGGTAAGCCGCTCGCTCCTGAATACTTGATGTGTAGCGTGCAACAGGGATCCTTGCCACCCGTCTTTGTTGCGGTTATATATAGAGCACCTGATGCTGAACTTAGAAACTCCGACTTTGCCGATGTTCTTGAACGTCATTCGGCAGATTTTAAACATCGCATTATTATGGGTGATCTGAACGCAAACATGCTATCAACATCCGTGGAATCAGATTTTATCAGGCAGCTAGCAAGTAGCCTTAACATAAAACTAGTTAATCACGGCGCGACTCATCATGCCAAAGAGACTCGCACATGGATAGATGTAATTTTTATTGACAATGACGACGTCATACTTGACTCGAACAATTTGGTGGCGACCTTTCCAAATCGACATACCATCATTGACGTGACTATTGACCTCCCAACAACTAAGACTCCGATCATACGTAACTTCTCGTACCGTAATTTTAAGGCAATAAAGCAGGAAGAGCTTCTGTCTCTCCTGCAAGAGTACGATTGGTCGTCCATCAATTGTTCGGATGCGGACGTGGACACTCGTTTAGAACATCTGGGTGTAAATATCATGAAGGCGTTAGATAAAGTAGCTCCAGTTAAAGAATTTCGGTCGAAAAAAAGTGTACAACCACCGTGGGTTGAATCGGAACTTAAGGAGCTATATAACAAACGTGATGCCTTGCGCCGTCGATTTCTCCGCACGAGGAATCAAGAAATTTGGCAGGAATGTCAGACTCTGGTGACTCTAGCGGAGGATCGGACGATGAAAGCACGAGATAACTTCATTCAAAGCAAGATTTTTTAGGCCCTTGAAAGCGGGAAGGACATCCTGAGAGAGCTTAGGAGCCTTGGACTCTTACGGAGAGCTCGGGAGGAACTCCATGGTTTCTCTCTGGGTGAACTTAATTCACATTTTGCGGGAGTATCCATTTCTGATAGTGAACGCGAGTACGATTTAAATGATATAATGTCGTCAGCTAGTGATGAAGGTTTTACTTTTAGTAAGATAACTTATTCGGATGTGGTCCTAGCTGTCGCGCATTTTTCTTCTCAAGCAAAGGGTGAAGATGGAATTCCCCAAAGTGTTATTGCTAAAGGACTTCCAGTCATCGGTCCTTTTCTTGCTGACATTTTTAATGCCTCCCCCTCGAGTGGAATCTTTCCCGGTACCTGGAAGAAAGCCCTATTGCCCTTCTTAGCTTTCTCTCCGAGGTTCTGAAAAAGATCGTGCATGAACAAATGTCAGCTTATTTGTTTTCGAAAGAAATCCTCGATACCCTTCAGACAGGTTTCCGTCGGCATCATAATACGCAGACAGCACTATTGAAATTGACTGAAGACATACGATCCGGTATAGATAATAACAAGCGGCTAATTACCATCCTTTTACTATTTGATTTTAGTAAGGCGTTCGACACTATTTCGCCATCCAAGTTGTTACGCAAGCTGATCAGAATGGGGTTCTCCAGGGGAGTAGTCATGTGGATAAAATCATATATTACTGGGCGCAACCAAAAAGTTGTTACGGCATCTAATGGTAGTTCAGATTGGCTCACAACTAATCTCGGCGTACCACAGGGCTCTGTCTTGGGGCCCCTTTTGTTCGACCTTTATATTAATGACCTTCACGAAGTTTTATCGAGCTTTAAAAGTACGAGGGATATTCTTACGGATAGTGTATCGCATTTATTATACGCGGACGATTTGCAAACTTACACTCAAGCTACTTGCGATAACCTTCATCAGGGGATAAGACGCTTGTCGGCTGTGGCCAAAGCAGTGTCGGTGTGGGCTTCTGAGAATGCTCCGTGTCTCAATGTCGGGAAAACGAAGGCAATTATTTTTGGGCCAGAATCTAACATTAAAAAAGTACAGAGTATGGATTTGCCTGGCATAGAGATTCAGGGTAACGTCTTTGTTCCCTTTCTTGACACAGTTACTAACCTCGGTGTAGACATGGATTCGAAGTTAACATGCAGACCGCAAGTGGATGCAGTTAGCCGAAAGGTTAATAAGGCCCTACATGGGCTTAAATCATTTCAATCCAGTACCACCGAGGCGTTACGCAAACGGCTTGCAAGTGCTCTTGTCCTATGTCATTTACATTATTGCTCTTTAGTGTATCTTGATGTGTCAGGTGAGCTCCGGATGAGACTGCAAACATTGCAGAATTCATGTGTGAGGTACATATGTGGTGTTAGAAGGTATGAGCACATCAGTCCCTACAGGAGTAAACTTGGCTGGCTTGATCTTGAGGGAAGAAGGGCGTATTTTGCGGCGGTACAACTATATAAAGTTATTAACATTGATCAACCCACGTATCTTGCAGCCCTTTTTCAAAAAAACCAGGCTCGGACCTCTAGTAGGACTGATTGTAGAGAGCTCTCAATTCCATCGTCGCGTACCGATACAGGCTTGAAATCTTTTCAATCTCAAGGTGCGCGCCTATGGAATACGATCTCTCGACGTATTAAGCACTTGCCCTCACAACGCAGATTTCAAGCGACAATTCGCTACTATTTGCTATGTAAGTACAGGGACATGGACCATGTATATATAATGTAGAATGACGCTAATCATACGAATGTTGACTATAATAGAAATTGAAGTTTGATGGTCTAAAAAAATGTATTATTCGTAATGATAAGAATATGTGATAAGTGTAATGACGTGATTGATGTACGACAGATATAATATTGTGCAATATATGTAAGTTAATGACGAGCAATGTCGAGCTGTGATATGATTGACTATACTAATGATCTCTGTAAATATATATTATTATTGAATGTAGTTTATTGTTTTTGTCTTGCCCAAAATAAACATATAATCTAATCTAAACGCGAGGTGGAGACCGAGCACGAGCGGTGCGCCCCGCGTACGAGATGTAGGGTGGAGGCCGAGCGCTCACTGCGTAATGCCTCGCGTTAGAGAAGGGTCCCGAGCGCCCCTCAAACGCGAGGTGGAGTTCCAGCACGAGTTATGTGCCACGCGGATGTGAGGGGTAGCAAGAAGGCCTCCCGTTCATGCGTACTGCCTCGCGTTCGAAAAGGGGCTCGAGAGCGGTCTGTTTTACACGCGCGCGGTTCGCTTCGGTCACCGGGCGGACGATGGTGCTCAATCAAACTCGCATCTTTCGAGGCTGTGCCCATACGCGCGTCTCACGCCTCGTGCCCTCGCGGTAGCCCCCTCGCAGGAGGGGTTACACAAAAGCACGCGGGTCGTGCTCGGGCATAGGTTTGGCAGAGGCGAGGTCACTCGCGTCCCTGCGGTACCCTCGTATTCAAGGGTGTGCTGGAGCGACCTTCCGAGTTGGTCGAAAATACGAGGCTGTCTATGCGATCGCCAGGGAAATTTTAGCAAGCACCCCCGCCCAGGGGTATCGCGAGTGTACCCTGGTAGTCGACCCCCGTGCGACAGCTTTGCCACAGGAACACGTGTATTCCGGAATTTTTTCTTCGGGTAGGCATACGCGCGTGCGGATGTTCCTGTATGAAGGCTAGCGCACGCGGATGCCTTCTCGGACGCGAGAAAATTTCCCAGAATTCGAGTGCTCCTCTGGCAAGGCTGGCGCACGGGGCCTCTTTCCAGGGTTCACTCGCGTTACACGTTCGTTGGGATACATGCGAGAATTTCACTCTGGCCCTCGCTACTGTGAATGCACTGTAAAGAAAATAGTAACATTCAAACAATACCAAAACAAATTTCAACTATTGATTTAAACCAGAATACAATTCTTAAAACTACAGAAAATCTGCAAAATAATTAAAAAAAATTAAATCAAATATCAAAATATAATAAAGTTGATACGCATAATATAGATATTATTCATAAAGAAAATGTAATAAAAGCAAAAAATAACAATAAATTAATGGACACTACTTCAATGCCAAACACTATAAATAATAAAATTATTTCAGAAAAAAAGATATTGTTTCAAATAAATTAACAAAACATCAAGAATCAAATAAAACAGAAAATTATAATAGTAAATCACAACTTAACGAAAAACAATCATTAGAAAATTATTATAATAATAAATTTAATTGTACGGTATTGATAGAAAATCTTAATAAATATCAAAATCAATGTCAAAATCAAAATACATATTCCACAGATCAAAATAAAAAAAAAAGAAGAATAATTATTACAAATAACAAGATTTTAGTCACAATGAAAAATCATCTATACCTAATATAGTAAATAATCAAAATAACGTACATGAAACATTTCAAATCAAAAATAAATATATAAAAGAACAAATTAAGAAAGAGAATAAAAGAAAAGATTACGATGAAAAAAAGAATATGAAAAATTTAAATTCAAATCATAAGTTACTGATCTCTAACAAAATAAATGTCATTAATAAATATACAAAAAAACAAATAATGAAAGAGAAAAAAAGGAAAAATTACTATGAAAAAAGGAATATAAAAAATTTAAATCAAATCAAAAGTTATCGATCACTAATGAAATAATTGTTGAAAATGATTTATTACAAAAAACAAATAATTCTAAGGAAATACAAATAAATAACAATTCAGATATATTAAATTACACAAATAAAATAAACTTAAATATAAAAGATGAGTTCAAATCAATTGAACTTTCAAATAAAATCGAAAATAACATTTTCGTAAATACAACACTTGATAATTACTTTTCAAAAGAAATATTTATCAAAGTATTTCTCAGATAATAAAAATAATACATTAAACATAAAATATGAAACCACGAAGACAAATAAACAATTAAATACATCAAAAGTAAAACCGTGTTTTATACTATTATCAAAAATCGATGCATTAATTAATAATATACAATATACAACCAATTATACTGAAACATTATTGAATGAATCTAAAAATAATCAAATAGAAATTCTAAACGAAAAAAACGTTATGAATAAATTATCGAAAGACAATAATATTTTTGAAAACCAAATTATTGACGATTCTTATACAATTAATGATATTGAATTAAATTTAAATCCATCAACAGTTACTACGGATAATTTTAACGAAATGTTAATAAATTTGAACCTAACAAATATAAAAACAAATAACTGTACAATTAAAGAATCAACAAAATGTTAAATTATAACAGACATTAGAACCAATTTCAACATAACAAAAATAAATAAAGATAACAAAGGTTATTATAAAATTAAACATAATCAAATACAATTATTAATTCAATAAAAACTAAAGATTGTGTCGTACTCTTAACACCTATTGAACTACGAACTAATTTATGTGATATAAAAATAAAATTAAAACGATTGAAATATAGAAACTTAGTAAGAAAATTACGCTTAAATGTAAATTTTCGAGATAATGAAAAAAGAAAAGATGCTGAAAGAAAAAGAATTCTCCAAAAAAATATTAATTTTCGAAATAAAGAAAAAGAATACGATAAAACAAGGAAAACAAAAACAAATTTAAATTTTAATGCAAACACTATTATTGACACTGAACAAATAAATACAGAAAACCATTTTAATAATTATTATAAAATTATTAACAATTATTATAAATCAATAACTGAAGGACCAACACATATTTGTTCAAGTTGTGGTGGCCTTTTCTTTAAAAGATCTATAACCAAATATAAACCAAAAAATGAAAAAATGTATATACAAAACATTAATATTTCTAAAATTTGCAAAATAGAAACAGAACAAAACGAAATATTCTTATGTTTGACTCGTAAAAGGTACTTACAAAAAAATATGATAAATAAATTAGCTTTAATCAATGATTATTTTAAAGAGAATCTAATGGACTCTGCGAGCTATAAACCCTTATACTACTCAATCGGACTTTTGTCGTTCCGCTTTCTCCAATTCGAATAGGTGACTGTATTATAACAGTCTTTTACCCTCCGAAAGAGAATTAATGCGAAAATAACATCCGAAAGAGAGGAGAGTTTGACAAAAGTTTGAATAGTATAAGGGTTTATAGCTCGTAGAGTCCATTAGATTCTCTTTAAAATAATTAAGTACCCAACGAGCAATCCATTTGCATTTTAAACTTTTTGTCTAGTGTCGAGAAAGTCTAAAATGGAAATTTCTTTTCATAATAATTTGGCACTCAGGCACAAATATGCCTTATGATTCCGGGTTTTATCACCAGATGGATGCAAGTTTTTTGTATCCATATACAAATTTATCATTTCTATCCCATATATATGACCAACTCTGAAGTATCACTTAGCGTCTGTAATAGCTACTTGCCAGCATTGCACTGACGATCGCTCACTGGCAAAGTACTGGAGCCAAAACGCTATTATATAATTTTATAATATTTTCTTAATAAAAACTTATTCTTAACTTTTATTTACATTCAAAATATATATTCATTTTTTTGTCAAACTCTCCTCTCTTTCGGATGTTATTTTCGCACTAATTCTCTTTCGGAGGGTAAAAGACTGTTATAATACAGTCATCTATTCGAATTGGAGAAAGCGGAATGACAAAAGTCCGTTTGAGTAGTATAAGGGTTTATAGCTCGTAGAGTCCATTAGATTCTCTTTAAAATAATTAAATACCCAACGAGCAATCCGTTTGCATTTTATACTTTTTTGCCTATTGTCGAGAAAGTCTAAAATGGAAATTTCTTTTAATTAATGGTTTTGAATTTGATAAAATAGACGAAAATTTATGGGATTTAACTACAATGGAAGAAAGATTTGTTTCACCTCGACTTCCATTTTTACAAATTTGAACTTTAGGAGTAGATAAACAATTTGCTTCAAAGGAAATTGTGTAAATGTTCCAGTTGATGCTAATTCATTTATATCCAAATTACTGCGAAATCCAGACAATGTTCAATTGATTCAGATAAAACTATGTAGGAGATTAACAGATAAACATCCTTAAGATTACCAAGTTATAAGACCATCAAAAATTTTACAGGCAATAAATTACCTATTAAAAAGTGATGTATACATGAAACATAAAATAACATTAGATAAAACTTGGCAGAAAAATATTGATATTTACATTAGTGAAAATATAATGAATGAAGTTACGAATATAAATAATGATATTAACAATAACGATGATTGGGAAGAAACTGAAGAAGAACCATTAAATCCAGGAAACATAGAAACAGTATTTGAATATGAATATATAAATAATGTTGGAATTTCAATCATCTATGATGATGACTTAATGTCATTAGCCTTTCTAAAAATTTATGGTGGATAAATTAGATCTTACAAAAAAACATCTACAAAAATAACATTAGCAGATATTGCTAAATCTGAATATTTGTACATCATAGTAGAGTTAGATTAGAAAGATTGTTTTCACACATACAGATTAATTTACGAATGAAAAGAAAAACTAATAATGTAACTGCAAGTAATATTCTAAATAACGCTTTACTAAATAAATTAATACAAGATGATAATTGTTTTAGAATCTTAAAAAGTAACAGATCTAGTCCTTCCTTTTGGGAAGAAAAAAAGAGTTTTAATGGCAATGATTAGACAACGAGGAAGACCAGACTTACTTTTAACATTATCGGCAGCAGAAACACAATGGTTAGATTTAATTCGAATATTAGTAAAAATTCTAGAAAATAAAATTATTGTAAATGAAGATGCAGAAAATTTATCTTGGCAAGAAAGAGCTAAATTAATTCAATCAGATACAGTTACTTGCGCTAGATATTTCTATCATAAAATAAGGTGTTTATTTAAATTATTACAGTCAGAATTTGGGCCATTTAAAAATAATCCTATAATTGACATGTATCATAGGATTGAATTTCAGCACCGCGGTAGTCCTCATGTTCACGCCATGCTTTGGTAAAAAGATGCTCCGAAATACGATCCATATGATGCACAATCAAGAGATTCGATTGAAAAATTTATTGATCAATATATCACTTGTGATGTTAAAAATGATCTAGCTAAAGATTTTATAAAATATCAAGGTCACAAACATGCCAAAAATTGTAAAAAAATTATAAATGGTATGGCAATATGTAAATATAATATGCCTGGATATTCCATGAGATAAACAACCATCATTGAACCTCTTGAAAATACTCCAGATAATTGTAATAAAAAACAATTATAAGATCATTATATAAAATTAAGATCAGTGTATAAATATTAGAAATTATTTAGATCAACTAAGTAAAAATATTATACAATTTGACAAAATGACGTTTGATCAATTTTTAAATAATTTATCTATATCAGAAGAAGAATATATAAAAACTATTCAATACCATATTAAACAATCAATGCTTCTATTGAAACGTAACGGTGTGATATAAATACAAATACTTACAATTCAATAATATTAAAATTACATGAAGCTAATATGGATTTACAATGTATCCTTACTCCTTACGGTTGTGTAACTTATGTCGCTAACTACATAAACGAATCTCAACGAGGTATGGCAAGTACACTTAAAGAATGTTCTGATTTAATAACAAAAGATAATATGACAACTAAACAACAATTACGTACTATAGCTAATTGTTTCATAAATAAAAGTGAAATTTCAGCACAAGAAGTAATATATCACTTAATAGCCATGCCATTGTCAAATTGTACAAGGAATCCTATTTATATTAATACTTCTCCTATAGAAAATTGTACGAAAGTAATAAAACAAAAATACGAACTATATAAACTTGATCCAGATTCTATAGATATAGTCGTACCTGGATTAATAGAACACTATCAACAAAGACAACTAGATTTAGAAAACATTTGTTTAGCTGATTTTGCAGCTGAATATGACTACATTAAAAACAAAAAAATAATAATAATAATATTAATACTGATTTTAATAATGACGATGCTTCGGATAATAATGATGAGAATGAAGAAATGATGACTGTAAAAATTATTCCATTGTTAAATCATTCTGGATACATAAAAAAAGATCGAAAACAAAAATTATTAGATATTGTAACAGGTGGGACAATTGTTAATAACAATTGTTCGTGGCTAATAAGCCGTCGGCCGAGCTGCTATCGTGCATTAGCTAGCAGAGCACGCAACGCGTACTGGCGTACACTATTCCTCCTACCTGGAGTAAGCCAGCGGCGCAACGCCGCTGAGCTTCTGCCTGGCTGTCGCTGCTCTGGCCGTCCTGCTGCAAAGTTCACTGAACCCAGGTGGATTCAGCTCCGTGCGGAGTCACCTCGACGCACGGGTTTTCGCGATTTGTAAGGAGCGCGAAAGCGCGGAAAGTTAATTGTCGCAACGCGCCAATGTAACGACTTTACGCGCTTGCCTAACTCGGTCGAGCAGCAGGCGGGTCGTGGGGAAAATTGATTCACGCGAGTTTAACTTTTAATAATAAAATAGACTATATTTAGCAACAAATAAATTAACAACAATAGATTAATAAATAATGATAACAAAATTAACAACGATTGATTAACAATAATAACAATTAGAATTTAATAACCGCGCAGACCAAGCGACGGTGCGCGTCCAGCTCGTTCGCTGCTGGACGCGTTGCCCTCAAGATGGGCCGTACGTACGCCTGGTGTCACGGCACCTTGGTGTACTCTAGGGCGCGGTGCCCATGGTGGGCAGCCCTGTACACCGCTCGCGGTTTGTATAATATCTATACGCGCGGGCTAGCCTTTACCTGAATTATTCGTTCCTCGAGGACGATCGCTCTATCTCTGTCTCTGTCTCTCTCGCTCTCTCTCTCTCTCTCTCTCTCTATCTCCTTCTCCGATTGCCTTCTCTCTCCTCCACTCTCTTCGGGCTACTCGTGGGACGCGCCTCCACACTAGTGGCACAGTGAGGAGATATCTCCGTAAACACTTCACTCCGATTACGGCGTCGCGGCAACAGGTCGCTCCGCGTGCGCTATCTTCTACGCGGGAAAATGCCGGCGAGACTTTAACGGCGTTGACGCACGTGGATCGAACTCTGAATCGATAGTGACGCGCTCGAGGCGTCAGCGCGGCCAGCGCCGCGCCCCCAGTCGTGTTCTCTTTGGGTAACTACCCTCGATGTGCGCGCGTCGCCTATAGTGCGAACGCCGGTACATGGCACTCATTTCGTTACAATATAGAAAATACTATATACATCAAGATGAATTAAATTACTATCGAGAACAATTAATGTTATATAAACCATGGCGAGAAATTGAACCGAATATTGATGAAATATATATTCGACACTGAAATTGATTATGATGATATATTAAAAAATATTCAATCAGATGAACAAGAAGGAAATGTTAATTATGAAGATAAACCATCAAAATTTCTTATATTGGAAGCAGGCAATAATGAAACTGACATAGGAGTTGATATTTTAAATGAATCCAGTAAAAAGTCAGAATCATTTATTGTTCCAATACTTGTAACGGATGAAGAATACGACGAATTGATTGGAAGTTTAAATAAGAAACAATACGAATACCATATTGACTTATTATATAAAATAAAAACAAAAAATGAACAATTCTTTGATTTTATAAATGGAGGTGCAGGAGTTGGCAAAAGTAGATTAATTAAAGCCATTTTACAATCATTACTTCGTTATTATATGAAAAAATATAAAGAAGAACCAGATTCATTATTTGTTTTACTTTGTGCGCCTACTGGAAAAGCAGCATTTAATATTGGTGGAATAACTCTTCATTCCGCATTTAGTTTACCGGTCAATCAAATTTCTATGAATCACTTCAATTCAGATACAGCAAATACAATTGCTGCTAAACTAAAAAATTTAAAATTAATTATTATCGATGAAATAAGTATGACAGGTCGACGAATGTTTGCACAAGTAAACCAAAGATTACAACAAATATTTAGATCTAATGAGTTAGTCGGAGGTATTTCACTTATTGTTTGTGGCGATTTTAATCAATTAAAGCCTGTCCTAGATGGATGGATTTTTGAACCACAAAATTCAATTTTAGGAATTCTACAAGGTGCTTACTTATGGTTAAATTTTAAAATTTATACATTAGTTGAAATAATGCGACACCTGAAAATTGTATAAGATTATTTAGCACAAATAATGCAGTATACAGAGTAATTATTTACATATTTACATCCATAAATCCATAGTATATTACAATATATATATATATATATATATATATATATATATATATATTAGGTGCTTTTATTAAATTTAAATCTTTTTAGTAATAAATTTATTTTTTAAAAGCAATTTATATAAGAAATAGAAATCTTAATATAATCGGTACAAAAATTGTGAATAGAATATAATTACTTTTCGGATATTTAATTTGTAGTTCTATGCGAATAATTTGTTTTATTCTTGGGGGTTTTTAACCCGTAATATTTGTTTTCAATCTTGGGTGTTTTAACCCGTAATATTTGAATTAATTCTTGGGTGTTTTTAACCGGTAATATTTGAATTTATTCTTAGGTATTTTTAACCCGTAACATTTGAATTTATTCTTGGGTGTTTTTAACCCGTAATATTTGAATTTATTGTAATTATCTACAAAGATCTATATCCTTTTAATAATCTGTCTGGCACAAACCTCGCTATTCCTAAACAGATACTGCTCTAGAGGCGCTTCAGTGAGTGAGACGTTTATACTATACTGTCTTGCACAAACCTCGCTATTCCTGAACAGATACTGCTCTAGAGGCGCGTCAGTGAGTGAGACGTTTATACTATACTGTCTTGCACAAACCTCGCTATTCCTGAACAGATACTACTCTAGAGGCGCGTCAGTGAATGAGACGTTTATACTATACTGTCTTGTACAAACCTCGCTATTCCTGAACAGATACTGCTCTAGAGGCGCGTCAGTGAGCGAGACTTTCAAGTTTGGTGAGACATGTAGCTTGCCCGGGGTCGGGTGAGCTAATGCTGGTGAGACCCTCTGGACCAGCTCCTTTTAAACAGTTTTCTGCCGTATGTTGCCTATGCAGAAGGGTCGAGCGAACGGAGTGAGGGTGAGAAAGGACGCGCTTTTCCTCTTATTAGGTTAATGCTTAAGACAGAGAAAAAAGAAGAGAGAGTGAGGGTAAAAAGGTCCTCATATGGGCGTCGCTAAAGAAGCGCGCGCAGCTATGTTTGGGCTCGGGCCTTTTTTGATGGGATGAGCTTTTTCTTAGAGAGATAGGGAGATCTTCTCTCTCGCTTGCTCTCTTGCTCCTTCTCTATCTTTCGCATTTTACATTTGATTTTCTTAATATTAACCTAAAAGATTAATATTTATTATATTTTTATTTGCTAAATGATCTTAAAATATTATAGTTATTTCATAAAAAATCATTAATGATAATATTGTGAAAATATTTACTAATTATATATATATATATATATATATATATATATATATATATATATATATATATATATATATATATATATATATATATAGTTATTATTTTTGTTAAAACTCATATTACAGTTATAGTAATTAATTAATGTGTACATATGGTTAAAATAGTATAAGATTAAATGGCAATAATAATGAGAAAAAGTAATGAAAGTAAAGTTGATATTAATTTACGTTTACTTAAATTCAAAGTGTGTATAATAAAAGGTTGCAGTAAATATTACTATAATATAAACTGTAATTTGTGAATAAACATTCATATTTAAGTGCTTAAAATTATCATCTTTTATGTAAATATTATTATTACAACAGAATATTTAAAGCTACATTTTAGAATTAAGCTATCGACTTGATTCTTTTGCACCACATTTTTATTTGAATTAAAAAACTATATTACGATGTTAAAAAATGTAAAAAGTTATTATCTT
Organism: Gastracanthus pulcherrimus; assembly: GCA_949152435.1. NCBI lineage: Eukaryota > Metazoa > Arthropoda > Insecta > Hymenoptera > Pteromalidae > Gastracanthus > Gastracanthus pulcherrimus. Next base: position 88,145,754 of record OX424576.1, read on the forward strand.
ATACGCTACGCTATTTGTTTTCAAAATAATATTTCAGCCTGTATTTTTCCGCTCAACAGAGGCTGCACATAGTCGATGCTTCTGTTTATCTCTCAGCTAGGGTAGAGGGAGAGTAAACGCACATGTGCGCGTCTAACGGCACTTGCTAGCCGTTCCCTTGCTGTGCAGTGCGTCTGCTTAGAAGAAGCTAGATTCACACTGGCTACAGTATAAAACGAGGCTTTAAAGTTTTTTTATTTTCTATGTTTTTAGATTTTAACTATATCTATATATGTAGATAAACGTACGATGTCACATCTCATTACTTCTGTTGACATAAACTTGGAGATCTTATAAAAAATATATACTAGATATTTAGTTTTTTTTATAATTTCTTGTATGTGACTATCCCACCTTAAATTATAATCAAATATGATTCCTAAATATTTATAATTCTCAACTCTTATTAAAATTTTATCATTTATCTTAACATTCATTTGAGTTGGGACACTAGCTACCAAAAGTCATATATACCGTCTTGACAACATTTAGTGATAATTTGATTACTGCTAACCATTTATCTACAGTTAGAAGATAATTATTCATAGTTTCCTGAGCTTCTCTCCAGTTATTGCCCGTAACTATCACAGCAGTGTCATCTGCATAAGATGAAATTGCTTCAAAAGGAATTTCTTTCAATAGATCATTGATATAAAGTATGAACAGAAGAGGTCCTAAAATTTTACCTTGCGGAACACCTATGTTTATTATCATGTAATCACTTTCTCTGTTATTAATCTTGACTTTTTGGTATCTATTATTTAAATAACTTGTTAGTAAGGCCAACGCCTGTCTTCTGATACCAATACAATATAATTTTTCAAGTAATATTTCATGATCCACAATATCAAGAGCTTTGGCAAGATCCAGAAAAGTTATAATCGTTGGTTTACTACTATCTAAGTTATTGTATAGTATATTCGATATGTAATTTAAAGCATTTTACGTACCTACATTTTTCATGAGACCAAACTGATGCTCAGATATTATATTACACTTTTTAACAAAATCGTAAATTCTATTATAAATTATTCTCTCAAAAATTTTAGCTATGTTTGATATTAACGAAATAGGTCTGTATTTTGATACATTGTGTCTCACACCAGATTTATAAATCGGTACAATTTCAGCATTTTTAAGAGCGTTAGGCCATATGGATTTGACCATACATGTATTAAATAAAAATTCTAGTGGTTCGATAATATAATTACATATTACCTTCAAAACTTTTGCATTGATTCTATCAACACCACCATTTCTTAACTTCAAAGTATTAATAATGCTCATTATTTCATATGTATTTGTTGGTCTAAAAAAATTGAGCTTGTATTCATATCTGGAATTTTTAAAGCATAATCGGAATATTTAACAATTTTTTCACTTAAATTTCGTCCAATTTCACAGAAATATTTATTCATATTATTTATTCATATTCGCTATTTCCTTATTATCTGTAATTTTGTTATTATGAATTTTTATATAACCTATAGAGTTATTTGATTTTTTTTACCTATTTTTATATTAATAATATCCCATAGTCTTTTAGGATTATTTGTATTATTTTCCACTAAGCTTTTATGATATTTGATTTTTGCGTCAAGGATGACCTTATCTATAATTTTAGCATAATTTTTGTACTGTATTTTAAGTTGTACATTATTGATATCCATTTGACATAGGTTATATAAAAATTCCTTTGTTTCGCATGATTTAACAATAGCATCTGTAATCCAATTTTTCCTGCCCTTATTTCCGCATTTCCTTTTTCTAACTTTGGCTTGTTCTATACATTGTTTAATTTAAAAAATCAATTGGTCAGCAGCTATGTTAGGGTCCTATATTGTCATAATTGCATTCCAGTCTCTTGTCATAGCAATGTTTCCTAATTTTTTATAGTCTAATATCACATTGGGTTCAGACTTTTTAGTTTTAATCTTATTTATTGTTACAAAAATAGGATAATGATCTGTTAAAGAATTTTTTAATTTATACATAACCGTATTTAGACTATTAGTTTTAACAAAAATATTGTCAATACAGGATCATGTACAATTTCCTACGGGTGGTCTTTTGACATCCATAAAACCAGGAATATATCCTTTATCCATAAAATTACAAAGAAACTCTTGGCTCATTCTATCTGACTCTACTAGATCTATATTAAAATCTCCAATTACTAGATGATTTTTAATATGACTCTTATCACTTAAAAATTTATTTAAATCTAAAATGAACTCAGTCTTTGGCATATCATGAGATCTGTACATAGCGAAAAATTCAATAGAACTATTATTATTTATCGTAATATGTATATTTAGTATTTTAATCCTACCACATTCAATAGTTTTAACTTTATGTACTATAATCTGATCGATAAAAACAATGACGCCATCATTTCGATTTATTTTACTTTCGTTATAAAAACTTGTATATCCTTCTAATTTATATAGTCTGTAATTAGTTTGTACAAATGTTTCAGTGCATATAAAAATTGAGGGATTGTTTTCCAAGCTCTTTAACAATATTTTCAATTTATCAAAATTTGCAGACATACTTCTTATATTTACATGCATTATGAAATCATTTTTACTTTTTATAGTTTTGTTAAAACTGTTTATATTACCACATGTTATTTCTTTTTGAACCGAGTCTTTTTGTATTTTTTCAAGCAATACAAAATCCATACTTAGTCTATTTTATTATTTACTTGCGATTTTAGTGTTCTACTTCTAGTTATTTTATGTCGTTGTTGTTGTGGTTTTTGTTGTTGTTGCTGTTGTTGTTCATTTTTTTCCTGTTTTTGTTGTTGAGGCTGGTTTTTATTTTGCAATATTTCCAAAGTGTTATTTTGTTGGCCCTTTACCTACTGTTGATAGTGCATCGGTATTGTTTTCACTGTTGGTAATGTAGGTTTCGAAGGGTAATCAGTAGTTTCAATATATTTTTTTATCCTATTTGTTAATATCTTACACACGTTAAAATCTGCTGCATCATGTAATATATCAAAATTTGTTTTATATTTTTTATTACTGAAATTACAGTTTGGGCACTTTAATGCTTCACAATCACACTCAATTGTTTTGTGATTTTTTGAACATTTCAGACATGTTATTACATTTTCACAATTTGTTCCACTGTGACCCAACCTACTACAGTTAAAACACGGTTTGACATTTATCAAATCATATATCTTACAGCTTTGACATCCAATAAATATTTTGTTGTTGTTATTCCTGATGTGTGTATATATTTCAGCTGTTACTTCCATCAATACACTGCTAAGATTTGATTTCTTGTTTGTGTACATATGTACAACTTGAGCTTTATTTGTGAAGTTTCTATTGTTTACATCTTCTTCAATACCAATTTCGTTCATTTTCATAAAATTGTCGATTCCAACTACTTTAATTTTTTGATTATTTAACTGTTCAATTTTAATTTCTCATATTTCATTTAATTTGGTTTTTAATAACCTCTCAGCCATATCAGCACTGTTTTGATTAACACATTTAATAACTATCTCTTCATTATTTTTAACATACATTTCTTTTGTTTGTATACTTTTCTCATTTATTAAACATTCTGCAATATTCTTTGAAGAAAATGCTGATAATTAGAAAAATAAATGTATATATATATATATATGAATGAATGAGTGAGGGAAGGTCGGGTAGATCAATAAAGACACAATGTTTCGCGGGAAATAAGACAACTTGCCTCGGCGTAAAAACTCCCACGAGGCAGGGAGAAAAGCCGGGGCAAGCGAATGATTTATTTATTAAAGAGGAAATTATACATACCAAAAGATATTCTAATATAGGAACAAAAGAAGGGAGAGAGAGAGAGAAGGTGATAACGCAAATATCCTAACGCCGCGAGGTACCAGTTACGCGCGCTCGAGAGCTCTCTTACCTTAAGGTTAGACGGTAGAAACGTGGACAGCGCGACGTAATGTCCTGGCTGCACGTGTATGGGATGCACCTTCCTGGTCGCAGGGCACCTCGACGTCTCGAGGGAACCGTACCTGGACCACGGGCAGACCCTTAGGCCCTGCCGCGTAGGTGATCGCCGTGTGGAAGTCGGCACGTCGAGGGGGCTCGCACGTGGCCGGACCTTCCCGATCCTCCGTCACACCGAACACACACACACACACACACTCACGCGACGCAGACAAATTACGAAGGGAGAAGTCGACCGTCCTGATAAGGACGTACGTGCCGAGCTTCTCGTACAATATTAAATTATCCAAAATCGGGTTTGATGCGCTGCCTTGAATCACGCCAGGAAATCGACCGGTCTCTGCGGGAGAGAGAACGGAACTGACTCCCCACGTGCATAAGGCGCGCGAGAACCTCTGCTCTCGCGGCGCTCGCATCCGCTTGGCCGATAAGCGGCAGTGCGCGCAACTACTCGGCCGATTGTAATACGCGGTGATTGGCGAGCTACGGCGCGCAATTCAAATCCCCCCCAAAGGCCTAAATAACCCGAACATTCCGCCCGCCTTCGTCCGACGGACGAACCAGAACCTTGGAGAAAGGAGTAAACCGGCTCACCTTTCCTTAGCATCCAACACTAAAGGGCAAAGACGAGCAATGTGTCGTCGAAGGGAGGAAGAGGCAGTCTTGATGGTAACCACTCGCACCAGACCATCCGGGCCAGGGTGCACCTCAGTGACCCTGTCCAATGGCCATTTTGATGGAGGGTACCGATCATCCTTCACCAATACGAGCTGACCTACCGCGAAGTTCTCGCAAGGGTCCCTCCACTTTTCCCGCTCTTGCAAGTGAAGCAAATACTCCGCTGACCAGCGCTTCCAGAAGTTGTTACAGATACGCTGGAGTAGCTGGAACCGGTTCAGCCGATTTTCTGGCAACTCGGGCAGGTCAGCGTCCGGAATCAAACCGAAGCTCCTTCATTAACGAAATGCGAGGAAGTAAGCGCCCCACAACTCCAAATTGAGAATGCTCACCATTTTCACGGGAGCTACCTTCGATTTTGCCGACAATAACGACACCAGGCAATTTCCTTTACCCTCATCAATTCGCAGATATACTACTGCGGCATAAGCTCGAGAGGAAGCATCGGCAAATCCATGTATCTGATAAGAACAAGCAGCTGTACCCCCTAGCGAACGTTCGATGGACAGAGAAGGCAATGCAGATAAATTCTTGCAATAATCATACCAGCGCTCACGGATCTCAGCTGGCAGTGATGAGTCCCATTCGCACTTCAAGATCCACATATCTTGCATCAAGATCTTGGCCGTGACCGAGACTGGGGCAATCCGACCTATACTACAATACTAACGGATTGAATAAACGCGCAATATTAGAGAGGACGGACCTTTTCGTTTGAGCAGCAGCCAAATTCTCAACACTAGACGCATTAAACCGAAACGCATCTTGTGATGGGACCCACTGTACCCCTAGAGCCTTCACTGACTCATCTTCATCGATCTGCTTCTCAGTGATCTGGCGTACCGAGTCTGGCAGCAATTCCGGATGATTTGCAGCCCACTTGTCCAACTCGATACCAGCAGAAGCTAAGAGCTCGGTAAGCTCGACCCTCTTCCGAATTGCAGTTGACAAATCATCCACTCCTGCAAATGTGTCATCGACATACGTTTCTGACTGAAGACAACGAGCCCCGACCGGAAACCGTTCCCTTCATCCTTAACTAACTGCGAGAGAGTGCGAATTGCTAAATAAGGAGCACAAGCCGTCCCATAAGTGACCGTAGTCCGGCGACAATCAACTGGTTCAGATGCAGCATCGGGCGCCCAGACGATCCCCTGGTCGTCCTGATTTTCCGGCCTCACCCGAATCTGTCGAAACATCTTAACTATATCAGCAGTGAAAGCGAATTGATACCTACGCCAGTTCAACAGAATCAAGGAGAGATCACTCTTCAACGGAGCCCCTGTGAACAAAGAAGCATTCAACGAATGTCCGTCTCGCGTACGACGAGAGGCGTCGAACACAACCCGTAGCTTCCTCTTTGATGCGACCTCCTGCACCACTGCATGATGAGGCAAATACCAAGCATCAGACCGATGGATCTCCGACGAAGGAACCCGCGACATGTGACCTAACCTCTCATAAGTTTCCATGAATTCAACGTACGCTTGGGTAAGCTTCGGATCACGAGAAAGCCGACGATGCAGATGAGAAAGCGATCCCAGTGCGATGCGACGAGTCTCCGCAGCGACGGAAGAGGGATCTGGCTTCAAAGGGAGCTTCACCTCATACCGACCTTGCGAGTCGCGATCATGCATCTCCCGAAACAAGCTCTCGCACCTTGCATCCTCTGGCTTCAACCTATCACTTGGCACTGAAACTTCCTCAAGTACTCAAAATCGCTGAAACGCCTGATCTAAATCATCCCTGCAGTGGAGCACCTGAACTGGAGAATCAATCGCAGAACCATCCGCCCGCCGTGATCCGTCTGCATCCACCGGTCCGGAGACAATCCAAACGAGGACTGTGTTCTGAGCAACAAGCCGCGAAGTCGTGGATTTTTTCACCTCAGAAAGAAGCAACTGACCGTAGATATCTCCGCCTAGAATACGATCGATCTTCTTCGGGACTGCAAACTCAGGATCAGCTAAAACCATACCCGAAAATTTCTCCCGAGCTAAAGCCTCGCTAAGTTCGTGGGAAGGAAGACGCGAAGTGAGATTAGAAGGAACTAATACTTTTGCTTCGACCTGAAGTCCTGCATCAACCGCCGAACGAAGAGTGATCTGAGTGATCGAACGAGCAATGCCGGCAGCGCATGCCCCAAGACCAGACAGTGGCACGGGTGTACGTCGCTTAGGCAGTCCAAGTAACTGCACAATGGATTCAGATATAAATGAAGCTTCCGAGCCTTGATCTAAGGGCGCCCACACACACGTGCCCTTGCCCTTTGGACCTACTACCAACACTCGAGCTGTGGCAAGGAGAGTCTTCCTTGTTTACATCGGAGATCCAGCCGCATGCAGACCCACCACCGCTGATTTGGTACCTGGAGTCCAGCGGCTGCCCTTCGATGCATTGGATGCTGACACAAACCCTTGCGAGTTTCCTGCCTCCTGGAAATGAATAAGAGTGTGATGTTTGCCCTGACATATAGATCAACGACCTGAAGAAGAACAAGAGTTCGCTCGATGCCGACCCAGACAGTTAAAGCAGAGCTGCAGGCGCCTAACTTCCTCTCGACGTTCCTGGACAGATTTTTCCTTGAACCGATTGCATCTCATGAGAGCATGCGGACCAGTACAGAGTGGGCAATTCATGGAACCTGGTTCCGCTGTACGAGAAGAGCTCACATGAAAAATCTTGCGAGGATGACCCGAGTTAAGAGGAGGAGCCGACCTTTTTTCCCCACATCGCTCAGAACTAATCATGCCAAGAGTCTGAATTCTCCTCTCGAGAAATTCGACCAAATCGTGGAACGTAGCAGAAGGATACGCAGAGCTAGTATTATCCTGGCCAGTACCTGCTTCAATGAGTAGCCGATCCTTAGTACTAAGCTCCGACTCCCACAGCTTGCGCGACTCTGGATCTAAACGTTCAGATAAACTGCACACGAGCCAAACATCCCAACTATCTACGGGCACTTCCATATTCTTCAAGGCGCGAACGATACGCTGAGCCTCATCCGAAAAGGAACGCAATTCCTCAGCTGACTCCTTCTTAAGATGAGGAAGTTCGTTAAAAGCAGACAAATGCTTGTTTATGATGAGCCTCGGGTTATGGTAACGAGCCTTCAGCGCCTTCCATGTGCTAGCATAGTTAGCGCTGGTGGTCGTCACGTCTTTAATTAAATCTGCCGCGCCCCCGGTCAAACACAGTTTCAGATACTGTAGCTTAGTCGCATCGGAAACCCGAGGCAAATCATGCACAAGCGTCGTGAATAAATCACAAAAGCTCTCCCAATCCTCGTATTTTCCTGAAAAAGTAGGAAGAGGGATTCTAGGGAGCTTCGCGACTCGAGAATCAAACCCAGACACCGTAGAGTTAAGAGGTCCGCCTGAAATTGTAGACTCATCTGTTACATCGAACTGCGACTGCAACGTTAAGACCTCGTCAAGAGCACTCTCATACGCTGCCTGCAGCTTGCCAAATCCATCCTCGGTGACGTACTGATCCGTTTCCGCATCCTCCCTTACGGTAATCTCAGAATGAGTCTTCAACCAAATCTCCTTCAAGGCGTCGATGCGCGCCTGAATTATTTTCTTATTGAGCGAAGCATGCGGCTTATCGAGTAAGCGTTTGTGCAGACCCTGGATCTCTACCTGACGTGAGTCCTGTAGAGCCACCAGTTTTCTCAATGCTATAGGAGCCATGATAATCTAGCCTTAGGACAAGAAACGCGCCCAAGAAAATCACTAAACTACGTACTTAGTGTAGCAAGAAAAAGTAAACTTAAGCATAGAATAACGCAAGCGGCTTAACCTATATTACAACGCGCGCACCTATACAAATAGCCAAACGGGAGAATTACACGGCGAGAACGCGCTATACGCGACTCGATGCCGCGAATCACCGTCCACGCCGCGAGGCCGCCGAGCGAAGTCGGTCCGCAAAGCCGGCAAGGCGCGCCCGATGACACGAGCAGCCCGCGAGAACGACCGAACAGTGCCGGCAGCAGACCGTCTGCGTATCGCCAGCTACACCGCGAGGCCGCCGCGCGTAGCCGACGCGTCGAGCCGGGCAAGCGCGCTCGCTGACAAGAGCCGATTCCGAGAGCGGCCGAACAGCGCCGACAACAGCCCGCCTAAGTATCGCCAGCAACACCGCTAGCGCGCGCGTGGAGGCGACGCGTCAAGCCGAGCAAGCGCGCCAGACACCACGAACCGATTCCGAGAACGGCCGAACAGCGCCGACAGCGGCGACGCGTCAAGCCAAGCAAGCGCGCTAGACGCTACGAGCCGATTCCGAGAAGGGCCGAACGGCGCCGATAACAGCTCGCACGCTAAGAACGCTTAATATGATGCGCTTTTCGGATTTCATTCATCTAGCCAACCAACCTATCACTCATTCCTCACCCGGGGCACCATGAAGAAAATGCTGATAATTAGAAAAATAAATGTATATATATATATATATATATATGAATGAATGAGTGAGGGAAGGTCGGGTAGATCAATAAAGACACAATGTTTCGCGGGAAATAAGACAACTTGCCTCGGCGTAAAAACTCCCACGAGGCAGGGAGAAAAGCCGGGGCAAGCGAATGATTTATTTATTAAAGAGGAAATTATACATACCAAAAGATATTCTAATATAGGAACAAAAGAAGGGAGAGAGAGAGAGAGAAGGTGATAACGCAAATATCCTAACGCCGCGAGGTACCAGTTACGCGCGCTCGAGAGCTCTCTTACCTTAAGGTTAGACGGTAGAAACGTGGACAGCGCGACGTAATGTCCTGGCTGCACCTGTATGGGATGCACCTTCCTGGTCGCAGGGCGCCTCGACGTCTCGAGGGAACCGTACCTGGACCACGGGCAGACCCTTAGGCCCTGCCGCGTAGGTGATCGCCGTGTGGAAGTCGGCACGTCGGTACGTGCCGAGCTTCTCGTACAATATTAAATTATCCAAAATCGGGTTTGATGCGCTGCCTTGAATCACGCCAGGAAATCGACCGGTCTCTGCGGGAGAGAGAACGGAACTGACTCCCCACGTGCATAAGGCGCGCGAGAACCTCTGCTCTCGCGGCGCTCGCATCCGCTTGGCCGATAAGCGGCAGTGCGCGCAACTACTCGGCCGATTGTAATACGCGGTGATTGGCGAGCTACGGCGCGCAATTCAAATCCCCCCCAAAGACCTAAATAACCCGAACATTCTTTTTGACTTCTGATTGTTTTGTGTTATTTATAGATTTGACTATAATCTTTGGAATTCTTTTCTGTGCAGGTTTTGCAATACTTGTTTCCTCAGCAAAAGATTTCTTGTTAGTTTGATAACTTTTTTGGTGAACAATAACTTCTTTCAATATTTCGTTTTTTTCTACGAGTTCTTTGCTGAGTTGTTTCAAGAGTTCGTTTTCTGCATGCATGACTTTAAGTTCAGCATCAGTATCTCTTTCCGTTTGTTTTAATAGTTCCTGTTTTTTATCTGCTGGATCTTCTAGTAGTTCTTTTCTTATCTCTTCAGATTGTTTCATTTTCATTTTAGCAATTAACATTTTTGTCGATTCACACATAATCTCATCCTCGGATTTTGAGGTTAGCTTCTTATGATCTGGACATATTATCAGATTTACACTAATAAATTTAAAATTTTTTTGTTTGGCACAACTGTTGTGATATGCACTATCACATACAACACAAATCACTATTGTCACTTCTTTCTGCGGGTGACATTTGAGAATTTTGCATTTCTTGTCAGGAGGTTCTTTACTCCCCGACGCCATGACGGACGCATTATAATAATTAATTTTTAAATTCATTCAATACAGAAGGATGTATTAGTGAATGTATAGACAACTGTATAGGAAAAGAAACTGAAGCTGCTAAGACTAAATTATTAAGTAATGCAAAACAATTACCGGCTCAAAAAATGCAAGGTCTACCTAATACATTATTATTAAAAACAACGGCAAGATATATTTTAACAAATAATATTGATACTGAAGATGTATTAACTAATGGAGCAAGTGGAAAATTAAGAAACATTATTTACGGACATTACATTTGTTCAAAAACAAAGAAAATCAAAATACCATTACAAGTTTACATAGAATTCGATGATGATCACGTAGGAAAAAAATAAGGTCTCAATATTATGAAAAAATGAAAAGTAAAAATATTCCAATGAATTTGACACCGATTGACAGAATTTCACGAGCCGTAAATATAACAAAATCAGCTGGATTACAAATAAACCGAAATCAATTTCCTCTACAACCTGTAGAAGCAATAACAATACATAAATCGCAAGGATCTACATATAAAAATGTATTCATAAACATAAACCATATTAAAGACAAACGAATGTTATACGTAGCATTTAGTCGAGTAACTAGTGCTTCTGGATTGTATTTACAAGGAGAATACATACCCCCACAAAAAAATCCTGACAAAGTCGAAAACGAGATGTTTCGTTTACACAGACAAAGTCCTTTATTATTAACATTAAACTTCATAAGTGATACAAAAAATTTAAAGACATTGTCTTATATTTATCAAAATGTAAGAAGTTTAAATAAAAATATTGGTTATATCAAATCTGTTAGAAATTTCATGAATAGCGACATAATATCACTTGTTGAAACGTGGACATTAGATAAAGATGTAATAGATATCAATAATTATGAAATTATTTCTCGACAAAATTGTATAGGATCAAATAGAAAACCATATGATCACGTTACATACATTAACAAAAGAATTAATAACGAATCTATAAACTGTTTCTATAAAGAACAATTTCTAAAAACAAATGTTACGTGTCATTTACCGGAATCAATATTTATGACTATGGTATTATTACTGTTTACAAATCCCCTAAATATCCATCATCTCACTTCACAATGAATTTAATCACTGTTTTTTAAGAAATCAAAAAACAAAATACTTCTAATATTATTTTTATAGGAGATTTTAACATAAACATTAATAATGACAATGATAGTGAAACAAAAAATATAATCAATATAATGTTGGATTATAATTTAAGATTAGCAGTATTAAAAGAATCGTGCAATTGATTTATGCTGTAGTAATATTCCTTTGAACGTACGTATTTTTGAAAGTATTTACAGCGATCATAAACCTTTATAGTTTGAATTACAAATACCTCATTTGTAAATGCATAAATAACATTCGAATACGAAATTAATTTTGTTAATGCATAGATAATTATATCAATGATACGATATAACGAGATGAATAAATACGAATATTATGAAATCATATTTTTTATAACACAATTTATATCAAAACATATTTTTATCTTATAAATTAAAATTTTTTAAATCAACTGAATTTATAGTTAAAGCATTATTCCTTTTAAAAAAAGAGGCTAAACTTGCCTGATTTATGTTGTAATACAGGGTATAATAAGTAATAAACAACTAATTAGCGTCTATAAATTCAGTTGATTAATCTTAGTATGATTTCATAAAAAATAATTATAATAAACCAATTATTAATATTTAAAGAAAATTTTAAAATCAAAATGAAAAACATAATAGAAAGATAATAATTTATTTTTAATAATATAACTCAAAGAAATACTATACTTAAATACAAATTTAAGTACTAGTATCGCTCTGTAATGCAACATTTATCAGGAATAGTTCAGTCTGTCTTTTAATTAGAATAATGCTTTTGCAAAAAAAATGTCTCTTTATTAATTTATTCTAATCGTATCATTACAGTAACAATTTTTTCAAATGAATATTAATTTTAAGTTTTAAATAAGATTTTACATACAACAAATCAATTTTCATATGTAAATAGAAAATTAAAAGATTTACCACATTTCGTACAAAAGTATTTCTAAATATATAATCAAAAATAACTTTCTCTTTTGCACTATTTCAGTTAATTAGTATTCGAATGAAATTTAGTAGTTTTATTTCGATTGTAAAATTAACAAATCTGAAAAAACTAATGAGATTCATAAGAATATACATTCTCAAACAGGACTACCTAATAAATTATTATTATATAAGGTTCGTATATAATTAATAACATAGTAATATATCAGATATACAAGTGTAAAGAATTTTTACTAATATTTCTTTAATTTTTTACAATATTTACGTAATAATATATAAGTTTTTAATTATGTTCTTTCAGAAAATAATGCGTTCCAATGAAAACTAATAGTTTTATTTAGATTGTAATTAACAAATCTGAAAAAATTAAAGAGTTTCATTACAATATTTATTCTTCAATATTTAATAGGTATAGTATATTAAGTATTATTATATATTTATTAATATAATGGTAGTAATTCAATTAACATTATTTATTCATTATTATTCAACCATACGTTTAATGTAGGCTTTTGTTTGTAAATATTATGACTACCTCAATAATAAAATATTGGGTCATGACGAGCCACTCGTTATATTCAATAGAGAAATTTATTCTTTGTAGGCTTATAAAATAAATGTAAGTATTGAGTTTGTAAATGTTATGGCTACCTCAAATTATTACTTCAATAAAGATATAAAAATATCAAACTTTTCTGACTAGGCGAGTGCCTTATGCGAAAAGCACAGCGTTTCGCTTTTAGCGGTTTTTAAGTAATAAATTTTGAAAAAGAAAATGTTGTCACACAGTATAACAACTGAAAAACGACTCATATAAAATCGTTTATGGTCCTAAAATGAAGGATTGCATGAGTAGTTTATTGTATAAAAAATTCGCTTCCCAGATACGATTCCTGCATTAAAAGAAATTAAAAAAACCCAAATTTAAAAATTCTTAATATTTTAAAAATGTCCATAAAAAAAGATTATTAGACCGTCTTTGCTGAAACTTTCAAGCATACACCAGGTATTGATAGCAAACATAGGAGCAAAGTTTGGGAAAGTTATACCGCAGTTTAAATTAATGGTGATATGCCACGTACTAACACACATACACACACACACGCACACGCACACGCACACGCACACGCACACGCACACGCACACGCACACGCACACGCGCACGCACACGCACACATATACACACATACACACATATACACATACTCACACACACACACAGACATAAATACAGACATTCTTTAAGACTAGTTTATTCGGACTCCTGAAGGCATAAATAAAACATGTTTATACGTTAAATAAAAACAGAAAAAAATGTTCAGCATCACAAAGCTTTCACTTGGGGAAAGCCAAAATTATGTGAGAGTTTAAAAGGATCCTATGATAATACTAATAAAATGTAGTTAATAATACCTACATGAAAAAAAATTGTTCCAAAAATATCGTGACGTCACAAGTGTAAATATTGTCAATTACATAATATGAAGAAAGAAAATTATAGAATAATGTATCTGTAATAAGAGAAAGCTAATTATTTAAAAGTAAACGCGTAAATTTGTATAAACAATTTGCTTTCTCTAATCACAGATATATTATTTTATAAATTTCTTCGTTAACTTTCTATAGAAATATTTGAGTAAAATAATATGCTCCAAAACATTAAAATTGATTAAGAAATAAAAAAAATGAGGTTTAATTAAATATTTTTCAAATTAACAATATTTACACTTGTGACGTCACGATTTTTTTGAACAAATTTTTTTTCATGTAGTTATGGACTATTATTAAGAACATTTCATTAGTTTTATCGTAGGACCTTTATAAATTATCAGATAATTTTTTGTTTTAAGTCCTATATCTAGCCAAAGACCCTCCTTAAATTCAGTAGTATTCTATGCATTTTTCATCATTTTTGATTGATCATAACTTTGTAATAGAGCAATATTTGTATATGATACAGGGCTTAAATTAAAGCTCTTTTAGTCATATTTTTAATCTTATTACACCATTTCTCTAGCAAGGAAACTTGTAGAATTATGATTCGAAGCATAGGTACCATTTTTTACTGAAATAATGCGTATTTTGAATATAAAATGTCATATCCTGACCCTAAGGGCCCATGACATGAAACTAAGGTGCTAGTCATCATTTGTAGGTACCCGAAACCACTTCCCAAAGCCTCATCGAAAACCGTTTCCCGCAGATTGTACTCTCCTAGTGGGTCTGTTAGAAGCAATCCGAGAAGTCATTAATGACAAAAGACAACTGGTTATGATTGTTCTGTTTTTTAACTTCAACAAAGCATTCCACATGATTTCTCCGTCAAAATTACTTGAATAATCAGGATGTAGTTCTCTAGGTCCGCAGTTCTGTGGATTAAATCGTATGTCACAGGACGTAACCAGAAAGTGGTTACCAAATCTAATGTGGAATGAGACTGGCTTACAACCAATTTGGGGGTACCACAGAGCTTGGTCGCGGAGCCTTTTCTGTTTAGTCTTTACGTCTTAACGATCTTAGTGATATTTTGGCAACTTATTAATATCGAAAGAGGGAACTGTCGGAAGGCATTGAACATCTTTATGCTGATGACCTGCAGATCTACACGCAAGTTACCAGGTATGATCTTCGTGGGGGCGTTGATTACTTGACAGCCGTTGCGCCGCCAGTGTCGGCTTGGGCTTCTCAGAACGTCCTTCGCCTCAATGTCAGTATAACACAGGCTATTATTTTTAGATTTGAATATAATATTAGTGAGCTGTAGATATTAAATCTCCAAGGCATTGAAGTGCAGGATAACGTTTCTATCTCATTTGTCCATACTATTATCAATCTCGGTGTTGTCATGAATTATAAATTAACATGGAAGCCGCAAATGGATGCAGTTAGCCGAAAGACTAACAGAGCCCTTCACAGGCTCAGATTCTTTAGATACTGTACCACCGAGCCGCTACGCAAGCAGCTTGCAAATGCTCTCGTATTTCACATCTAAATTACTGTTCCGTTGTGTATCTGGACGTGCCAAGAGAGCTTCAAACTATGCTTCAAAGATTGAAAAATTCATGTGTGAGGTACATTTGTGCCATTAGAAAGAATGAACACGTTACGCCCCATTGGAGGAGACTAGGCTGTTAAGTGTGAAAGAAAGAAGTGAGTAGTTTGCAGCGGTATTACTATATAGAGCAGTTTTAATCGGACAGCCGTCGTACCTTGTTGCCCTATTTAATAAAGAAATCAGTCCATGACCTTGGGTATGGATCCGAAGGAAATCACGATTCTGAAGTGTTGCTCCGATGTTGGCCTGACCTCGTTCAGCGTTTACGGTGCGCACCTCTGGAATTCGATGCCCCGCAACATTAGGTTTCTGCTATCACTTAGCAGGTTTAAGGCTGCGATACCTAAGTATGTTTTCGGGTCAGCAGATGCGATGTAAATAAACTTCATTAAAAATTCCGCTACTACTGTACTTACTGACGTAATAGTAATAAGAAATATGTAACAAGAAATGTGCAATAATAATATTGTAATATGTGACGTAATCCTGAGATTGATACCTGTGATATATTGATCTAAGAAAATGATTACCAAATGCTAGCTAATCTTTATGTATATACAATTGTACAAAATTTTTGACTTTCACAAAATAAATATCTTATCTTATATTATCTTATATCTATATATATATATATATATTGTTGAAGTATAGCAATAAGCTACTTATGCGCCCTCTGCCGTTCTATAGTGGGATATAGTAAGTAAGCGCGGAAGACGCCGCAGTTCTCCGCAGTCCTCCGAGCCGAGCGCACCGTTTGTTACAGAGATATTAATAAAGACGCTTTATAATATTCTACTACTCTGACATTTATTTACTAACCCTATAACTCTTACAGGTTATGGGATAGGCACGCGTTTCACTGCGCGATTTACGTAAATAAAAAGGAAGTCGAGGAGAGAGAGAACCGTCCTTGTCGCATTTTCTCTTGGCATCAGGTGCGAGGAGAAACGCACTAGAGAGTGCAACGTGAATAAAAAGGAAGTCGAGGAGAGAGAGAACACTCCTCCTCCCATTTCTCTCTTATTCTCGAGAGCGAGGAAAATCGCCTTCGAGAGCTCGAGAAGTGAGCGAAAGGCACCGCTGAGAAGTGTTGCTCGGACTACGAGGAGAGACGCACTCCTGGACACACGAAGGGTGCGAGGCGACACGCACTCGACGTGCTCCGAGTGCAGGGAGAGTGCGTGCTGGTGTTTCCTGTCTGTGAATAAATAACGGCGGAAGGTGCGACGGAGAAGTGGAGGAAAGGGTGCTCTCTTTAAAGCCTCGTTTTATACTGTAGCCAGTGTGAATCTAGCTTCTTCTAAGCAGACGCACTGCACAGCAAGGGTACGGCTGGCAAGTGCCGTTAGACGCCCACATGTACGTTTACTCTCCCTGTACCCTAGCTGAGAGATAAACAGAAGCATCGACTATATGTAGCCTCTGTTGAGCGGAAAAATACAGGCTGAAATATTATTTTGAAAACGAATAGCGTAGCGTATAAGATAATAACTTTTTACATTTTTTAACATCGTAATATAGTTTTTAATTCAAATAAAAATGTTGTGCGAAAGAATCAACTCGATAGCTTAATTCTAAAATGTAGTTTTAAGTATTCTGTTGTAATAATAATATTTACATATATGGTGATAATTTTAAGCATTTAAATATGAATGTTTATTCATTAATTAAAGTTTACATTATAGTAATTTTTACTGCAACCTTTTATTATACACACTTTGAATTTAAGTAAACGTAAATTAATATTATCTTTACTTTCATTACCTTTTCTTATTATTATTGCCATTCATACTATTTTAACATATATACACATTAATTAATTACTATAATTGTAATATGAGTTTTACCAAAAATAATAACTATATATATATATGTATATATATATATATAATTAGTAAATATTTTCACAATATTATCATTAATGATTTTTTATGAAATAACTATTATATTTTAAGATCATTTAGCAAATAATAATATAATAAACATTAATATTTTAAGTTAATATTAAGAAAATCAAATGTAAAATGCGAAAGATAGAGAAGGAGCAACAGAGCAAGCGAGAGAGAAGATCTCCCTATCTCTCTCTAAGAAAAAGCTCATCCCACCAAAAAAGGCCCGAGCCCAATACATAGCTGCGCGCGCTTTTTTAGCGACGCCCATATGAGGACCTTTTTACCCTCACTCTCTCTTCTTTTTTCTCTGTCTTAAGCATTAACCTAATAAGAGGAAAAGCGCGAAGGAGGAAGAAAAGGGAGGAAACGTTCATTGCTATTCGTCCTTTCTCACCCTCACTCCGTTCCCTCGACCCTTCTGCATAGGCAACATATGGCAGAAAACTGTTTAAAATGAGCTGGTCCAGAGGGTCTCACCAGCATTAGCTCACCCGACCCCGGGCAAGCTAGATGTCTCACCAGACTCGAACGTCTCACTCACTGACGCGCCTCTAGAGCAGTATCTGTTCAGGAATAGCGAGGTTTGTGCAAGGCGGGAGAGTATAACGTCTCACTCACTGACGCGCCTCTAGAGCAGTATCTGTTCAGGAATAGCGAGGTTTGTGCAAGACAGTATAGTTATAAACGTCTCACTCACTGACGTGCCTCTAGAGCAGTATCTGTTCAGGAATAGCGAGGTTTGTGCCAGACGGATTATTAAAAGGATATAGATCGTTGTAGACAGTTACAATAAATTCAAATATTACGGGTTAAAACACCCAAGATTAAATTCAAATATTACGGGTTGAAACACCCAAGAAATAAACTCAAATATTACGGGTTAAAAATACCCAAGAATAAAACAAATTATTCAAATAGAATTACAATTTAAATATCCGAAAAGTAATTATATTTTATTCACAATTTTTGTACCGATTATATTAAGATTTCTATTTCTTGTATAAATTGCTTTTAATAAATAGATTTATTACTAAAAAGATTCAAATTTAATAAAAGCACCTAATATATATATATATATATACATATACATATAAAATTGAACGCAATACATCACATGGTAATGCACCTCGTCGCTAGTCACTAGTATCGTATAGCATACCTGTGATTTCTATATATTCTGAACCTCGCGAGCTATTTTAGCTTACGTACGCCAGAAATATAGAACAACATACTTTAGTAATGCACCTCGCCATCATTTATGAAAGCGTAAAGCATACTAAGGCAATGTTTATGGATATACGCCTCGAGATTAATATTTAATCACGTACAGTGTATCCTACTAATAAAATTTATTTTCGATCCTCACAGGTATACCAATATAAATATCCCAAGGTAATAAAATAATCAGTAAGAGAAAGAGACATCATTCCTAAGAATTGAAGTAAGGCCAGAATGCTCATTACGAGGGTTCAAAAAACTAATTACATACGATTTGCCTAGAGACCCTGGCTATTATGCGAAAGCATAGGCCAAAATAAAAGGCGCGTTTAAAAGCTTTAGTAGCTTTAGTCTTATTTGTAGTCTGTTGGACATCACAATAATTTATTTCCGCCCTGGGAATAATTAATCCCATGGGGCATATGGATCAAAATACATAATTATACAAAAATAAAATACATAAACAGGTGCAAGTAGAATAACATTCTATATATGTCTATAATCGCTTGTAACGAATTATATAAACATTTATACGTATGTAAATATATATATATATATATATATATATATATATATATATATATATATATATATATATATATATATATATATATATATATATATATATATATATATATATATATGTGGCTCTTTGGCTAATAATATAGTGCAGACATAACAATCAGAAGAGTAACAAAGATAACAAAAGTAATACAAAGAGTAACTTAAACTAAGGTATAATATAAGAAATAGGTCGATTTGTGCTATGACAATTTATACGGAATATTCATAACAATGGCTTATCACAAATTTTGCGAAGGGTCAGACTCGACATCACGGTTTGTGAGGTGATTGAATAGGAGGGACTTTACGGTTTGAAGGGATGTGGTGGCATAAGGGAGGGAGGTAATATTGTTAGGTAAACTGTTCCAGAAATAAGAGGCAGCTATTGCGAAGGAGTTGGCATACAGGGTGGTTGAGTAAGGACGGATGAGAAGAGGTTCAGTACGTAGCCGAGCTGACCTGCGGACTTCGCAATCGGCAGTAAGAATTAAATTGTTCTTGGGGTAGCTAGGACAAGCCGTTTTGAGTATCGAAAATGTCAAGGCACCCATGAAGTACTCACGACGGGCCTTTACCGTGAGCCACCCTAATCGTTTTCGATAGGGGGTAACATGAGCCTTCCAGGGAACATTACCAAAGACAAAGCGAGTGCACGCATTCTGCGCACGCTGAAGTCTCAGGTCCTGTTCACCTGTCAGGCCATGGTAAACAAGGCAGGCATAGTCAAAGTGGGGGAGAATGAGTGAATGGACTAATGATTTGCGGATACTAAATGATAGGGCACGCTTGTGGGGGCGTAAGCTCCTTAAAGTGCCGAATACTTGCTGGCAGATGTGGGATACTTGCCTGCCCCAATTAAAATCAGGAGTCAACCAAACGCCTAAGTTTTTTACTTCTTTTACGAAAGTAATTGTCATGCCATTGACGGAGATTGTTGGCAGGAGATCAAGGTTCACCAAAGAAAGATTCAGAGTGCTACCAAGAAGCATGGCTTTAGTTTTTGCTAAATTTAATGTGAGCCCATTCCTAGCCGCCGAATCTGCGATGGCCGCACAGTCAATCGCAATTTTATTAATCGCATCAGCTACTTCGTGACGAGTGCAGCTTCTATATATTTGAGTATCATCCGCGTAGATCATATGTTTGGTGAACCTGAGTACTCTGGGGAGGTCGTTGATGAAAATGGCGAACAACAGCGGACCGAGAACAGAGCCTTGAGGCTCTCCAGCCCACGTGGCAATCCAGTCAGAGATGCTGCCACCCTCATCAACAACAGCCTGGCATCTGTCAGCAAGATATGAGATGAACCACTGTAATGAATGATCACTAATTCTAAATGAGCGCAGTTTATGGATTAATATGTGGTGAGGAATCCTATCAATCGCCTTGGAGAAGTCAAAAAGAATTAATATGGTAAATCGAGAATTATTCATCCAATGTGACGTCATCAAGAACCCCGAGCTATGCTGCTTGAGTGCTGTGACTTGTTCTAAAGCCTGCTTGACGCGGAATGAAAAGATTATACTTTTCGATGTGAGATATTAGCTGTTTTGACAAAATCTTTTCTAGGAGCTTGGAGCACTCCGACAGCCTCGCAATGGGTCGGCGGTCTGACACATTAGAAGGGGATGGAACTTTGGGGATTGGAGTGATGTATGTAAGGAGAGGGAGTGATAAATATAGAGAAAAGAGAATAAATATAAAAAAAAAGAGTGAATGCATTCAAAAGAGCGAAGGGAGACTGTTAAATGACAAAGAGCGTCATGAGTATTAAAGTGAATGAGTAAATGATACAGAGTGCCATGAGTGAAAAAGTAAGTCATTAATTGACTGAGTGATAGAGCAAAATAAAAAAAACTTTCTGGGATCCAGCGGAGTGAAAGCTAAATAATTATTTATAGAAGTCTATAAATATTAATTCACTAAGAGAAAGACTATTACGCTCAATACACATATCTCTCTTCAACTTTTACTCTAGAAGAATAACAAGCATTGCAGTATAATCTCTCGTTACAGGACCTGATTCAGCTCTGTAGAAAATACTGGATAGAGTGTTGCTACGTACAGCAGAAAAGAAGTGTGTAGACACTTCGAGGGTATATGTTTCTAGATGAGCGACTGGAAACATATATTTCTCAGTGACCACAGAAACGGTCAACAAATTAATCACGCAAAATAACGAAAACATGTTCCAAATATTGGAGGAAATGCAGGAGAAGTTCCTCCTGAAACAAACTAAACAGATCACGGAGTTTGTTCACCAACTGGTGCAAGGACTGTTCGAGTACGCTGCCTGGTCGTTGGGGAAGAAACCGTTCCCGGGCTTACGGAGGCGTCCAAAGCAGTAGATCGGGGTGCTCAGTCCATACCTGAACCTCTCGCCGCACACAGTGGAGATAACACTGAAAATGAACCCAGTGCTGAGAAGGACGGTGCAGCTGAGGAGATACAGTGGAGGGAGTTTGATGAGGCGGAGTCGACAAGGAAGTCCCCAGACTCACATAACAGACTCGAAATAGTTTAGGTAGAAATACCTAATCCGCCGTTTGAAATACTAGGAGCGGTCAAAAGCAGCGAGGCCATGTCCCAAGCGGAGGTTCAGCTTCTTCTAGATAAGTTGCCTGACATGTCCGGTCCTAGGCAGGGCCAAATTCATGAACCGGGAGTGTCAGGTGACACATCCGGAGAACTGGTGCAACAGAACTCTCCGCGGGGACAGAGGTCGTCGCTGAAGGAGGGAGAGATCCCGGAGTCGCCCAGATCGACCCAACAACCAAGGGTAAATCCTCAGTCTGGAGTAAGTAAAATAATTTCTACTACAATTTCTAATAAATGAGAAAATAATCAGTTAGAATTAAATTTGGAAAATGCTATTAAAGTAAAATTAGAGGAATTACTAAAATAGAAAATTGAGAATCAAGGAAATGAGATTAGATTAAATCAATTAACTCAAAAAATACAAATTGAAATGCATAATGGAAGTTCAGGAGTGAACAGAAATTATAAATTAAATATGTCTACCAAATTGGAGATTTTTGAAGACTACTTGATGTCTGAATAAAAATAAAGAAATTAAACTATGTTCTTGATCATGAAAAGAGTATTAATCAAAATTCTGAAAAATTGAAAGATGATAAAGAAAAAGTTAGAGACATATTAATAAATCATATTGATATGATTTATTATACAAAAATAGTAGAAGTAAGAGAATCTACAGAAATTATAAAAAATTAAGAGAACATAAGAGGGTAGAGTAGGAAACTAACTCTATCTCAGCAAGGAAAAATAAGTACGGTTTAAAATTCAATCCTGCTACAGAAACTGGCTCATAGGTTTGGGATAAGTTTGAAGAAAAAATCAGAACTTTTGATAATATACCTGGAGTAGAAAAACTAAAAGAGAAAGAAAAGAGAGACGTGTTCTTACAAGCGGTGGTAGACAAAATTCCAGATATAAACATTGCGGACTGTGTTGCCAGGCAAAAGGCAGCGAAATGTCATATTCGCAATTAAAAGACTTTATCTTACAGGTTGAGTCCACGTGGCCCAAACGAGATTTGCTCAGAACTGCGCATGTTTGCTCGAGGAGGCAGAGAAACAGCAGGAGACAGGAGCAGCCAAAGCACTTCTCGTCAAACCCACAGAAGGTGCTTCTTATGTGGTGTGAGAGGCCACATAGGCAGCGAGTACCCTAATCCGGGACAGATTTTCGGTTTCTCGTGCAAGGAGGTGGCGGGGCATATCTCCAAAGACTGCCTAAAAAGAAAAGCCGAATGGCCGGTTAACCCTCATCCTAACAAAAGGTTCAAGAGGGGAGAAACGCAGCGACCTGCACAACCGGCATCACATGCCAGAAGGTCGGGCAGACCTCAGAGAAGCTTCGGGAGTCGAGGCAGAGGAGGAAACAGAGGCAGCAGAGGAGGCCGAGGCAGAGGCTCGCACGGAGGTGCATACTACAACCGAGCTCGTGGAGGAAGCCAAATGACAGCTGCCCACTTCAGTTCTACAGAAAATTCGACCTTGCAGACGAGGTCGGATAACTATTCAGGTGAGGATGTAATATCTCCTTATAAAGCGAACTGTAAGATAATTGTAGGTAGTACAGAGAGCGACATTAGT
This sequence comes from Gastracanthus pulcherrimus, assembly GCA_949152435.1. Lineage (NCBI taxonomy): Eukaryota > Metazoa > Arthropoda > Insecta > Hymenoptera > Pteromalidae > Gastracanthus > Gastracanthus pulcherrimus. Next base: position 88,169,129 of record OX424576.1, read on the forward strand.
AACAAAAAGCATACAAATAAAGTAGTTAAATTCATAGTAGACACACATTGAGTAGGAATTATTAAAATCAAAACAACAGAAAGAAATGAATTATGATTAAATGATGTAATTTATACAACACGTTTTCAACATGGCGGCGGGAGGGAGATATCCTCCGGATAAGAACAGTAAAAAGTTTCTGAAATGTCACTCACAGAATGAAGTAACAACAGTTATTTGTATTATATGTGATAATCCGTACCACCAAAGTTGTGCAAAACAAAAAAGTCTAATTTTTATTAGTGAAAGACTAATAATATGCCAAGAACACAAAAACATAACCTCAAAAGTTGATGAAGAGGTTTTGAGTGAATCAACAAAGGCAATGATTGCACAAATAAAATCGAGGCAATCAGAAGAAATAAGGAAGGAAATACTTAAGGAATTAGAGTGTAAATCACAAAACCTACTCAACTCAAGAGTGAGAGATAGTGCAGCTGATCTTGAAATCATGCAAAAAGAAAATGAACTATTAAAACAACTTAACAGAGAACTTGTTGAAAAAATGATCTACTGAAAGAAATTATATGAAAACAAAAAAGTTACCAAAGAAGCAATAAATCTTTTGCTGAAATAACAAGTGCTGTTAAACCTCTACAAAAACGAGTTCTAAAACTTATAGTTAAAACCTTAAATAATGCAAGACAAACAGATGTCAAAAAAAGTATAGTACAATGTTTAATAGATGAGAAAAGCATTCAAACAAAAGAAATATACAGCAAACATAAAGATGATATTGTTATTAAATGTATGAATAATGACTGTGTTGAAAATGCTGAAAGTTTATTAAAGAACAGCCTAGATGGAGATTTTGAAGTGAAAATAGAACAATTAAATAATCCAAAAATTAAAATAGTTGGAATTGATAACAATATGAATATGGATGAGAATGAAATTGAAGAAGATATAAACATAATATAAGGAATTTCGCAAATTTTAATACTAAAGCTCAGGTGTTACACTTGTATACAAACAAGATGACAAAACTCAGTAGCGTTTTAGTGGAAGTGACAGCTGAAATTTATAAAAACATCAGAGATAACAAGAACAGAATCTTTATTGGATGTCAAAGCTGTAGCGTTTTTGACCTGATAAATATAAAATCATGTTTCAACTGTGGTAGGTTGGGACACAATGGTACAAAGTGCATTAATACAATAACATGCCTAAAGTGTGCAAAATATCACAAAACTATTGAGTGTGATAATGAAGTATTAGTATGTATAAACTGCAGTTACAGCAATAAGAAATTTAATACAGTTAATACGTGTCATAATGCAGCAGATATAAATTTATGCGAAATAATAAAAAAAAAGATTAAAAAATTAATTGGAAACACTGATTATCCTGTGATACTTACATTACCAACAGTGTATACAATACCGAAGCATAATCAACTGAAGATAAATAACCAACAAAAAGAGAATGCAAACAATATGCAAAGTGAGAAATTTTCTCAACAACAGCAACAACAGCAGCAAGAACAACAGCGAGAACAGCAACAAAACCAACAACGGCAGCAACCATAGCAGCAAGAACAGCAACAAGAACAACAACAAAATGTTCAACAGCAGCAAAAACAACAAATAGTAACAAGAAATAGCACAAGAAAAAATACAAAGACTTAAGTTTTAAATAATTAAATATGGATTTTGAATTTCTTAATAAAATACAACAAGACTGTATTCAAAAGGAAAAAACATGTGACAATATCAATTGTCTAAATAAAATCATTAACAATAAAAATGATATTATAATGCATGTAAATATAAGAAGTATGTCTGCAAATTTTGATAAGTTAAAAATTCTATTACAAAGTCTAACTAGTAGACCATGTATTGTTATATGCACTGAAACTTTTGTACAAGTAAATTATAAAATACACGATTTAGAGGGATATAATAGTTATTATAATGAAAGTAACTTAAATCAGAATGATGGTGTCATGGTTTTTGTTGATAAGAATATTGTACACAAAACTAAAATTATTAAGTATGGAAAGATTAAAATAATAAATACTCATATCACATTAAATGATAACAGTAGTATGGAATTTTTCGCTGTATACAGATCTCATCACATACCTAAGGCAGAATTCATTCTAGATTTAAACATGTTCTTGAATGATAAGAGAAATACTAAAAATCATTTAGTTATAGGTGATTTTAATATTGATTTACTAGAATCTGATAATATTAGTAAAGAATTCCTCTGTAACTTCTTACAAAATGGATATTTTTCTGGTTTCGTGAGAATTGCAAGGCCACCTATAGGAAACTGTAAAGGATCTTGTATTGATAATATCTTCATTAAAACTAATAGCCTATAAGTACACATACATATAAATTAAAACATTCTTTAACAGACCATTACCCTATTTTTATTGCTATAAACAAGATTAAGACTAAAAGTAAAGCACCCACTAAAATAATAGACTATAAAAAATTAAGAAACGTTGCCAAGACAATAAATTGGAATAGAACTATGTCAATACTTGATCCTAATATTGCTACTGATACACTGTTAAGCGAAATAAAAAAATGCATTGAATTAGCAAAAATAAAATTGAGGAAAGATAATAAGAAACAAAGGAAGAACTGGATTACAGATGCTATAATAAAATCGTGTGATACTAAAGAATTTTTGTATAATTTATGGCAGATGGATCGTGAGAATGATCAACTTAAAGTACAGTACAAAAGATATGCCAAAATATTAGATAAGGTAATTACAGATGCCAAAGTTAAATACGATAAAAGTCTTATCCAAAATAATACAAATAATCCCAAAAAACTGTGGGAAATTATAAACACAAAAATAGGGAAAAAAATAAAATCTAATGATACTATTAATTATATTAAAGTTGATAGTGAGAAAATAACAGATAAACGTTTAATAGCTAATAATATGAACAAGTATTTTTGTGAAATAGGTAAAACAATTGAGTGAGAAAATTGATAAATATTCGGATGCTGATTTAAAATTACGAGATATGAATGCAAGCTCCATCTTCTTAAAACCAACTAGTGCGCATGAAGTTGCAAATATTATTAATAATTTAAAATTAAAAAATGGAGGAGTTGACAAAATAAATACCAAAACTTTAAAAATACTTTGCAACAATATTGCTGAACCTTTAGCGAATTTAATTAATTCTTGTATTGAAAACGCTGTATTGCCTGATGCACTAAAACAAGGGGAAATTGTTCCTATATACAAGTCTGGAGAGAAGCATAATATATCAAATTATAGACCTATTTCATTAATATCAAATGTAGCTAAAATTCTTGAAAGAATTTTATATAACAGAATTTATGATTTTATTAAAAAAAGTAATATAATATCTGAACACCAATTTGGTTTTATGAAAAAAATAGGTACAAAGAATTCTCTCAATTACATAACAAATACACTATACAATAACTTGGATCAAAGTAATCCGATACTTATAACGTTTCTAGACTTAGCAAAAGCTTTTGATACTGTAGATCATACAATATTATTAGATAAACTTTATTGTTTAGGAATAAGAGGAAAGGCGTTGGATCTACTTTCAAGTTATCTTAATGATAGATATCAAGTAGTTAAAATAAATGTTAATGAAAGTGATAGCATGTTAATAAATACGGGTGTTCCACAAGGCATAATATTAGGACCTCTACATTTTATACTATACATTAATGATATCCTGAAAGTGATCCCCCTAGAGACAATATTGTCATATGCCGATGACACTGTAATAATAGTAAATGGTAATACTTGGAGTGAAGCGCAAGCAACTATGAATAAGTATTTAATAAAAATTGATAAGTGGTTAGCATTAAACAAATTATCTTTAAATGTTGAGAAGACTGTTGTTGTGACCTATGGTAACTACATTGATAGTGTTCCACCTCAAATAGATATCAAGATTAAGGATAGAAATATAACTAGAGTAGAAAAGTGCAAATATTTGGGCATAGTATTTGACTACAATCTGAAGTGGGATAAACACGTTCAATATATAATACAAAAAACGAAATATCTAGTCTATATTTTCTATAAAATTGCCAAATCAATGCCAACAGAAATATTAAGAATGATATATTATGCATTTTTTCATAGTATAATAAGTTATGGAATATTAGCTTGGGGTGGAGCTTATAGAAATAATAGAGATTTATTGCAAAAATTACAGAAAAAAATTTTGAAAGTTATTAATAAGAACAATTTTGTTGAAGATAATCCTATGAACTTGGAACAACTATTTACTTTTGAGGCGTTAAAATATCATTATACAGACCTAAAAAGCCAATATCTTGCATCAACTAGTATAACTAGTAGAAAAAACTTAACTATACCTCAAAATAGCAAAAGGGTAAGCGACAAAAATAGTTTTAAAAAAGCAATTACAACTTTTAACAATTTACAAAATGAGTTTAAAACTTTAAATATAACTAAAACTAATTAAGAAGCGCTGTGATACAATTTTACTGTTTTGTATATAATTTATCGCTTTATATAAAAATACGAAAATTGTTAAGAAACTAAAATTTTATATGCTTAGTTTTTAAGTCAGTTTTAGTTTTAAGTTGGTATTAAGTATATATATATATATATATATTTATTTATTTAATATTTTGTATAATTCTTTTTTTTTTTATGTTATGTCTTAATACCAGACCTGCGTATAGGTAACTAAGTTTACCACTGCAGGGTTTTTCAGTTTGTATATAAACTGTATCTCTTTCTGGTTTTCAATAAACAAATAAATAAATAAATACAAAACATTTATCAGAAAATTTACTTTCATTGAGACAATTTGTGGACGAAGGTTTGAAAATTTATTTAGATAATAAAGGGATCAATATCTACGACCCAGTGGCCAGAAAGAGTCTGATTACCGGCATTTATCAATCACCATTTTGGATAGTCAAACCAATAATATCTAACTATAACAAAAATAATGAAACCACAAATGAATTAAGTTCCAATTTCAATGGAAATGCGTGTTATCACTCGTACAATACTAGGAGTTCTAAAGTTAATGGAGAAAAGAAAAGTGACGATAGTGAAAACAGAGCAGAGAGTAATATGGACAAAAGTACGGAAGTCTTAATAAATTCCCGAATTTAGGAAATTGAAACAAGTAAAGAGTGTAATTCGGAAAAAGAGACAACTAATCAACTAAATGGTTTATTAAATACATTAATAAATAGGAAATTGCACAAATTAAATGAAGAATCAGAAATTGAAGTAAATTTAGATGTTGACTATAAAAATAATGTATTTGGTGAACCAAAGAGATTAACCCAGACGATGTTGTGGCACATGAGATTGGGTCACGCATCTAGGACTTATCTGGTAAACTTTGCAAAGGATTATCCAGAGTTATTAAAATCAAATGATATAAGTCAAGATAAGAGTATATCTGAGTGTGAGACATGATTAATATCCAAAAGTACAAAATTGCCATTCTATCAGGTAAGAACTAGAGCAACCAAACCATTACTGGTAGTTCATGCTGACACAATGGGACCAATAAGTCCCACTGCACACCCTAAAGAGTTTAGGTTTCTGCTTATTTTGATTGATGATCATTCGCGAGTAGCTCTAAACTATCCGTTACGTAGGAAGAATGAGGCTCCTAAATGCATAGAAGAATTCGTGCGGAGTATTCGTAACTTCATAGGATCAAACGAGAAATTATGTTATCTGAGATGCGATAGAGGAACTGAGTTTACAGGTTCAGAAACAGTAGAAATATTGAATAACTTGAGTGCTGAATTGCAACTAGTCTACCCAGATACTCCAGAACACAACGGAGTGACAGAAAGGTTTATTAAAACGTTAGAAATGAGAATAAGAGCGATGATGTTTGATTCAGGCCTGCCACAGAGTATGTGGGATTTAGCTGTTAAGGCAGCCACGTATACATACAATAGGACACCTCACAAATCAGTTGAAATGAGTATTCCTCTGAATAAGTTAAACTCCACTTATAGAGAAGATCTAAATCAAATGAAAAGATTTGGTTAGGTAGCTTTTGTAAAAATTCCGAGAAATACAGGTATTAAGTTTTCAGCTCAAGCAATCAGAGGATTTGTAGTAGGTTATTTACAAACAGGTTATGTTATTTATGCACCAGAATAAAATAAATTCTACGAAAGTAGACAAGTTAGATTTGTTGACAGCGTGGTTTACAAAGATTTTTATAACAAGCAAGCAGAGATTGTGGGTCAACAGCTGACCGCTGAAACACCCATTGAGCTGTGTGGTGAAATAGATGTTAACCAGGTTAAGTCGTCAGATTCAGAGGGAGAAGTAGAGACTCTAAGAATAAAAGAAATAAAGGACCAACAGAGTAAAGAGAACTTAGAACCAATAATTTATTTCACTATGGGAGAAAAACCAGAAAAATTATTAATTGATGGGGACACCAGCGATGTAACATTTCACGCGCTGTTAGCCAAGATACAAGGGGATCCACAAACATACAGGGAGGTTGTATTTTCGGCGGATAGAGAAAAATCACAAGTAGCAATAGAAAGTGAATTAAAAGCTCTCAAAGATAAATAGGTATATAGAATAGTAGAAAGACTACAAACTAATAACAAAAGTTCATAACCGAATATAATTAGCTCCAGGTGGATATTCAAAAGAAAGGTAGATAGCTCAGGAAATGAAAGATACAAAGGTAGACTAGTAATCAGAGGATTTCAGGATAAAAATGAGTATGAATTACGTGAGACGTATGCGCCGGTTTCTAGACTCTCACTAGTCAAAGCCTTTCTAGTGATTTAATTGCTTATTCTGATGTGAGTCTGTCAGACTGAAAAAACTCGTTAACAACATGTGGATCGGTGGTTAAGGTATTCGGAGATTCAATAGCATGGAGAACATATAAACAGGGTAGTGTAGCGTTGTCAACATGTCAGGCAGAATATGTGGCAATAAGTGAAACAAGCTAAGAATTAATGTCCATGCATAATTCAGTAAAATTTATTCTGGGAAAGGATCTTTATTCTATGACATTATTTTGCGATAATTTAGCGACCAAAGCTTGTGCTGAAACGACTGAGTTAAATAGATTAAGGCACATGGTAGAAAGAAAAGAACATTATGTGAAAGAATGTGTAGATAGAAACTATGTTAAAATAGAATGGGTCAGTTCTAAACAACAATTAGCAGATATATTTACAAAAGCTCTTTCTACAGAAATGCACAGTAAACTCATCCTAAAATTATTAAATATTAATATTTAATTATGTGTATAATTACAAGAGAAAATGAAACTCAAGACAGCTGGGACTAAATGAGAAAAAGAAAAAAAAAAGGCGCTAATCAAAGAGGGAAACTCACCCTATAAGACCAAGTCTAGTCAAGACTGGAGACACTAAAAGTTCCTATTGAAATTTAGAATATAAGACGAGAATTGTTATCAGATTCTATTAATATATATATTGTGAAAAAGTAGTTAGATTGAGAGGGAGTGTTGAAGTATAGCAATAAGCTACGTATGCGCCCTCTGTCGTTCTATAGAGGGATATAGTAAGTAAGCGGGGTAGACGCCGCAGTTCTCCGCAGTCCTCCGAGCCGAGCGCACCGTTTGTTACAGTGATATTAATAAAGACGCTTTATAATATTCTACTACTCTGACATTCATTTACTAACCCTATAACACTAAGATATATATATATATATATATACACGGTGACCCATTTTAATTGCTGCACCCGGATTTCTCGGAACCTAAGCCAGATAGGGAAAAACGGTTCAGACAAAAGTTCTAGGGGACAAACGGGGCCACACAATGGCGCTAACGTCTCTGACCTTGAACTAGACCTTTAAGGTTATTTCAAGGTCAAAGTGGTTTTTTCGTATGGGAACACCTAGTTTTGACCCTGGATTCGGAAAGAGCGGGAAATTTTTCGTTCAAAATCAAAGGGAAAAAGGGTTTAGACAAAAGTTGTAGGGGACAAACGGGGCCACACAATGGCGCTAACGTCTTTGACCTTGAACTTGACCTTTAAGGTTATTTCAAGGTCAAAGTGGTTTTTTCATATAGGAACACCTAGTTTTGACCCTGGATTCGGAAAGAGCGGGAAATTTTTCGTTCATAATCATATTGTCAAATCAAGGTCAAACTCCGAAATGTCGGTTTAAAACCGTTTTTTTCCATGAACCACAGGCTAAGCTAATTCAAATTGATCGTAGGCTTAATAGGGGAACCCAAAACTTACACATCCTAGTAAACAAAACTCAAACTCGCACATCCTAACCCCATAAAGTTCGTGCCCTTACATACTAAACTGTTACACCCCAGTCCCACACAACCATACCCCACACCCCCCAGCCTCACACATCCCTACCCCACGCATGCTAATCCTACACACCCCAAACCCACACATCCTGAATCCTGAAAAATTTTTCTCAACGGCAAAATGATTTTTTTAACGGTAACTTTAAGTTCGTTGAAGCTTCTGTTATAAATGTATTAACCTTACTTTTCGCGCTACCCAGAAACAACGACGTGGACGTAGTAAGGATTGTTTCCTTTGGGGTGCTTGATTAAAGTGAGTCCCCTTGCCTCTCACTGTTCGGGGTGCTTGATTATAGTGAGTCCCCTTGCCTCTCACTTTTCGGGGTGCTTGATTATAGTGATTCCCCTTGCCTCTCACTGTTCGGGATACTTGATTATAGTGAGTCCCCTTGTCTCTCACTGTTCGGGGTATTTGATTATAGTGAGTCCCCTTGCCTCTCATTGTTCGGGGTGCTTGATTATAATGAGTACCCTTGCCTCGCACTGTTCGGGGTGCTTGATTATAGTGAGTCCCCTTGCCTCTCACTGTTCGGGGTGCTTGATTATAGTGAGTCCCCTTGCCTCTCACTGTTCGGGGTGCTTGATTATAGTGAGTCCCCTTGCCTCGCACTGTTCGGGGTGCTTGATTATAGTGAGTCCCCTTGCCTCTCACTGTTCGGGGTGCTTGATTATAGTGAATCCCCTTACCTCTCACTAATGTAAATAAATTTTTATTTAACCTCGAAGCAAGTGTTCGAAATGACGACCATTTGCTTCAAGACACATAGTTAAACGCCTTTGAAAATGGCGAACGGTTTTCTGCAAAGTTTGTTTCGGAATGGCAGCGCATGCTCGACGAATCCTATCCTGCATATCTGCTCTTGTAGTGGGTTGTTGCTCAAAAACAGCATTTTTTAAATACCCCCATATTTATTTCTATTTAGAAATATGGTGATGTAAGATCGGGTTAGCAAGCAGGCCAGTTAACCGGACCTCATCGACCAATCCATCTGTTACCATTGTGCTCATTCAAAAAAGCCCTTACAATTCGCGAAATGTGGTGGTGCGCCGTCCTGCTGGATCCATATTCTTCGTCGAGTTTCTAAATCAACATCTTCCATCAATCCAGGTAGTCCATCTCTTATTAGCGTCAAATAGGTATGTTGATTTAAATTTTCTTCAAAAAAATAAGGACCAATCAAATATCCATTGATAATCCCGCACCATACCATAATACTCCAACGTCTTTGATGGTTTACAGTTCTGACCCAATGAGGATTCACATTAGACCAATAATGGCAATTATGCCTATTCAGTTCCCCATCACTTTGTAATTTTGCCTCATCAGAAAAAAGAACAAAGTTAAAAAAGTCGGGATCATTTTCTATCATTCGTAAAGCCCATTGCCAAAACACAATACGCTGTTGGAAATGCTCAAACTGTAGCTCTTGAACCAAAGTAATATGATACGCGTGATATTGAAGCACCTTCATAATTCTTAAAAAAGTATTTCTTGGAATACCAATTTCCATTTTGACTCGACGAGCCCTAATGTGTGGGTCAAGATGAATTATTGCAACGATAGTTACAACTCGATTATCATTTTCATCATACTCATGGCGCCTACGTTGGCGAACCATGTATCCACCACGAGCTCTTTGAGTTAAACGTCTGATAGCTCTATTGTCAGGGTGTCGTTTGTCAGGATAGCTTTTAGCATAAAATCTTGCCGCACCACGATAATTATTTTGGCTTGCTCCTAAAACCAAAATCATATCAACGATCTCGTTGGGCGGATAGTCAGCCATTCCAGAGCCAGCTATTAATTACTATTAAATTTAAATAGTAAAATGTTATCAAAAATATTAATAATTATAAGGCTCGCCCGTATACGGTCGCGCCTAAACAGGAAAAACGTTGGAAAATTACGGTAATTTTATTTAGCCAACTGTATTTGCCATAAATACTTCGTTTGTAACACTTTTTTAATTTTTAAATTAAAATAATCGTCAAAACATTAAAGGTATTCAATAAAGCATTATTTCTTATTTTGATTGCAAATAAAACTAAAACTTCCTTTTATTTTTTTGTTTTATGTAAATAATGTGAATTAGTAGCGTTCGAATTTCAGAAATACTAATTTTGATAATGTAATCATTAAAAACACATCTACGAAGGAAATAGGTCCCGTCAATGGTTCTTTTAATTAAATCTGAACTGCTCACCGATTTTAAGATTTTCCGCCCATTTTTAATATTAAGTTTTTTTTTTAATAGTTCGATTCTAAAAAAAATAGCTACGATGCTTTTTGTACAAAACAGAAATGTTGTATCTTTATTTTTTAGGAAGTTATGAGTTTTTTTTGTAAAAAGAATCACATTTTTATAAAAATTAGAATAATTAATAAAAAATGCAAATACAAAGTAAAAATTTAAATTAAAGAAAAAAATAGGATATGTGAGTTTGGGGTGTGTGGGTTTAGGGTGTGTTAGGTAGGAAAATGTTGGTTAAGGATGCGTGAGTTTAAAGTTTGCGGATCGAATGTTTTTGGTTTTGAGATTTGTGGGGTTAGGATTTGTGAGTTGGAATTTGTGGGTTTCCATTTTAATCTCAAGGTCAAATTGACTTCACTTCGGATTGTTTTTGCCTAGAAATCATAAAAAAATAAACAATTTTAAAAATTTATTTACAGCCTACGATCAATTTGAACCAGCTTAGCCTGCGGTTCATGGAAAAAAACGATTTTAAACGGACTTTTCGGAGTTTGACCTTGAACTGACCTTGAAATGACCTTGAAAAAATTTTTCTCAATATTATTTTGAACGTAAAATTTCCCGGTCTTTCCGAATCCGGGGTCAAAACTAGGTATTCCCATATGAAAAAACCACTTTGACCTTGAAATAACCTTAAAGGTCAAGTTGAAGGTCAAAGACGTTAGCGCCGTTGTGTGGCGCCCTTTGTCCCCTACAACTTTTGTCTGAACCGTTTTTCCCTATCTGGCTTAGGTTCCGAGAAATCCGGGTGCGGCGATTAAAATGGGTCACCGTGTATATATATATATATATATATATATATATATATATATATATATATATATATATATATATATATATTGAGATGTTGAATAAGTTCTTGCTGTTTCTTCATGAACATGAATGCTATTTAAAAAAAATAGTAAAAAAACATGTCACTCAAAGTATTGTCCATCGCTAGCTACTACTTTTTCCCATCTTTCTGGTAGCATTTGAATTCCACATCGGTAAAATGTCACATCTTTTGAGGCTATCCAAGGGTCGACTCATTTTTTGGCATCTTCATAAGAATGAAGGTGCCGCTCAGCAAGATCAAGTGCCATCGATCGGAACAAGTGATAATCAGAAGGGGCAATGTCTAGTGAATACGGCGGATGGGGCAGGACTTCCCATTTAAGCGTTACCAAGTAGGTTTTCACCGGTTTTTCAACATGCACTTTGTCATGTCTCTCCGTATATAGCGGCCGTTTTTCCTTCAATGCATAGCTCAAACGCATCAATTGTAGTCGATAGCGATCTCCTGTAGTAGTTTCATCCGATTTGAGCATCTTATAATCAGCTACACCCATCTGATCCCACCAAACGCAGAGCAGAACCTTGAAATCATGGATATTCGGCTTTGCCGACGATGTTGATGCATGGCCGGGCTTATCCCACGATTTTTTACGTTCAGGGTTATTGTAGTGTATCCATTTTTCATCGCCCATCACAATACAATGCAAGAAACCTTTCCTGTTCTGCCATTGAAGCAGCTGTTCACATGTGAAAAGACGCCGTTCAACGTCTCTCGGCTTCAAGTCGTATGGCACCCAATGTCCTTGCTTCTGAATCATTCCTAATGTTTTCAAACGCTTCGAAACTATGGTGTGATCAACTATCAATTCTTCGTCTTCAAACTTTTTCGGTGCACCAGAGCGTTATTTACCTTCAATATCAAAATCATTGTTTTTGAAGCGTCTAAACCAATCACTTAATGTTGTTTCCGATAGAGCATGGTCACCGTAAGTCTCAACAAGAATTATGTGTGCTTCAGCTGGAGATTTTTTTTAATAAAGCAGCGCAGTACAATTACTCCGCAAATACTCCTTTTTTTCACGAAATTTGATGTGTTTAACACTATGAAAAAATAAGTTGTTTACACTTCAGCGAAATGACATATACTGAATTTCAAGCTTGCTTATAGTACTTCTATATAGATGTGTTACCACCTTCAACTATATGCATGCAGTACTAGTAACGTCAACTCTTGGATAATAGCGAGAATATATATATATATATATTTTTTTTTTTTCACTAACATAAAAGTACATTATTTTATTAACAATCTGACAAATTATATTTGAGCCATACATATAATATTGAAATAACGTACCTGAAAGGAATTTACAAGAACCTCTAATACGGTTGAATTTTTAAATAATTTTTTTTCCATTATCTGATCTTCTTTTTGCGATCTGAAAAAATGTTATAATTATATAACTATGTTAGACGTTTGTAATTAATATTTAATTATATATCAAAGTATAAGAAAGTTGTAATGAGTCACGAATAACTCACAAGTAATACAGCGCGGAGAATGGGTCAAGTATCGCCATCTGACAGCCGCGCGTTTCAACAGGTAGTCAAGAGAGAGTAGATGGACAAAGGCCATTATCGCTAACGCTATCGTGCCGCGCATCACGCTTTCGGATTGCTCGCCGCCATCTTGGCAATTCTCCCGCTCCGCAATTGCACGTATTCGTGCTTGGGCTGTGCTGTGAACACGCATGCTACACTCGACCTACGCGGTACTCGACCTACGCCGGATGAACAAAGCGACGGGTCGGTGAGCGCCCTGCGAACGTATCGTCTCAAGGCCACGAGAGCCGCGCAGCCCAGGCAGCTAAGCGATTCTCGGTGAGGATGTAATTTGACCGAACAGAGGCCTGCGGGCAACCTTCGGCGAAGGACATATGACGGTGCTATTTTACGAGATTCTGGGCTGTGTCGACGCCAAACACCGTCAGACGTAGTACGTTAAACTTAGTCACGTGGACTGCAGCTTCGATAACCGTCTAGAAAGCAATCTACGCGTACCCTGATCTCGAATCTATCCTCTCTCTCACACGAATGTGCATAAAGAGCGCATATTGAAAAGCGCATAAATCTCAGTGCGACTGATAAATCAATAGTGTGAGTCAATTAATCAATTACAATAGTGTGAGTACGCGATTTAGTTTATTATCCGAAGTGTAAATATCAAGAAACATATAGATAGTTATAGCAAAACATTGGTGACGACTAAGTACGTGAAGCGATGATAATTTATTATGGCAAACGTGCTCCTAATTATTTGCTCCCCATAATTATACGGACCACCTGTTTGCGAGAATAATCTAAGTGAACCGCAACAACACTTTTCTATGCACGTGGTCTAATGTGTTCTCGTCTCTAGGGGCCGAGACTGTAGAAAAAGGTAAAATTAGTAATAAATGAATTGAGATACGCTAGACCCGCGTTATATTTATAAATTTATAGGGTAGGTGACCACGTTACATATGGCATTATATATTATAATAGAATTTCTTTTAGTTTTTTTGTAATATTTAATAACCGCTCAAATTTCGAAGGACTACGATAGACCATCCGTTAAACATAGCACCTAATGAACCTATAAAAATAGAGACAAATAACAGTTAAAATAATTGTTGGCGATGAAATACAATTATGAGCAAATCGTTTAAAATATTATGAATCGTCCAAAATTCGGGTCCTATATTAAGAAGTATTTAGTAGTTTCTTTGCGAAACAGAAATTTGTAGATTATGCTACACCATCGTCATAAACGTCGCGCAAAGAGTTGGGAAAAAGACGTTTAGATTAAAAACTTATTAGTTTAAATTAAAAAAATATGTTGATGATGTAGTAACTATAATACCGATAAACAAAATAGAATACACATTACAAACTTTCAACAATTACAATAATAGATTAAAGTTTACATATGAATTAGAGGAGAAAAGAACCCTAAATTGCTTAGAACTAAAATTAATTAGAGAAAATGACATTATAGTAACAGATTTGTATCAAAAATCAACCTACTAAGGAAGAATATTTAATTACAAATCGAACCACCCCATGAGCCAAAAAAGAGCAATGGTGTACAATTTAGTTGACAAAGCATTATTATTATCTAATAAAAAGTTTCACAATAAAAACATACAATTTATAAAACAAATATTAATTGACAATAACTACCCTTCAAAATGTATTGATGTTCACACTCAAAATCGTATAGCTTTCAAAACACAAGATAATAACAGTAGTTATAACTTAAACAATAACCTTATTAATAACTCTGCACAAAGGCGGTCCACAACAATAAGCTTACCTTTTATAAAAGACTTTTATGAAAAAACCTCACAACAACTCAAATCTTATATAATAACATTATAAAAAGAGGTAAAGACGTAACTGAACCACATGACAACAAACGTAGTATATAAAGTACAATGCACAGACTGCGATGTATCATATGTAGGGGAAACAAAAGAAAAGCATCAGTTAGAGTACCGGAACATGATAAACTTTCAAAGAATGAAGATAAACAATCGGTTATAAAAAAGCATATTGAAACTGAATCCCATCAATTTGATTTTAAAAATATTAAAATACCTGACGTAGAACAAAATTGAAGACGAAGACAAATATCTGAAATGATTCATATTAATATTCAGGAAAAATCTATTAATAAAAAAGAAGACACACACAATTTAAATTCAATATACACTCCACTACTAAGACAATTAAAACAACAAAAAAACAAATAAACTCTGTAATACATTGCAATATTTCTTTTTACGAGCTTTTACATTTCAAACATTCCCGCGTTTGTAAACTCTTTCTTACCGATCAAATTATGGATTGATATAATTCCAATCAACCGTTAGATGTCACCTGTTGTACATAAATATAAATTCAATATTGTCATATTAATATAATGGGATAGCTACAAGACTTTTGCTGTGTGATACTTTCAAATGTGATAATTTATACTTTTTGTGTTACTAATCATTAAGTTATTGATTGTCCGTTGTCCTTATACACTCTTTTAATTGTAAATATTATACATTATTTTTAACCGTAAATATCACATAAAAATCTCTTTAGTAATAGTAGCTGGGAAAAAGAAAAAGAAAGCAGGGTAAAATGAAAACTATACTTGGTATACAATGCAACATAATCTTCATATAAACACATATCCCACACAGCATGAAATATTTAAATGTAATCTTTCAAGAAATATTTCAGTGTAATATTTCTAAAATATTTCTGAAATGTTTCTTGTAATATTACCAACAACCAACATGGAATATTTTCATGAAATATTTCTGAAATATTTGTGAAATATTTCTTGTAATATTACCAACAACAAAAATTGAAAGCTTTCAGGGAATATTTCCGAAATATTTCAGAAATATTACACGCTATATTTCAGGAAATATTAATGAAATATTTCCTGAATTATATCACCAAATATTACAGAAATATTACTGTAATATTACAAGAAATGTTCATTTGAAAATTTTGGAAGCCTACTTGTAATATTACAGAAATATTTCGGAAATATTACGGGATATATTTCCGGAAATATTAATCAAATATTTCCTGAATTATTTTACCAAATATTACAGCAATATTACTGTAATATTACAAGAACTGTTCATTTGACAATTTTGGAAGCTTTCTTGTAATTTTGCAGAAATATTTTGGGAAATATTACAGGATATATTTCAGGAAATATTAATCAAATATTTCCTGAATTATTTTACCAAATATTACAGCAATATTACTGTAATATTACAAGAACTGTTCATTTGACAATTTTGGAAGCTTTCTTGTAATTTTGCAGAAATATTTTGGGAAATATTACAGGATATATTTCAGGAAATATTAATCAAATATTTTCTGAATTATTTCACCAAATGTTACAGAAATATTACTGTAATAATATAACAAGAACTATTCAGTTGAAAATTTTGTAAGCTTTATTGTAATGTTGCAGAAATATTTCAGAAATATTAAACGATATAGTTAAGGAAATATTAATCAAATATTTCACAAAATGTTATAGATATTATTATACTGTAAATTGCATTAAATGTGTATTCTAACACTTCAAGTATTTTGGTTTGAAAGAAATGGAATGTATATACTATGGTACAGAATATGGATAATTGTCAAAACAACGGCAGTTTTTCACCTATTTCTTGGACTAAACTAAAAATCTCTTTTTTAGTGTTATTTTCGGGTTTAAGTTGTTATATTTATAGTAAAATGAGACTACTATTCTTGGAAACAACTACAGGTGACAACAAAGTTTTTACAATTGTATTTTTTATGGGGATTTTACCAGGTTGGCTACGGTAATTACGGCCTCGGTAATTACTAATTGCTAGTAAAATGGATGTAGTTTCATTTTAATGTAACAAAAATATTTGTCCGTATAGAATGTACAGATATACACGTTATTACAACAAAATACCATATAAAATATTGTTTTCACATGTAACTTACTAATAATTTTGATGACTTATACGGTAATTACGTATCTTTTTAGCTTTTGGAATTTTAAAATGTTAAAACTAACTATAAAAACTGCAAATAAAAGCCGGGTCGCTCACATACGTAGTTGTCTGAAGTTCGAACTAAATAACTCCGACTCATAGATTAGATGAGGCTACTAAGCTAATGTACTCATTACAATACGATAAATTGAATGTTAATATGGCATATCGGCGTCTCAGGTTAGAGAACCATAGCCATTATAGTAACAGTAACAGAAATAAATTGAACTTAGATTTTTATACTCTAAAAGTTGGCGCATTCGTAACACACCCGTAGACCATGCAGATAAATTTCAAAAAAACTCTGAATTAATTAGAACATACAGTATGATGTACTTTAAAGTCTTATATGATTAGATATAATTAAATCTTAAAGTAATTATTGTCTAATAAATTCAGAATTACGCGAAATGTTTGATGGTGACAGGCTTCAGTAATTACTTTTAAGCTATATATATATATATATATATATATATATATATATATATATATATATATATATATATATATATATATATATATATATCTGTATATATATATATATATTGTTATGATCGGGTTCGCGTAATGAGAATAAGAACACGCATTTATAGAAAAGCACACTTGAACTCGGACTC
The DNA here is from genome assembly GCA_949152435.1 of Gastracanthus pulcherrimus. Taxonomy (NCBI): domain Eukaryota; kingdom Metazoa; phylum Arthropoda; class Insecta; order Hymenoptera; family Pteromalidae; genus Gastracanthus; species Gastracanthus pulcherrimus. The sequence goes on from OX424576.1 coordinate 88,186,704, forward strand.
TTTATTCGAATGTAAACACAACTGTTTTCAACAGCTATCAGAATCAGACTGAACATAAACAATAACATCCGTCGTTGATCTCGTTGCTAGAGGTTGCTATGCGCGATTCTCGGTGTTCGAATCGCGCAACGTTCGAGCTCGGTCACAACATTGCCCTCTCCTTTTCAGATTGTCGTCCCGACAATCATAACCATCCATCCTTCAAGCGGGTTGATCCTCTTACAATCCAATGATGACTTACAGGAACCGACACCAACATCCTCTACCTTGACCCATACTTGGCATCAAGTTACCGAGCAATGCTTACAGATGCGATACCAATCATCACTTAACAGGACTAAGATGGATCCGTCTCTTGAACAATCTACTTCAATCATCCTTCTTATTTGGTCGAAATCGGTCTTCAGACAAGAGGGGGGGAAGTTGACATGCTGTGGAACCTCACCTCAAGTCCCTGCTCCGGTATTTACCTTCACGACCATGGGAAAAACCACAGCTCAAAAGTGTAGGTCCCAAGACGATTGATGTTGAGTATCTTGGATTTATGTCTTGGTGAACGACAAATACAATAAACGACGTCATTAATTTTCCTTACAACTTCCCAAGGTCCTACCCAATTTGAGAGCTCGTTTGTCCTACCAAGACTTCGTTCTTTCCGATTGTAAGTGAATCCGGTCTCGTGTCATTTTGTTGATCTCGCTGAGTTTCCTCCGAAGCTTGTGTACGTAATCCCCATCTCCTTCAATCTCGACCTCCTCTGGTAGACATCCTCGAATCAAGTCCAAAGGAAGCCTCAGATCGAAACCGGTGTATATCTCAGCCGGAGTAGTTCCAGTCGTCGCATGTTTGGAGGATCTGTAAGCTAACAAAAATAGTGAAACCCAGCGATCCCAGTCTTTTTGATTTTCATGTATGTATTTTGTGAGATAGTGTAGAAGTGTTTGGTGTTGTCTTTCTACTTGTCCATTTGATTGTGGGTGTAATGGTGTCGTTCTTGTCTTCTTGATTCCTAACAACTCTATACCTAACATACCTACAAACAATCTGATCAACAAAAATCTCAGCAATGGTTTCTGTTCTCATATTTGAGAGAGGAAAAGCTTCAACCCATTTTGAAAAACAGTCTGTCACAACTAAGAGGTATTTATTGCCCAAAGAAGAAAGTGGAAATGGGCCTAAGATATCCATTTGAAGTCTTTCAAATGGAACTCCTGAATTATAAATTTTCATCTCACCATGACCTTTATCTGGAGGACCTTTCTTTGAAACACAGACTTCACAAGATTTACACCAATTTTCCACATCTCTGTTACAAGTAGCCCAATAAAATCTTATTCTCATTTTATCGAAAGTCTTGTTTACTCCGAAATGTCCTCCAGATGGTGAATCATGTGCTTCTTCCAAAATATCTTTAATTTTATGTTGAGGAACACCTAATTGACGGATTTTGTAATCTAAATTCGTTGAAACCCATTCTCTATACAAAATCCCATCAATTAGTACTAACGAATCCCATTGAGAACAATAGATTTTGGTGAATTCGTCCATCGCTGAAATTTCTTGCCATTCTGGTTTCTTCTGTAATTCTTTCGTTTAACAAATGAAAGAAATAGCTTCATCTTCTACCTGACTGTTCTTCCAATCTTCTGATGTGTTTTCTTAAAAAATGATACAGCAAATTTTTTCTACATTATTGAATTTTTCTTCTACTCTGGAACAATATTTGCAGGAGAAATCTTCACAAAGCCGTCTTGAAAGTCCATCAGCATTTCCATGTAAATTGCCTTTCCTGTGAATAATTTTGTAGTTGTACTGATCCAATTTCCCTAACCAACGAGCCAATAGTCCATCCAATTCCTTAAACGACAATAACCAAGTTAAAGAAGAATTATCAGTCCTAATAATGAAAGGTTTACCGATAAGGTAATGATAAAATTTTTTTTAACGATTCTATAATAGCAAGGAGTTCACGTCGAGTGACACAATAATTTCTCTCTGATTTTGAAAGGACTCTATTATAAGAACCTATGACACGTTCGATTCCATCTTGTTTCTGAGAAAGAACCAACCCAATTCCATGGTCAGAAGCGTCAGTATCTAAAATAAATTCAGAAGAAAGAGAAGGAAATGACAAAATTGGAGGTGTTGTAAGAACCTCTTTCAATCTTGAAAAAGCTTTTTGACATTCCTCTGACCATATGAACTTAGCCGATTTTTCAGTTAACCTATATAAAGGTTTAGCTATGTCAGCAAAACCTTTAATAAGTCGCCTATAATAACCACAGAAATTCACGAAACTCAATACAGCCTTTTTGTTATGAGGAATTGGCCAGTTTACAACAGATTCAATCTTCTTTGGATCAGCTGTTTTTCTTTCTTCTGAAACGATGTATCCTAAATATTCAACTTGCCTGCTGAAGAAATCACATTTCTTCTTATTCAGACGTAACCCTGCTTATTGAAAACGAACAAACACTTTCTTCAGGTTAATTATTAACTCATCAAATGACTTTCTCAATACCATAACGTCATCCAAATAGACTAAACAGAATTTTGAAAGATAGTCTCTGAGTAATTTTTCCATTAAACGTTGAAAAGTCGCAGGTGCGTTGCATAAGCCAAATGGCATAACTGTAAATTGCCAAAGTCCTTTTCGGATTGAGAAAGCCGTGATTTTCCTATCCTCTTCTCGAATCTTGATTTGCCAGTATCCACTCTTCAAGTCCTGGTACCTTTTTCCAGTCGGATACTTAAGAGTTGTAAAATTAATAGGAATTCTTTTACCTTTTGACTCTACAAATTTCGGATTTATAATAGTCACATCAGAACCAGAATCTCTACTTTAAAAATACAAGTTTTGTCATTAATTAAACCATCAAAATAAAATTTATTTGAGTTCCTATTAATTCTTCCAACATTATAATCAATCAAACAAGAGTGTGTTTGTTGGAGTCTTGTCAAGTTCTGTTGTACTCGCTCCAGAAAGTTCAACATAATCTAGTTTCCCTGGTCGCTCATCTGATTTGGACAATTTGATCTAAAATGTCCTTTTTAACCACACGTCCAACATTCAATATCCTTAAAGAAATCTTGAGATCTCTGTTTGTCCGAATATTGAGGACCTTTAGACTGTGAATTTGAAGAGTCGATTCCAGTCTTATATGTGTCATTCGTTCCCCTTGAAGTCTGAGATCTCTTATCTAAATCACGAATAACCTTCACTTCGATAGCGCGAGCTAGATCAATTTTCAGAGAAGTTATTAGACTGCAAATGGACATACCGGATAAACCAAAGCAGAAAGTCTCTCAAGATCGGCGACCAATGTTGGGAAATCTTCACCAAAACTTTGACGTGTGTTCTGAAATTGTGCGTAATAAGTGGGTGCTAAGTGTTTATCACCAAAATGAACTTCAAGACGGGAAACTAAATCATCAAAATTTGACGCAGTCGAATCAGATTCAAGAAATAAGAGCTGCTGATTTATTTGCAGGTGTCCAATTGTTTGCTCTAGCGATGACTTGAAATTGAACCAAAAATTCACGAAGAGGTGATGATCCATCATAATCATCAGCTTTCAATTTAAAAAAAAATCCGTTCCCGAGTGGATAGGTCTAGTGTTCGGTAAAACAGAATTATCTACATTTGAATTTAAACCACGAGTATCAGTAATCAATGGATCAATAGCAGAAGTTCCTAACCTAAGTCTATTCTGATTTAAAGATAACCCAGTGTCATTGATTCTAGCGTTCTCTGTTTCTGTTGTATGTGAATGTATATCTCTGTTCTGTAAATGACTTAGCTGATTAATTTAGCGTTGCTGTTCTCGTTGTTCTGCCAGCAGTGTGTTATTCAGGGTCCGAAGTCTCGATATCTCTTCGTTTAAGTCAGTCCTCTCCCTCTGCTCTCGGTCACCGAATAGTTCTCTTCGAACTTGTTGATCCCTCAGTAGCCTAATCTGTGCTTCAAGTTCCTCATTGTGATGATGAGCATCCAACAATTCCGAATCTCGAACATGGAGTTCCCTTTGTAAATTCATGCATCCTCGTTGCATTGATGGAGTTCTTGAGTAATTTCCTCTACACGTTTCTTCAAGCTTGTTATCTCCAAATTCGATTCAGTGAGAGACGGTTGAGGCTGTTCAGTTGAAAGAGTTCTCGGGGATGGAACTGGTGTTCTTGATACCACTGACATCTTGCCGGAACGTAAAAGCATAAACTTTTCACTAAATCACTTTTTCGAAAAACACTATCCCGGACGAGCCCCCAAAATGTTATGATCGGGTTCAGGTAATGAGAATGACAACACGTAGTTATAGAAAAGCACACTTGAACTCGGACTCTTTATTCGAATGTAAACACAACTGTTCTCAACAGCTATCAGAATTATACTGAACGTAAACAATAACATCCGCGACGTCGTTGATCTCGTTGCTAGGGGTTGCTATGCGCGATTCTCTGTGTTCGAATCGCGCAACGTTGGAGCTCGGTCACAACAATATATATATATATATATATATATATATATATATATATATATATATATATATATACATATATTGTTGTGACCGAGCTCGAATGTTGCGCGATTCGAACACAGAGAATCGCGCATAGCAACCCCTAGCAACGAGATATACACATAAAAATGATTAGTTAATTATTTTGCCTGACACATATATATATATATATATATATATATATATATATATATATATATATATATATATATATATATATATATATATATATATATATATATATATATTGTATACTCTTGCTCTGCGTGATGACGGCCATATAGTGTGCTCCATAGTTTTTGATAGGTATTTAGATGTGCTTATTATTTGTAGACCCTCATTAGGTACTTATAATAATATTCAAATAAAAAAAACTTTTTAAAAGATAAAAATGCGACAAATATGATATGTTTTTCAAACTCAAAATTATTTCTACGAAGCATTAAACTAATAAAATTTACTTATCTTTGAACTTTATAATAATTAAATGTGATTTGAATTTACGAAAATATCTAACCATAATATTCGTTAAACAATTATTGTAAACTGGGATCAGAGGTAGGATCTTTTCTTCGTAAAATTATTCAGGATTATTTTCAGTTTGATATTCGAGCCTCATTATAGTTATATACACTACTTGTCGGAGAAATTGTTGAACTTACACAATAGTTTGTCAGCGTATTCATGATGATCCAACTGTTTACATTATATATTATCTTAATATCTTAATATCTTTCTCTAGAAACTGTCTTAAGTGATTTCACAACCTCATCCAACAGGTTATGGGCCCAGGTTCGCCTTGACAAGTGGAAGAGAAAGTAAGTGTAACGTGCGGTCCAACGGTCAAACATGACGAGCGAAATCTCGGCACGCCATATCGAAAAGTTCGACGGCACGAACTATCAATCGTGGCGTTTTCAACTAAGAACGCTATTCATAGCGACGGACGTCCACGAAGTGGTGACGGGCTCGCGTCCGCGACCAGGAGACGAGGACAATGCCGTTCTGAAAGCATGGATTAAGGACGACGCGAAGGCGCAATTCCTCATATCCGCGTCGATCGACCGCTCGCAACATCAGCACGTACAGTCATGCGAGTCAGCCAAGGCAATGTGGGACACGCTAGCCACAATACACGACAAGAAGTCCGCGACTCACAAATTACTCCTGACTCAGCGCTTTCACGAGTACAGGATGGAGCCGACGGACAGTGTAGCCGGGCACGTCTCAAAGATCAAAAACATGGCGCAGCAACTTCTAGACGTGGGCGAAAATTTACTTGACTTACTAGTCAAGGCAAAAATACTGGCCAGTCCACCCTCGAAATTCAGGAATTTTAGAAGTGCATGGAGCAGTGTTGATCCGGACCGGCAGACGATTGAGTACCTGCAAGAAAGATTACTGGAGGAAGAAACATATCTGGAAGGGGACGCAGAAGAAAGAAGCGCTTTCGCAGCAATAGCGAAGGACAATTCGGGACATAACACTGGAGGTAACAAATACAAAGGAAGCAAGAAGCCTCAGCGGAGCAAAAGTGATGTTGTGTGCTATAGCTGTAGGCTCAAGAGCATGCTGCCCTCTGACGATCAAGTCAAGAAGTTACTCAGTGTCGATACTGCAGAAGTCTGGCTGACCGACAGTGGGGCGTCAGCTCACATGACAGACCGGAGAGACTGGTTCTCGGATTACCGTCCGAGAAGTGATGGCAGCACAGTAATTCTCGGCGACGGCAGTGAATGTGAGGTTACGGGCGAAGGCACTGTAACTGTCGAGAGACTTGTTGACAACAAGTGGGTCGAAGGGAGCATTGAAAACGTGCTTCATGTACCGCAACTAGGCAAAAATCTGCTCTCAGTTGGAGTGTGTCTCAAAAAGAAATTCAAGGTGACTTTTGAAGACAGATACGTGCTGTTCTGCAAAGAAGGAGAGGTGATCGCACCAGGCATGATGCAAGACAACAACGTCTTCCGGATGTTTCTGAGAGTGCCACGGAAGGCAAAAGAAACTTCAGCGAATGTCACCATCACCAGTCTTCAGTGCTTGCACGAAAAACTTGGTCATCTCAACGCTCGAGCAGTGAAGCGGCTGGTTGACCAAGGGTTGGTGTCAGGAGTGAAGCTGGATGATAGGAGCAGCTTTTTCTGTGAACCGTGCCAACTCGCAAAAGCTCACAGGCTAAGCTTCAACAAAAGGAAGGTGGACAAGAGCACGAAACCTGGAGAAATCGTGCACAGTGATGTGTGTGGTCCAAATCCCGAGGAGTCACTGGGAGGGGCACGGTATTTTGTCACGTTCACTGATGAGGCAACCAGCTACCGGTATGTGTACTTTCTTAAACACAAGTCAGACGTGTTTGACAGATTCAGAGAGTACGAGAGAGCTGTTGCCAACAAGTTCGGAGTGAAAATCAAAGCTCTGAGGTCAGACAATGGCACAGAATACTGCAACTCGAGAATGGCAGACTACATGAAGGATTTGGGAATCCAGTTGCAAACCACAGCTCCATACACACCAGAACAAAATGGCAAGGCTGAAAGAAGCAACCGCACCATCAACGAGTGCGCTCGTACCATGCTTCTAGCTTCAGGCCTACCAAGTTCACTGTGGGCAGAAGCTGTGAACTGTGCAGTGTATCTGCTGAACAGAGTCACAGTAAGTGACGAATGTGGAGGCAAAACAGCGTTTGAACTGTGGACCAGGAAGAAACCTAACCTCTAACATTTGAGAAAGTTCGGATCAGAGGCATACTCTCATATTCCCAAAATGTTTACCTCTAAGTATGATGCAAGAGCGAAGAAGACCCATCTGGTGGGATACGAGAAGGACTCCTGCAACTACAGAGTATATGACAGCATCACTAGAAAGGTGACTGTATCAAGAAACGTCGTATTTTAAAGTAACGACAGAGTTCCCGTGGATGTCAGCTACCAGGAAGAACCTGCAGAGTACTGCATTATACAGCGAGAGGTAGGACCAGAGGAAAAGGGAGAGGATCCAGCTGTGCGAGGGGTAGCTGTGGACCAACAGCCGAAAGCCAACATGGGAGAACAAGGTCTACCTGCTGTGGCGGAGCCACAAGCACCAGCACCTGTACAACCACCAGATATACAGCCTGCGCAGCCACCTGTTCAACAGCCTCGGACTTCCAACCTCAGAGATCGAGCCAAAATCAAACTTCCTCAAAGGTATGCTTCTTATGTAGCAGAAATAAAGGTACCTATTGATTTTAGGGAAGCATCCATGTGAGCAGAATCAGCAGAATGGTCGAAGGCCATAACCGAGGAGCTTGATGCTCACGAGAGAAATGCCACCTGGACTATCATACCCAGGGACCCATCGAAGGTGGCCATAAAGTCAAAATGGGTGTTCAAGGTGAGCAGCATCAATGACAAGCCCAGATTCAAAGCCCGACTGTGTGCCAAGGGCTTTATGCAGAAGGAAGGGCAGGATTATACTGAGACTTTCTCACCAGTAGTCCGGTATGATTCCCTGCGGCTACTGCTCGCAATGGCAACGCAAGACAATCTGGACATGGTGACATTTGATGTTCGGACTGCATTTCTGTATGGGCATCTAGCAGAAGAAATCCACATGGAGCTACCAGAAGGTGTCAAGACTGAAGTAGATACGAATGTAGTTTGTAAATTAAATAAGTCTTTATACGGGTTAAAACAAGCACCGCGCTGCTGGAATAATCGGTTCAAAGATTTTTTATCTAAATTTAGATTTAAGGAATGTAAAGCGGATAGCTGTGTATTTGTTGGGATTATCGAATCTCATACTGTTTATCTAGGCTTGTTTGTAGATGACGGTCTATTGATCTGCGAATCAGTTGTAATTATAAGAATTATTCTAGAGTCTCTGAAAAACGAATTTGAAATTACCATTGGTGATGCTAGTCGGTTTGTGGGGATTAAGATAAATCGCGATCGAAGTAGAAACACCTTACATTTATCGCATGCTTTGATTATGTTATGCAAATATTGGCAAAATTTGGCATGAGTAATGCAAAGCCCGTAGTAGTACCAGCTGATCCACAAACTGTACTTCATCCAGTTGAGAGTGATGACGAGTGTATAAAAGATGTTCCGTACAGAGAAGCAGTAGGCTCTCTGATGTATCTTTCTGTAACTACTCGACCGGATATCGCGTTCGCGGTAAATGGAGTAAGCAAGTTCTTGAATAAGCACAATAGAGCTCACTGGCAAGCCGTGAAGCGAATTTTCTCGTATCTGTCCGGTACCGTGAGTACAGGCATTGTATATAAAAAGTGTTCGTCGAATGGCCTGCCTCCGATCGGTTATTCTGATGCAGATTTCGCGAACGATATTGAAACGCGTCGCTCGGTGACAGGGTACGTATTCATGCTGTCTGCAGGGGCGATTACGTGGTCGTCGCAGCGACAAAAATTAGTCACACTTAGCACGACTGAAGCTGAATATGTGGCAGCGGCCACAGCTGCTAAGGAGCTAGTGTGGGTGCGAAAATTGTTAAGCGATATCAAATGCCCATGTGCTTTGGCCACTTGTCTGTATGTAGATAATCAAAGTGCAATCAAGCTGTCCAAAAATTCTGAGTTTCACAAGAGGACAAAGCACATTGACATTAGATACCATTTTCTGCGGGAAAAACAAGAGTCTGGAGAACTATCAGTGCAATTTGTTTCGACTGATCTGCAAAAAGCAGACATGTTCACCAAAGCTTTACCGCGTGATAGGTTTAAAATGTTATGTAACGAGATAGGCGTGGTTGAAAGAATAAAGTTGACTGCAATATAATACCGATGCAAATAAATAGGTAGACGATTGTTCGATAGTCGTTTATTTTTTTATTAAAAACAATAAATAAAATCGAAAAGAAAGATTTAAATTAAAAGAAAAGCAACGGAAAATTGAAGGGGAAGATACAAATTTTCATTATCGTAATGAGTTGTGTTTGCTTAGAATTACTATATAAGTAATCCTAATATATGAAAAGAGAAGGTGCATTAAATAAACAAAAAATAAATAAACAAAAACAACAAGAAATTATACGAGCTTAAATTTTAAATTAAAATAAAAATAGGAAAATCGAAAAGACTGGAAGTGTTTATAAGGGTTATAAATGTTGCAGCAAATAGCACAACAGTTATATAGGTCAAAAGTATACAGTAAGTAAACTGAATAATAACAATAATTTTAAATCTCCTATAATATTAAGATCATAAAAGTTTCCGGTCTCCAGTTTCCCTGGGTTATCCTGACATCTGGACATCGTTTGCAGGGATGCATACCTGGTGCTCTTCGACCTGGGGGTCATCCTGACACTTGGTCATCCTCTATAGGGAGTTACGGTTGTTTTCGATACATTCGACGTATACCTGGTGCTCTTCCTCGTAGATGATGTTTCGTCGATGTCAGATGAGTAACGAAAAAACCGTGACTCCCTGTAGACGATGTCCAGGTGTCAGGATGACCCCCAGGTCGACGAGACATCGTCTATCAGGAAGAGCAACAAGTATACGTCTAATGTATACAATCTACTTATATATCTATAGTAATACTTCTTTTACATATTGAAATCGAATCAGAAACATACAAAAATTTGAATCGTTGAATCTGCACCTTTTAAGTGAACAATATCTGCGTTTGCAATATCATAGTTTTAATTTTTTCATATTTTTTTCAGTATATAAAATGCGCGTTTCAACATATATTATAACTTTTATTATCTGATCTTAACTAAGTATTACAAGAATTTTTTTTTAGAAAAAGTCTACATTTTGGGTTACAACTACCTTAAAATACTGCAGCCAATTTTTATATTCTTTTGTTAAGCTTTCCAGCGTTCAATTCATTAAAATGCTGCAGCCGATTTTTATATTACTTTGTCAAGGTGTCCAGCGCTGCATTTATTAAAATGCTGCAGCCGATTTTTATATTCTTTTGTTAAGGTTTCCAGCGCTGCATTTATTAAAATGCTGCAGCCCATTTTTATATTATTTTAATGTACTTTGTAACGAATGCAACTCACTTGCGTATCATAGATTCAAACACGCGAGTAATTCGCGCCACAGGGGATCGGGGCGCGAGAGAGAACAACGCGACGGCACGTGCCACACCGAGCACATGGGGCGGCGGGAGAATCGGCACTATCGCTTAGGCTGCCGGACCGTTAGGAGCGTTTTCCCTGCCTGCGAAGGACCGTTGGATATTTTACCGCGAGAGTGTGAGAGATAGAGTGAAAGCGAGAGAGAGAGAAAGAGGGATCGATCGACAAGCAGCGGACATCTTCGCCGAGGATCAACGATACGGCCACCTTCCTCCAGCTCCAACGCCCCGTCGAGAACGAGGCTGCTTCATCACCGTCGGCCAGACGTCGCAGTAGAGCGAGGGAGCGAGATAGATAGATAGATAGATATACGATTTATTTGTCAATTTTGGCAAAAATACATTACATAAAAATTGTTATTTTGTCATTACATTAAGTCTTTGATCACTATCACAGTTCGTCAGTGTATAAATATAAAAATTGTTGCACTAATTTGTCATTATCTAATATCACAGTTTGTTTATATCACAGTTCCATAACAATTTCTGAAGTCTACTCATTCTTGCATACACGTACATCCATCACGTCACAATTTAAAAACAATTACAATTACAATTCAGCCGATACATACACTCATCACACACGCAGATATATTTACTCTTTATTAAAATGTACTCTTTATATTTTGTACATTACAACATTTTTCACGACTAAGAATACAGAACACGGGAGAACGGATAAATTAAAAAAAAATAAATAAATAAATAAATAAAAAGATACAATTAATAAATAAATAATTAAGTAAATAAATAAATAAGTAAATAAATAAATAAATAAATAAATAAATAAATAAATAAATAAATAAATAAATAAATAAATAAATAAATAAATAAATAAATAAATAAATAAATAAATAAATAAATAAATAAATAAATAAATAAATAAATAAATAAATAAATAAATAAATAAATAAATAAATAAATAAATAAATAAATAAATAAATAAATAAATAAATAAATAAATAAATAAATAAATAAATAAATAAATAAATAAATAAATAAATAAATAAATAAATAAATAAATAAATAAATAAATAAATAAATAAATAAATAAATAAATAAATAAATAAATAAATAAATAAATAAATAAATAAATAAATAAATAAATAAATAAATAAATAAATAAATAAATAAATAAATAAATAAATAAATAAATAAATAAATAAATAAATAAATAAATAAATAAATAAATAAATAAATAAATAAATAAATAAATAAATAAATAAATAAATTCATAAATAAATAAATAAATAAATAGATAGATAGATAGATAGATAAATAAATAAATAAATAAATAAATAAATAAATAAATAAATAAATAAATAAATAAACAAATAAATAAGTCAATAAATAAATAAATAACTACCCATGTATGTGAATTCTCCGTCATCATGAAAAAATGTCAACTTACTCACCGTGCAGTTGTCTGAGGTGCCTGCCTAACGCCGTTTTAAATTTACATAAGGACAGCAGATACCTCACACTGCAGGGGAGGGTGTTCCAGAATCGCGAACCATGGGCTCTAAACGAATAGAGACCCTTATCAGTCCGCGAACCCGGAACCGAGAGCTCTTTCACACCACTCCTACTGGAAGTCCTAGCTGTGTTTTTACCAAAGAGAGCCGCAAGGTAGGGAGGTTGTCCCATATTTATTGCCCTGTACAATAATAACCCCGCAAAGTACGCTCTTCTTTCCTTTACTGTAAGCCAGCCAAGATATTTCCTGTGAGGAGTGATCTGCTCATCCCTTCTAACACCACATATGTATCTCACACATGAATTTTGAAGTCGTTGCAACTTCGTCTCGAGCTCATCAGACACATCAAGGTGAACCACGGAACAATAATCTAAATGTGGCACTACCAGCGCGCATGCAAGCTGCTTTCTCAACGCCTGAGTTGTGCATGAACTAAAAAATCGTAGGCTATAAAGAGCACGATTTACCTTTTTTCCAACTGCATCAATCTGCAGTTTCCACGTGAGTTTAGAGTCCATGACAACACCAAGGTTTGTGACCGAGTCAGAGAAAGGCACATGTACACCTTCCTGAAACTCAATGCCGGGCAAACCAAGATCCTGCAACCGATTGATGTTGTGCTCAGAGCCGAAAATGATCGCCTTTGTTTTGCCGACATTGAGTCGCAGTCCGGATGCTTCGGCCCAGTCCGACACTGCCCGCGCAACAGCCGACATGCATCTGATACCCACATAAAGATCTCGCCATGTCACTTGAGTGTAAGTTTGCAAGTCGTCCGCGTATAGCAAGTGTTTAACATCACCACCAGTCAGTACGTCTTGTAAGTCATTGATATAAAGACTGAATAGCAAGGGCCCCAGGACTGAACCCTGTGGCACACCTAGATTGGTGGTTAGCCAATCAGATTCCCCGTTGTTGTCAGTTATGACTTTTTGCCTGCGACCAAAGATGTATGATTTGATCCACAGAAGAACACTCCTGGAAAAACCCATGCGTATCAGCTTACGAAGTAATTTAGATGGTGATATAGTGTCAAACGCCTTACTAAAGTCGAACAGTAGCAGTATAGTCATTAGTTTCTTATTGTCGTTTATCCCAGTTCGTATGTCCTCGGTTAGTTTTAGTAGAGCTGTCTGGGTACTGTGATGCTGTCTGAAACCGGTTTGCAGAGGATCCAAGATATTTTTGGATCTTAAGAAATCGGTAATCTGGTTGCGTACTATCTTCTCCAGCACCTTGGAGAGAAAGCTCAATAGTGCTATTGGGCGAAAATCTGATAAAATAGATGGCACTGAAACCTTTTTTAGAGGCACCAAGTGAGCCCCCCTCCAAGCCCCTGGGAAGACACCACCAGACAAAGAGGAGTTGAAGACCCTCGCTATATGATGACTTATATACGGGAGAGCCTTAGCTACAACGCTTTGGGGAATACCGTCCTCACCCCTAGCCTGCGACGAGAAATGAGCAACAGCCAGGACTACGTCCGTCACTGTAGCGTCTTTGAAAACAAAGCCGTCGTCACTGGCCGAGTCCAAGATGCTACCCAAATCAACGTCACCTTCACTCTGGGAGACCGATACCCCCGCAAAGTGCGAGTTCAGCTCACCCGGCGAGAAGCCACGCAACCCCCCTCCCCGTGCCCTTGGCAGGAGCCCCAAGCCCTTTAGTTCTTTCCAAGTATCCTTCTTATTTTCTAGGGCTTCAAAAATCTTATTCTGCATGTAAGTCTCCCGCGCGATTTTCATGCGTTGTTCTGCTTCGACCGCGAGAGACCGGTACTCCTGCCAAAGATTACCGTTTTTTGTGCGCTGTAGTCGTCTGCGTATGGCGTCACGTTTTTTTATTATGTGAGCCAGATCTGCGTCAATCCATGGAGGATTAGCTTTATTTTTTGGTGTAAATTGCTTCAGTGGAGCAAGTTCATCTATTGCCCTCATGAGATTGGCGCTGAGCTGTCCCAATAAATCGTCCATGTCGTTGTTGTCCAAGCAATCAAACGCCGCCCAGTCACATTTACTCAGGTAAGATAGAAGATCTTCCTGTTCTATTGTTTTAAAATCTCTGTAACTAAAAGTATCGGTGATGGGGCTATTGTTTAATTTAAAATCTATTTCAACATCTATAATTGTGTGATTGCTGGCAAAGGGCGCCGCGTGATTGCTGGCATTCAGCACCACACCGTTGTCATCTGTCATAACGACATCAATCCATGTGTGAGACCCCTCGATGTGATGAGTCGCACCATGCTCTATTATTTTTAGATTTAAATCGTTGGCTAATCGCCTAACGAATCTTGCATCAGCCGACGTCTTCAACAGGTTCGCATTCAGATCACCCATCAAGATTTTATGGCTATAGTCCTGCGTGTATGTAGCTAGCTTATCAATTAGGTCTGAATTTTGCAGGAATGGTACATGCGGTGGCCTATAAATCAGAGCAACGAATACGGGGGGAAGGTCGTCCTGTTGCACACTACACATAATATATTCAGAAATGTTCGGCGTACCATCCTGGGTGGTACGTGAGCGGCTTAGTATGGTTGCCTTAAAACTATTGTGTACATACAGGACTAACCCACCCCCAAATTTATTCCTATCTAATCTTAAAATTGAATAGCCCTTGATCTGAATGCGATTGTCGTCAATGTTTTGAGCAAGGTGCGTCTCAGCAATTCCAAAAAGGTGGTAGGAGGGACCAGATAGAAGGTGTTGACGGAGTGTACCAATATGACAATCTAGAGAGGTCACATTGATAAATCCTGCTCTCAGTCCCCTACAGTGCACCCCCCCCCCCCCCAGCAGTGTCCAACGATAGTCATTCATTTGCGACAGCCTCCGTTTGATTATTTGTTTGAATGTCCAACTTATCTATTTCATTTATATTTGCTTTTTCTGTTTTTTTATGTGAATCTAATGCAATTTGTGGAGTTTCATACGAGGCTAAAATTACTTGGAGGTCTGCCGCTGTTAAGAATTCGTTTTATTCATTTTATTCATTTAAATTTGAGCCTCATCGCAAGGGCTTTAAGGCTTCTAAAATTATTAAATGTTTCCCTTGGTAGATGTTCATTTATAAAAATTTTACTATTGAATATTGCATCACTAGTCTCCTGGTCAAGTGCCGAGATGTCGACATCTTTAGTGTGAAAGCCTGTTATAAACTTTTTTTGTCGCATGATTTTATCTCCTAATTCACTGCTGGAGAGGGTACAACAACAACAACCCACGGTGATCGTCTGCGCTCGCTAGTTACCTCGGTTGATGTCACCGACTCATCTGACCGAAGCAGGCGGGTATTTACTATATCCGTTTTCTGTATCGATGGGAGGACACGACGCAGTATAGCATGAACTACATCAACACGCTTAGTGCTGTTACCGTCAAAAATATTTGAAATTATTAAGTCATTATTGCATATTGTATTATTATTATTTTTTATTGTCCTCCCACCTACCATTTTGACCCGCGTGCTTCGTGCAGATGACGTCGACGCCGTATCTTGCAGTGTATCGTTGCTTTCCTTATTCAAATTATTATCAATGTTATATATATTATTATTATTTACATTATTACTAAATACACTATTTATCTTATCATTAATATTTGTATTTCTAATACTGTGCGGCGAAAAAGTTGTATTTGCCTTACTGGTAGGCAGGCCAATTTGATAATTTTCAATTTTACTTAAAAATTCTTGTTGTTTATGTTGAATAATTTTCAAAGTTTTCTCTATATTATTATTATTATTATTATTTATTGCAGTTTCATGATTGTTATTGCTTGTGGTCTCGTGTGCGATAATTTTTCTTATGGCCTTTAATATGTCGGAGTTGTCACTTTCAATTTTATTAACTTTATCAATTATGATTTTAAGGTCATTATCATATTTCTTTGTCTCACTATTATTTTTGACTAGATTTTTCACTTCAAAATTAGACTGCTCAATGTTTTGACTCTTTCTATGATTGCATTGTAATTAACTTCGATCTTATTCAACATATTATTTGTTATATTTTGACATGTTTCGTGTAGCTGTTTGTTTTGAATTTTTAAATCATTAATTTCATGACAAAGCACTTGCTTTTCATTTAACATCTCCTCCAGCTGGGAGTGTTGTTTTAACATCTTATCCTCTATTTTCTGCATTTTGGACCCAATTGTCAGTGCTAGAGTATGTATTGCTGGTAACGAGTCTAGCCTTTTAACAATTGCATCCAATCTGTTTTCAAGAGAGGACGAATGTCTAGTAAGTGCATTGTCTATGTTTCTAGATGTCGAATTGGCGTACTCTACCAAGCAGGAGTCTGTCGTCCCTTTTTTAAAGGTAGTAGAGTCTAACATACGTATTACCGACGCATTAACATCATTTACGCTGCTGAAATTACTTGTTTGTACTGTTGATTTACATCTGGAAGCTAGTTCTTCTTTGTCCGTGGTAGATGTTGAAGGCGTCGAAACTGCCCCAGGGAGAACGATGTCGTCTTTAGCTGGCGTCGAGGTGTGTGAAAAAACACTGTCCGTATACGAAGAGTGAAGATTCAGCGCCTTCATGCCTGCAACCCGCTGTACAGCAGGCAGCGCAGGTACGAGACTCTCATGGTGTTGGCCCGCGCTGGAGCTGAGCTGATCGGTAGTACTGCCTCTTAGGCTTGCGTCAGCGTTAGAGAGAGACAGAGGCAAGCGCGGTGTAGTGGGAGCAGAGAGCACACTGGTCTGCGGCTGCCGCATC
This sequence comes from Gastracanthus pulcherrimus, assembly GCA_949152435.1. Classification (NCBI taxonomy): domain Eukaryota; kingdom Metazoa; phylum Arthropoda; class Insecta; order Hymenoptera; family Pteromalidae; genus Gastracanthus; species Gastracanthus pulcherrimus. The sequence continues at coordinate 88,203,512 of OX424576.1, forward strand.
AGCGTCGTTTTCGATGATAAAGGTGTTAAAGGTGTGCCGGCAGCGAGCAGCGGCGAGGAACTTCTCGGCGTGGTGGGGGCAGCCTTCCCACTAGGCAACGAGCGTTGCGGCTTCGAATGTATGCTCGCACGCACTGTACCAGAAGACGCACTTGCTGTTAGGCGTGACGTCACGTTATGTCCAGCCGCTGCTTTACTACTGCGAGATGTATTGGCAACACCTTTTGTGCATGTTTTGCACATGTATTGCTTTACTGCTGCATTAGTTTGCAGGATCATGCATCTAACATGACCTGCCTTATTACATTTAATGCAGCAGTACTTATAGGTCTTGCCCTTACTAGGAGGCAGACCACATTCAGCACAGCTTTTAATGCTGGCCTCCATACCGTGACACACACACGCACACTCTCACGCCTCGATGATATAATCCGCACGTACCTGTCGATGTTGAGACTCGGGCATGCGCAGACTTTAGCGCTCGAGGTGAGGCAGCAGGATTATAATATAACTAACCTCAAACCTGAGGCACCAGTGCAAAAAAGAAATTGCTGTATAAATACAGCACACCTGATGAAAAATAACTGTGGTGGAGGAGTCTTGCACTGTGACCCTACTTGAGGGTCACACTATAGCATACCCGAAGGTACGGCGGCGGCGTAAAGAAACTTTGAAAGAGAGCGATACAGATGCGTGTGTGCACGTATAGAGAGCACAGACTCTACAGTGAGATGAGAGAGAGAGAGAGAGAGAGTGAGAGAGAGAGAGAGTGAGAGAGAGAGAGAGAGAGAGAGAGAGGAAGAGCATCGTCAAACTCTTCACCAGCGCTCATTAGCGCACCAAGTAAGTCGGAATTATTAAAATTTTTAAAATTACATCATCTAAATATATTCGTAATCTTATATCTACAAATCTTGTAAGTGAAATTAAATTGTCTGCTATATCTTCAGCTGATATTATGTTTGATAGTCTAATGGAATTATTTTTGTTTACATTTAATCTGAGAAGCAGATCTCCTTTGCCATCTATTTCTATATTTGCTGTTTCATTTTTATTTGCGCTTCTAATTATTTCACCTGAACATCTTTTAAAATTGCTTAGAACTATGCCTTTATTGACAATGGAATGTGTGATCTGTAGCACCTGAACCAGCAATAAAAGTAATTTGTGTAGGTGTATTTTTCTGAGGCGGTGTCATACCTGTTAAGTAATCTCGTGCTTGGTTCACCTTATTTTGCTATTGTTGATTGTGTCCTGGTGTTGGCATTTTTGTATTTCTTTTAAATGTTCTACCTCTAAAGTTTCCTTTACCTCTAAATTTGTTGTCATTCCCTCTATTTCTATTATTTTTACCTCAATTTTTGTAGTTAAAATTTCTAAATTCTGTGTTTTTGTTTCTGTTTTGTGTTGTGTTATAATTGTTTTTATCAACTGACCTTCCTCCTGTGGATATCCTGCCCTTTGTCGTGAATAGTCTGTTCCCTTGTGGTTTCTAACTGCTTGGCAGTGGTAACAGAACCACATGGCATACTGTATGAGTGGGCACTGGTGAATTATGTCCACTTTTGTTACATCTAAAGCACCTCGCGTTGGGTCCAGACTGCTACAATGGTCGTTTTTGCGTGACGTTTGCCCACGTGTCCTTCTTATTGGCCTCTAAATGTTTTTTTCCAGCTTCTGTAAAAGGAATAATTTTATATTATCTAGTGTCTGTAGTGTCCGTTTGTCGTCTAATTAGTGTAGCTGATCTGATTTTTGGGTTAATATGTGAGATAGCTTGATAAAAGGCTGATCTCTTTTCTTCCTCTGTTAGAGGAATGAATGTACCACAGTTTTCATATTCTCTAATAATGTTTTCAAATCGTTCACATAAATCATTTACTTTTTCTTTTGTGTTCATTTTAATTTGATATAACTGTGTTCTCACCAAAGAAGCTGTTACATTTGATTCAATTCTTCTAAATTCTTTTATTTTGTTTATTATATCTTTAGGATCGTTAATATCTAAGATTTTCTTGTGATAATATTCATCTAGACGATTAATTATGATATCTCTTACTAAAAGTTTTCTTTTTTCTAAGTCAAACGTTTAAAGCTTTTTTTCGTGTGAATTTGTAATCTCTTTTAATATTTAGTTTTGATGTTTTGTTGTTTGTCTCTAGTGATCGTCTAAGAGTTTTGAATGTTTCATTTAATTCACCTATTATGTCTGGTTCTGTTAATGAGTCGTTTTTATTTGTGTCGTTAATTAGTGTATCTATGTCAACTTCCATTTGTTAATTCATGTTTCTAGTAGTAGAATTTAAAAATTGGTTGTTTATCTGTCATCTTCTAATTTTTGCATTCTCTAATTGTAACATTGTTCCGGCAAGTCTTTCTTGCCTCTTCATCGTCTCCTTTAATTTAGCAGTTGCCTCCTTCTGCTTCTGGATGGTAACTTCTAATTTTTGCATTAGGATTTCCCAATCCCTTGCCAGTCTTTCTGACGGTGGTACGTAGCAGAAAGGTGGCAGATGTTGCGGGGTGTATGACGCTTCTACTATGTCATCTGTTATGTAAGCAATTATTCTAGTAAATGTTTATATTATAAAAAAGAAATTACAGATCTGTATTCTATTTATCTAAAGGAATTTTTTACAAGTCTAAAAGATTTTCTTATTCTTTATTTATAGAATTCCAAAAGAATGAAATGCATACAAATTATTTGTGAAAATTAATTTTGAAAATTACTTTATTTACCCTGAGGTGGTGGAGTCCCTGTTAGATGTTCAGGTGTTTTATCATCTTCGTGCTCCATCTCTCAATACTTCTAGTTACTCTTCTAATATCTGAAATACCATACATTGATTCTTTTTACTAATGATATAAACGATTTTGTTTATAAATATTTCTCACAAAGCTTGACCGCACAGCAAGTTAAGCTAGTTCGAGACTAGCTGTCATTCTCGTACATCCCAACGCTACGCTTGTGCTCCCTCTTAACGTGACGTCACGCACAGCTATGACTACAATAATATGGGAGGCCGATCGTATACCAGCGCAGCGTCAGAAGTGTATGATGAAATGTCAGTTATTCATGAAGAAGAGAATTCTCTGCATGGCAGTAGCATCTCAAATTCATGGTAAGCCTTTATCTATTTTTTTCTATATAATATCTAACAACCCCGTAGCGCGTCTACCGTTTATTTGTGCACTGTAAGGTGCATGCGTCTAAAAATGGCGTCAATTTAAAGTTTTGTTTCTGCGGTCACGAGATGCTCGCGTCACGCCGCCATTTGCAATCTAAAATCCCGCTTTCGCTGTCACGAGATGCTCTTTTTAACTTTTAAGGTAACTCTCTCCTCTCGATACCGAAAAGAAACTTATAAATATAACACTTATAAATATTACATTTCTAATACGTTACGATAGCTCGCTCTTGTGCCGTCTAAAAACACCGATTCTCAGAATGCCCGATTTCACTTTTACTCACCAAGAACTTGAGTTCCCAAGAGAAACGGCGTGCTGAGCCCGTAACCTGTTTAACGTTAGTTACTTTGCAAAGCTGCTTTATTTATCTATATACATTTTGTTCTCAATACAATATTAAAATAAGCTTCTAGTTATATATATATATATATGGATCTTCTAAATATGTGATTCTCCCTTGATGCTGTACGGCGTTGGCTGTGTGCTGGAGAGACGTGCAGTCGACAAAGTATACATAGAGGGGATAAGAGCCGTTGCAACGCGAGCGCGACTCTGCTGTATACTGCTGCCCCCTATTTTGATAATATACACTATGCGCTAAACACCGCGTGCGTATATGCGAAGTCGATATATGGGGCGAATCACGTCAACTCTCCTAGCGCGGCGCGCGAGAGCTTAATACTGTTGTTTTCAACTCGCGTTTGCGGTATGAAAAAAAATATATAAAAAATATCCAATAAACTATTTCGATGTATTTTTTCCTCAGCTTTCCATTTTCCTTAAAAAAAAACACAAAACGTGTTATATCTCGAAAAGTCTATTTTTAATATTTTCTTAAATACTTTTAATCGAAAGCTGAGGTTTTTCTACAGAAGAAAAGTTCTTTTGCGCAGAGTGCCCGATTATATTTCCGTGAGTAATAGAACGCCGAAAAGTAGAAGTACCGCGCGCGACGCGGCCGCCGTCACCGCCACATCATGCTTACTTGTAAAACTAGTTCTTTTTTCAGTCGGTAGGTGGCTTAAACATAAAAAACTTTAATCTGTAAATGAATTGTCACAAGAAATTCATATATACGACGATGTTTTTTTTTAAATTTAGATTTTTTTATGATTAAATCAGAAATCTATTGGTTACGTATTTCTCCGGTTTATTGTAGCAACTACAATGGGTTCAACCTGGAAAATGAAATGCATAAATCCTTTCTCTCGAGAGAATCACCCTACGTCTAAAGATCTGTTTGACTTTCCTTCAACTTTTAGAAGTATATTTCCGTTTGTACCCGAAGAAGCGAAAATATGTGGTACATGTCGTAGGCAAATTTACAAACGTAAAGTAGATTTACCTATTTCGGATACAAAAAAAGCTAACATAAATTGTTGTGATGAATATCATAAAGCTGGCGTAACGGTTTTCGAACAATTTAAAAGAAAATTTTTTAATACTATATCGAAGCAAGATAGTATATATATATATATATATATATATATATATATATATATATATATATATATATATATATACACGCATATATATATATATCGACTTCGCATACACGCACGCGGTGTTCAGCGCATAGTGTATATTATCAAAATAGGGGACAGCACTATACAGCAGAGTCGCGCTCGTGTTACAACGGCTCTTATTAATTAGTATGAAGTATACAAATTATTTTAAAAATATTATAGTTTAAAATATTTCTATTTTTTACTAATTCCGATAATCTGAAATAAACGCTAAAGAAATTAATTAAATCGATTAATAAATTGGAAAGTATTATATTTTTATTTGTAACTCAATGTCATTTTTTAATGAATTAGTATAAAGTATACAAATTAATAATACCTTTCAAATTTAATATTGTAAGACATTAAATTTGACATAAATACATGTTGATAAGAAATAGGTCAAAAAGTCGAACCTCAAACACTGATCTATAATACTCTCGCTACATTACACTCGCGTTACACGTAGTGCGCATATGGAAATTCATTTCTATTATAGGTAAGCTAACTGATACTTTTTTAAATCAAGCCAATATAATATTACGGACAAACAGTTTATACCTTATCTAGGGCTCTGACTTGCTGCCATCGTTAATTACTACGAACCTTAGGTAACTCGAGCACTGTTGGAGGTTATTTTTCCCAAACTCGAGCAATATTCCAGGTTTAACTGCAGTTCAATATAAAATATAGTGCATTGACGGTCTCTTTAATTTCTACGTATAATTATGAACATACTTGACGGACCCGTCGTCTCGAAGTTTACGGTGTTCGTAGAATAGAAGATAATATTTCTAAGTAAAAGAAGTTAGCAAAATCATAGATTTTTTTTTAGGGCAAAGCCATCTAAGGCACACCCGACTGGGTCCGCACAGCCAGATAGTGTGGGATTAGTTGGGGATGCACCCACCGCGTGTATAATATAGGACGAAAAATAACATAAACAAAAACGCGAGAAAACTACACGGCCATGGCATCGCAAACCTACCCACTAAAACCTACCTCCCTTTCCTCTTCTGACGGAACCCACCTTAAAACTGTTGCTCACATTACTTCAAGGTGGTGCCATTCTTGTGTCATCTTGACAAAACCGCTTCTACCTAGAGCTGGAATAAATCTAAAATTTCAGTTTAACCCGTTTCATTTATACGCGTATTCGAACCGGAGCATTAGCATAATCATGGATGCTGAAAACATATAAGTATAAAATTATTTTATGCAATATGTGATGTGATATATATTTAATGAATAAGACAATATTAATAATGATGACGAACTGTTGAGATAAAAGTTAAAAGAAAGTATCATATGCAAGAAATAGTAAGTAGTTTATTATATCACAAAACACAAACAGCGCTGTAATTTTGGATATTATTATAAGTTTTTTAAAGGGTACAAAAATATGTAATGTTTTATTATTAAAGAATAAAATAAATGAAATATAAAAATATTGAGTAATACACGTTGGATGTTTATGATCAAAAATTGATCTTAAACAAGGTAGGTAGTCTACCGATAGACTGCGAGACGACGGGTCCGTCAAGTATGTTCATAATTATACGTAGAAATTAAAGAGACCGTCAATGCACTATATTTTATATTGAACTGCAGTTAAACCTGGAATATTGCTCGAGTTTGGGAAAAATAACCTCCAACAGTGCTCGAGTTACCTAAGGTTCGTAGTAATTAACGATGGCAGCAAGTCAGAGCCCTAGATAAGGTATAAACTGTTTGTCCGTAATATTATATTGGCTTGATTTAAAAAAGTATCAGTTAGCTTACCTATAATAGAAATGAATTTCCATATGCGCACTACGTGTAACGCGAGTGTAATGTAGCGAGAGTATTATAGATCAGCGTTTGAGGTTCGACTTTTTGACCTATTTCTTATCAACATCTATTTATGTCAAATTTAATGTCTTACAATATTAAATTTGAAAGGTATTATTAATTTGTATACTTTATACTAATTCATTAAAAAATGACATTGAGTTACAAATAAAAATATAATACTTTCCAATTTATTAAACGATTTAATTAATTTCTTTAGCGTTTATTTCAGATTATCGGAATTAGTAAAAAATAGAAATATTTTAAACTATAATATTTTTAAAATAATTTGTATACTTCATACTAATTAATAAAAGAAGGAAATTGATATACAAATAAAAATACAATACTTGCCAATTTATTAATCGATTTCATTAATTTCTTTAGCTTTGTGACGGATGGTTGGAGGGGTCCTCCTGTGCCGCCAGAGAAAGGCGCGCAGGAATTGAGGAGACAGGGCTTTTGGGTAATCGTGGCTTTATTAGGTCCGAGCACCTCTCGGCGTGAGTACCGCCGGCTATCTGCTGCCCGCTCGCGGTCGCATCGCGACTCGCCAACGGTCCCGCGCGCAAAAGGTGCAAGTACTGCACTTTTGCGCGTAGGAACACTGGAGCAGCGTCGGGCAGAGCTGACTGCGTGTCTTGCGCGCATCCGCTCTGCGATAAGGAAATGCCACGGAAAGCCAGAAGCTCATCCATGACACGTGCGGGGCCGCGTTGGGCGACGTCCGCGTTGCTCGAAAAAAAACAATGAAAACGTACGACCGACGTACTGCTCTAGCGTGCATGTTTCTGAATAGCCAAGTTTGTGTGTGTAAGTGAGAGCGCGCAAAAGCGCGCTAGCACTTGTACATGTAAAATTTATTTTAAATGATATTAATTAACTTATGTCCCTTCGGCTTTTTATAGCGTCCACTTTCTAAAAATGTATTACAGATAAGCAGCCGCTGCTGCTTTACAAGATATCATTTGAGAGGTGCTCTACATTATATACTTATTTCTATATCTTATTATCTACTTCGTTTTACAAATTTCTTAAACCTTGCTTATATTTAAATTTTTCCCTTTTTATTTATCAACTTTAAAATTCTCTACTCTTCAAAATTCTTCAAATTTTTCAATTTTTCAAATTTCCAAATTTTCAAATTTTCAAATTTTCCAAATTTTCAAATTTTTCAATTTTTTTAAATTCTTAAATTTTTATATCTTAGCTTTTATTTGAACTCTTATGTACCTTAAAATATAAAATATGTAATTGGACATTTGCGCTTAGGGTCGCTTTTCGTCCTATAAGCGCACAGCTTTATTTTCTCGTTTACTTCAATTGGAACACGCTCGCGTTTGACCCTGATTTTTATTGCCTTTTTATTCAACCTTAATATTTTTATTCGATTCGCGTCGTCGCGTAAGATACTTTTTTTTGTTTGGTTTTTTTTTTTGGTAGTGTATAACTGTATGCTCGCACTTTTCTCGCTGACGCTGCCCCTGTCCTGCCCGTGCTCTCATCACCTGATAGCATACTTCAGGTATGTTATGGGGGACGGAAGTGCGTTTTAGCGCGGCATGCTCCTGGGTGGAGCTCAGGGGGCGAAGTTTATGAGCCTAGGCTGGGGAGGTTGCCAGGACCTCCTCGCTGCGAGCCCTGTCAAATCTTCTGCGCCTGTTACGGACTGACACACTCTCTATGTGCCTGTCAACCACGCGTTTGGTGCAGCGGCGGCTCAAAAAGTATAGCCCTACTACGAGCACCAATAGGAGGATCACTACGCTCGATATGGAGTAGCCGAATATCGCGGACGAGTAGCCTAGCGCTTGCACTTCTGTCGCTAACGCCTTATTTATGGCCAACTCTCTCGCTTTTTTGGCGATGTCCTTGAGCCCAGTTCCTCTTTGCAAGGTCTGAAGTCCGATACCATGCAAGTTCTCTGCCTGCGAGGCAGTTTCAGAATCGATGGCTAGCTTTAGCTCCACCGAGGTTAAATTTGCCTTTTTCATATTTGCCAATAAATTAGCAATATTCAGCGGTATCGTTTGGAATACCGTTTCTTTAGGCTGGGTCGTGAATATCCTTGATGCTGTTAGTCGGGCATTGGCTGTGTGTGCTGAGCACCCTGGGCGTAGTTGGAGTACGCCCGCGCCAGAAATTTCTGCCGTTGTTTGCTCTGCCCGTATACACTGTATGTACAGGTTTTCTCTTGTGGCCGTTGAGTATATCCATGAATTAACTTCATGGAGCCTCAACCAGAACGTGTCTGTCAGCATCTTGAAGCGCACATCACAGTACTCCAAGTTACCGAGATCGAGACCTGCTGCTAGTTTGATCTCGCATGCCACGCTCTCGCGTATTTCTCTCACTGGTTCCGGGCTCGTACAGATGAAAGTACTGCCTAATTTCTTGAAATCGCCGACTTTTTCGGCTGACACTGGCATATAGGCTTTCTTTGACTCGCTCAATGCGAAGTAGTGCGCCTCTGGCCATATGTAAGCGGCCGCGGTGGACGCGTTCGTTCCTTTCTGATGCGTTGGTAGTGGTAGAGCTCTGAACAAATCGAACTCTTGTACGTCTAGTAGTGGGACTGCTAGAACATAAACCAAGTGCATATCGACAAACAGCACTGTGAGTTTGGATACCTTCATAATTGGTATGGCTGCAATCTCGCCGTCGAGCGACGGAAAACGCGCATTTCCTACGGTACTGGCTACCGTTTCTGCTGAGGATTTTATCACCTCTGGAGGCATTATCCGGGGATGAATTATTCCCCTGGCCGCGAATAGGACCGCGTCGGTTAAAACCTCTGTGTCCAGTTGATATTGGAGCACGTTTTCGGTTAAGGCTTCGATGGCTGCGCCGACTTTTAACTCGTATAATTCCGCCTGTGTGTTGTTTTCCAGGGTGCCTATTGCATTGCAGAGTGTATCGATCTTCCTCTGCAAGCTCGATAGTTCGTGCTCGACTATCTCTGTTTGATTGGCGAGTAGTGCGGCTGTTACACGCGAGTCTTTCGCGACAGCTGATATCGCGGTTCGTAGTTCTGCTTCGCTTTCTTCATCCATCGTGCCAAACAGAATTTTGCTGATTTGACCAACGAACGGGAGGACTGAACGTTGTTCTCTGTTCGCATTATTGCCTACTGTGTGTATTGAAAATAGGCTCGCAACTCTTTCAGCCTGTAATACTTCCTCGTCTATTCGGGATCGCAGGTAAATAATTTCGGGCCTTGCTCCGCCCTCGAATCTTAAGGACTCGCCCCGGCTTGCGAGGATTTTACCTGCGTCAAAATATGATTTTAAGTTAACTTTCTGGACGATCTTCCAGTCTGTGCTGGATGTAGTCAAGGGCGCTATTCTTTCAGTGATCAAGCCGGGATTGCCGTCGAGCTGTTTGAGGAACCGCTGCGGCATCCCTGTAGTCTCCCCGCGGCTCGCGACTTGCGCAACAGCGAGACTTGCCCTAAAAAAAAACAGAAGTTTCTGTTAGCTGCCGAACATGGAACTTTAACTATCGCGCGCAGCTTGGCTAGTTCTCCTACAATTCTGTACGATTAATCGCTTCATCTTGTTTTTCTTCCGGGGCGCGGCTCGTCCGGGGCCGCGTAAAAAAAACAATAAAAAAAAACGACTGTTCTACGCTAGTTTATCAGACTGTCTAGCTAACTCGCCGGGCCTTTCGAGTTTGTTAACGTGGACGGTTTTAGACACGTCAGCGTTTTGTACCGTGACGTTGTTCGTCTTGCGGTTTATTTTTATTATTTCGAAAGGGCCCGTATACTCCTTTGCGAATTTTCCCTTCTTTGGTTCTTTAAGGACGTAGACTTGTTCTCCTTCTCGGAAGTGTTTAATGTTTAAATTCCTGTCGTAATAATACTTCGTGCGATATTTCGCTTGCACTAAGTTCATGGCTGCTGTCGTCTGTAGGACTGTAAGATGGGATAGCATACCCACTATATAACTGTTATAGGACAGCGCTAACTCTTTCGTTGTGAAGCTTGATGGTGTTCTCGGTTTAAAACCGAACACAAGCTCATGCGGTGTATAGCCCGTGCTTTCGTGTTCTGTGCAGTTGTAAGCGTGCTGGCATATTGCTGTCCAATTATCCCAGTCAGTTACGTCTCTTATGTATTTTCGGAGATATTCCGTCAGTGTATGATGCATCCTTTCTATTGAGCCGTTCGATTGGGGGTGGTAGGCTGTAGTGCAAAATTTTTCGATTCCGAATATCTTAGCAAATTCTTCCAATAAACGGTTTTGAAAATGGGTCCCCTGGTCCGTAAGGATCGCTGCTGGTGGTCCAAATATGCAGATTATTTTTTCTGTCAAAGCTCTTGCTACCTCCTTTGCTGTTGCGTATTTTGTTGGTGTTAAAATTGTATATTTTGTGAGTGCGTCTTGCGCTGACAAAATATACTTGTAACCCTTCTTGGTTTTTTCCAGCGGGCTGTAGAAGTCAAGGGCGAGCTGCTCGAAAGGGGCTGCCGGTGTATTACTAATTAACATCGGCAGACGGGTTTTTACTCGAACTAGTTTATTGCTCTGGCAAACAGTGCATCTCGCGACAAATTGGCGCACATCTGGGCGCATATTTCGCCAGTAAAAGTCGCCAGCAATTTTGCTGTACGTCTTATTCATACCTCTATGGCCGCCTATGGCTGCCTCGTGGTACTCTTTAATTAGCTTGTACCTTTCCATGACATTAGGTACGGGCAGGTTATTTTTTAATAGGACTGCGCTTATCTTGGCGTTTGTAAAAATTCTATCGAATTGATCGATGAAGTTTGTCCATTCTGCTAGGGACAAAATTGCTAAGTCGCGGGTAATAGCCAAGCTCGTTATTTCTTTGGCTATTACTACGTTTTTCAAAGTCCGTAGGCATTTTCCAATATCAGCACGCATCGGTCGGTCGTCTATATACTTCTTTACATAAACACCTATGAGTTTGATGCCTTGAAACTCGGAGATATTTATCTCGCTGACCTTGAACTCTCTGCTTGTCAGTTCGTCCGGATTTAGGTATCCTCTTTCTATTAAGGCTTCTTGTATCTCTGTTGTTATGAAGTTGTCCGCTGATATTAAATATACTAAGTTTTCACGAAAACGGAATGGATGTTCGTTCAGAGATTGTAAGTGAACGAACGGAGGTGGCAACTGGCCGTCCGGAGCTGCCCATGGTGGCTTTTCGCGAGGTGGCCGTGCGTTGGAAACGACGTAACGCTTCAGGTTACCGTCGCTTGCTGCAGCCGTTACGCGGCTAACGACGCCGTCGGGCCTATCGCTGTCGCTGGCGGGACCGTTCGCTTGCGGGGCTCCTGCAAGATTTTCAGCGGGAGGGTCGCCCTGTCCCGCCGCAGAATCCTTGCTGTCGGAGCTGCTTTCTGGAGGCGAGCCTGGCGGTGCTTCACCCATGGGCCAATCGTCGGCCCCTGCGCTTGCAGGCCCCGGGTCGCTTCTTTCGGGCTCGGCCAGTATCGGCTGTTGCTCCCATTCGTCGTTGCATGGACTATCTCTGAGCGTGTCGTCGGGGTTGACGTCTCTTTGATCAGCTGGCGCTGAGGGAGCCGCCATTTTGCGCTTCCTGCGTGTTTTCCTGCCCAATTCCGGTGACTTTGGCTGACTTTGCTCGTCGTCATCCGATGGGCTAACCCCGGATGCCTTATAAGAGGTTGCGATGCGCAGATATGGCGTAAAATGGTGGCCGGTTAGATTCAGATGCATATATACCTCAGCCGTGTTGGCTATTAAATGGCAATATATGCGCTTGTCGCTGCTTATGTCATAATGGATACAGATATTTCTTTTGTATTCCTGGGCGAACAGGTAGGCGCAATCTACTGTGCCGTACTCTGTGTCAGACTCTAGTATCCTCAGCGTCTCTGTTGGCTCGCCCTAGTGCGTCAGCTGGGGAGACGCGCGAAGTCGGCTTCTGAGCTCGAGGGCTGTGATATCTAGATTTGCCAACTTAATTAACGAATCAAATAAGCAGTTACCTGGAGGCGACTGAGGAATATCGTCTGAGCGGATCAGGTTGACTAACGGCTCTGCGCATCGCTTTTTGCGAATGTAGGCATGTGTCAGAATATTGCCTGAGCTGACTGACGAATTCTTATCCGAGGAATCGACTCTGCGGTCGTACTTCCGCGGGATATCGGCGAAGTCCTCGAACGGGCCATCGCCACTCGTGACTGACCATCCTAATGAAGAAATAGGACGAAGGGGAGCCTCGGATAAAGGCTTGTCCGCAGGTTTACCGGGACTAGCTGGAGCTGAGTTTTCGTTGATTTGCGGCGACCTGTTTAGGTCGGCGCCCGAATCGGCGACCGGATTTTTACTATTCGCCTTGCCTGTACTCGGTTTCGCGGTCTGTCCGCCTGCGAGGCCAGTGAGACTGTTTTCCGGGGAACCTACCGACGATTTTGCTTCCCAGATGTTTATCTGAAAGCCGTCTCTTCCTTCTATTTCTTTTTCCTGTATATCTACTGTCAGTTTAGTGTTGAGCCTGGTGCCTATTCGAGGCAATACTGCATTTAGTGGCGATTTAATAATATTGGTCGAAGTGTTCGGATCGACGTGACGCAGCTGCTCCTCAGTGGAAGGCGAGCTACCTGACTGATCGGCGATCGGGTATGCTGCGCATACCTGAGCTCTGTGACCGACTGGACTATCGTTTCTTCCCGACTTTGGTTTACTGGGAATTACGATAGTTTCCAGCGGCTCGATGCTCGTCAGAGTTTGCGTTTTGAGCCGTGGCTGGGAAGTAATGGAGTCGCTACTCGAGTCGCTGGGCTCGAATAGATTGGGTTCTTGCGACTCTTACTTTTTTGACTCGATCTTGTGGCGTAGCCTTGTGTTGTTCTCGATGCAGAAATAGACTTATGAGAAGGCTCTGACATGTCAGTTTCTGTCTCGGAAGAGCTCGATGAGCTTGAAGCTGTATTGGCTGCCATTGGCTCGTCCAGGCCAGTCGCTACTGCTGGCGGCGCCTTCTGCTCTTGGCTGGCGCTGAACTCGATCGATGCTCGTAAGATTTCTATGATTCGTTCGCGCTCTTTCTTACTGAGTATGTATTTCTTTTTCTCTGTCCTTTTTAACTCAGTTGTAGTCATAATACATGCTAATTTTATTGTACTGTGATAATCTAAGGAGAATGTGTTTTTGCGGTTGCTCTCTTGCGTGAACCACTGTATATGGGCGTCCTCGTATTCCCAATATATGTCTTTCCTTGCGCGACATAAATAAAAATCGTCGTGATCATTTCTTACGGCCAGTATTTCGCCTTTTTTATATAAGATGTCTTTTTCCTTACGGTTTCTTTTTGGGGCTTCCTGCCCTTCGGAATCTTCCGAGCTAGTCTTGTAGTTCTTAGTCTTTTTATCGCGGTCGATTCCTTTTTTCTTGATTGCTCGCGTTCTAAAAATTCTTCCAGGTGGTGCATCTGCTTCCTCATCGGGCTCGGCTGCATTCTGCTCGTTTGCAAGCTTGTAGAGTTCTACGCGCGGAAGTTCTGGATTCACTTCCCCTTCTTTGATGACTGGGTTCCGCGAAAGGGCATCAGCGTTGGCGTTTTTCTCGCCTGGCCGATAAACTATTACGAAGTCGTAGCCAATGAGAGCCGCCTTGAGTCTGTTAAAACGCAAGTCGGGCTTCTTGGTTGTGTGGAAGTGTTTTAACGGTTCGTGGTCTGTTACGATCGTGAATTTTCGACCAAACAGATAGTAGCGAAACTGTTCTTTGGCAAAAACTATTGCCAGTAATTCTTTATCGTAAGTGGGATAGCGGAGCTCGCTGCCTTTAAGGCAGCGCGACGCGTAGGCGCAAACCTGGTCCTTGCCCAACTCGCCCTGCGAGAGTATCGCTCCAAGGGCCCAATCGCTACTATCGGTCGTTACTATGAATGGTTTCGTTAAATCCGGTGTTCTCAGCACTGGTTCGCTGCACATCGTGGCCCTAAGTGTATCGAACGCCTTTTGCTGTTCTAGTCCCCACTCAAACTCCACTCCTTTCTGTAGCAGTTTAAACATAGGTCGGGCTATTTTCGAAAAATTTTTAATAAAGCGCCTATAGTAGCTGAAGAGACCAAGCGCTTGCTTTACTTTCTTCGCGTCAGTTGGCACCGGGTATTGGTCCATAGCGGCTATTTTATTGGGATCTGTTTTTATCAGCCCGCCGCCCACTATATGACCCAGCACGAGTGCTTCTTTCTTTAAAAACTGGCACTTTCTCGGCTCAACTGTCAAATTGGCCTCCAGTAATCTTTTCAGCACACGGCGCAATCTTGTGTTATGCTGTTCTAGCGTCTCGCCAAAAATCATTAAATCGTCGAGGTATATCTCGACCTCATCTCCTTGCAGGCCTGCCATGGCTAACGACATGGCCTTGACAAAGGTCAAGGTGGCCTCCTTGAGTCCCATCGCCATCCTTCTATACTCGAGCATCTGTTGACCGTGCTCGCCGTCAGGGGCGTGGAAAGCCGTAAGATGAGCTGAATCGGGATGCATCTCGATCTGGTGATAGCCCTGTTTCAGGTCCATTACTGTAATATAATTGGCTGAGGCTAAGTGTTCTAATATGTCGCTTGTGAATGGTAAAGGGTGGTAGCTGCCCTCTGTTTCTTCGTTCAGGGCTCTGAAATCCGTGACCAGTCTATACTTCTTATTGCCTTGCGCATCTGGCTTTTTTGGCACGATCCAGAGCGCTGAAGAATAGTTTGACCTTGATGGTACAACTATATTTTGCTCCCGCAATTTGTTTAACTCCCTAGTCATATTTTCCCTTAGGGCTGGTGGAAACCGGAACCTATTTGATCGAATTACCTTGTTCGATTTAAGTTCGATTTTATGTTGTATCAAGTGTGTCGCAGGAAGGGGCTCTCCCTCGAGGCCAAACACTCCTGCGTACTCGTCAATGATTTCCGTGATGTAATTTACCTCTTCTTCATTACATCCTTCTAAATCTGCCAGCTCTAGGATTTTCTGCACCCTCTCTTTGCGTAAATCAGTGTTGTGCATCAGTTTTGCGTTTAGGTCCCTTATTTCTTTGTATTTTTCTCTCTGTTTATCCGCCTCGTACATGCGCCTCAAGCATGCTGAAAAATCAACTGCCTTATCAGCTGAGCCGTCCCCGTCGGCTTGATAGAGCGGGTTTGGGATATCCACCTCGTACATGCGCCTCAAGCATGCTGAAAAATCAACTGCCTTATCAGCTGAGCCGTCCCCGTCGGCTTGGTAGAGCGGGTTTGGGTTTTCTACGCTCGTTTCGCATTCTTTCAAATTAACTATCGGGGCGTCAATCGAGATCTCCTTGTCGCCAATATTTATGCATTCTGCATAGACTCTGCCGTTCCTAACTTCGGCAATAAAATTTCCAAATAGTAAATGTTTATGCAGATTCATTATTGGAACCCAACCTATTTTTACGTCGTTGTTTGCAACCCTGGCACTGATTATCATCTTAACTTTTGGAGGCACGGTTAGTCTCTCATTCGTCTCAAACTGTATGGACGAACTGCCGACTCTAAGGCTCTTTGTGGCTGCATCTACACAACCTTCGTAGCGGTCTATTATATCCCATCCGATTATTCCCGCATTCTCTATGGGGAAATCGTTGGATACCACGTGCACTGTGCACTTATGACCTTGTATTGCTACTTCGGCCTGACCCAAGGTGTAAGAGGCTCCCGGAGTGACTCCTTTTATTTCTATAATTGTTTGCCTATCTATTGGGTTGCTGGGTTCTAAATACCCGATCTTCACGACGGAAATGTCGGCTCCTGAATCAGCATAGAATTTGCCCTGTCTCTGCTTCAATTGGGGGCAATCGATGTTTACTATTGGCGGTTGACGACCCGCAGACAAAAATTTGATTTTTATCGACTCTTTTACTAACTTGCTTTTTGGTTTTGGATTTTCTGCACGCTCGGCATTCGAGGATCGCGTCGAGCGTGCGGCTAGTTTAAATGCTGCTTGCTAAGCTGCTTGTTTTGCTCGCTGCTATCGTTGGGTATCGACTCGGCGCTCGGCGGCTCCTTATTACCGCTGCTGTCGCCGGCACTAACAGAGTCGACCTTCACGTCATTACGCTGAGTGTTGCTAGCATAGTTTCTATAATTGCCTCTATTGTTGTTAGTGCTACTATAGTTATTCCGGTTTCTTGGATTGCTAAAATTCCTATTTTCGTTGGCCCGATTATTGACCAGCCAAGGATTTTTTATTACCTTATTCTTGGCATCTTTTTGTAGCTTCCAACATTCGCTAATGTCATGCGTTGATTGCTCGCAATAGTCGCAATATGGATTAGCAAGCGGACGAGTTGCTTGCGTGCGCAAGTTATTTGATGCGCTCGTCCTTGGTGCTGGATTGCAGCTGCAAGTGTTATCAGCTATTGCTCGGCGCACTTGCACTGGGTCGGCGGCTGCCTGCCTGCTACTTGGCTGCAAATCGTCGCGAGAAGGGGGGGGGGGCGGCAGCGCTGTGCCTCCTGACAGCTGGCCTAATGCGGATCGGCGCGCGCTTTGTTTTCCTTCGAACTCTAGCGCGAATCTTATCGCCTCATTCAGTGACCTTGGCCCTTGAATGCGCACTTGGTGGTCGAGCGGTGCCTTTAGCCCGAACATAAATTGCTGCAGGGCGTCCTCGCCGGCGTAACGCTTTCGGGTTCCCTTGTCGCGCTTCGACAGGTCCGGCGCGGATTCGACTATCGTCAGCAAGCGATTATAGAGTTTCTGCATTCTTAAGCCATAATCGCCGACTGGCTCCCTGTGTTCCAGCTGCAACATCTTTATTTTGGCCTGCACCTCATCGGCAATTCCTATATTGCCGTACTGCATTGTGAGGTCAGCCAAAAGCTGCCTCACCGACTTATAGCTGGTAAGCCTGGCTTGATATCCGTCAGCTGCTTTCCCCGTTAATTTATTGGCCAATGCTATTATTAATAATTTCTCTAATTCGGGACCAAACGAGTCGCGCAGCTGTCTGACCGACTGGCAAAATAGATTTAGTTTGTCCGGGTTGCCGTCGAACGTTGGCAATAAATTTACAGCTTGAGTAAATGAGACTTTCCCGCCGAATCCTTGTCGCCGGCGGTGCCTATCATTACTACGGTCGCTAGGCGCTGAATCACTTTCGTCGTCGTTGTCTGAGTCGACATAATACGCGTATGGTTTTTGGTCGGATTCGCGCCGTCGCCTGCTACGCTCGTGATCCCGATGGCTGCTACGGTCGCTCCCGCTGTCATCCGACGGGTTGCGACTGGAGCGGTATCGCTCGCTCTCGCGCCAATCACACCGATCGCTTCTAGTGTGCTCGCTTCGCTTGTAAGGACGTACGCCACGCTGACGCTCTCGTGGCTCGGGTCGCGCTGAGCGCCTGCATACGTTTAGCGCGCTGCTGGAATCGCGCGCTGCGCCGCTGCATGCTCTTATCGCGCCACTCTCGAAGCGCGCTGTACGGCTATGCGGGTTTATCATGCGCTCCTCGTTGCACCCCGTATTCGCGCACGCATCTCCCGTGAATCGGTGTGATTCGGTGGCCCGTGCGCTCCTTGATGCTTCTCGATTTTCAAACGATTTCCGAGTACGAACCGAGGCGCGATTGTCCTCGCTATCCGAACCGTTGCGTACGTACATGCTTTTATTTATTTGGGACGGCAAAATTAGACGCCGCTTATTTCTTATTTTTGCGCGATCTTCCTGGAATATTTCGCGCCTCTCGGCGAGTGATTCAGGCTCGCTGCCGTTTCCGGAACCATCGCTACTATATTTTTGTCGGTTCGTGTGGCAATTTTGACGGCTGTCCATCGCTTGCTTGATCGCCGCCTGGACAGACGCGAGCAACGCGGCACTTACTTGCTCCTGCTCGCTGGAAATTTTCGAGCCCTTTGTTTTTCTGGGCCACTCTGCATTTTTACCGCTGCGTGCACCGCTTGCGCTCCGTGCGCTCTGCACGCTCCACTCTCCTGGACTAAGCTCGCGTTGCCTGCGTTGATTTTTGCGTAAATTATTCGGGTTTTCGCCAACGTTTACGTTTGTCGCCCGGGTCCTGCTGTGTTCGATTCTGCCGCGTTCGCTGCTCGCATCGCGATTCTTCCTAGATTTTATTTTTGCGGAATTTGCGCGAGTTAATTCGGGATCTCCGTTTTTCCAAACTATATTTTTAATTCCGAGTAAATTCATTACCCCGTCATTGCATTTATCATTTATGGCCCAACGCTCTGGGACCTCTAAATCGCCGACTACCGAATTTTCGGCGTCGCTGCCGAGCTCGCTGTCGGCCGATCTGGAGTCGGCGGAGCCGCTTTCCGACGGAGATCTCGCTGCGTCACGGAGCCGCGCCAGCCTTTCCTCTAGTTGGCGACCGATTTCAGACGGTGCTTTTTCGGCACTCGTTCCGATGGCACCTGCTGCATTGCAACCTATCAATGCGTCGCCTACTAGAGGATGCTGATCGACCGTCGCCGCTTCCTTCGCGGTTTGATCACGGTCGTCGACGATGCGTTCACCTCCGCTTTCGTGCGATTTTGTACGCGCACGCTCACCTTGGCTTGAGCTGCCCGAGCCACGAGATGCAAGCTCGATCTCGCTGCGCCATAGCGATCTGCGTGCCTCGGGGCTGAGCTTGCTTAAATGTACCAGCACTTTTTCGGCGCGCTGAAATATTTTTTTATTGCTCGCCGGGTCTCCCGATGTATGCGACGCGCGCGACCATTTGCCCTGAATTAGCAGGCTCCGCGTTGCAAGGTCGAATTTACCTAGGCGTTTTAAAATTTTTTCTATTAAACGATCTTCGCGCGCGATGATTTCGGAGTCGCGTTGAGACCGGATCACTGCTCTTCTCTCGGATTTCGCGTCCGGGTCCGTCTCGTCGGACAACACATCGGATAAGTCGGAGGGCATTTTAAAATTGTTCGCTCGAATCAACTATTAATTTAAAAAAGGAAAAAAAATTCCCGAAGCTGCGCGCTAGGACAAAAAGACGACTTACAGAATTGCAGCGAAGAATACGATGTGGCTGCACATCGTCGGTATTACTGGTGATGGCGTGCGAAGGCGGCTGCTCTCTGCTGCTGCGGCTGCTCCTGGGCTGCGGCTGTCTCGCGCGCGTCGGCGGCTGGTCCGCGCCGACGATTGAATTGCGCGTGGAGGCTGCTGGACTGGCCTCGTTGATCCAGGCGGGCTTAGGTGGCCCCGATGGGCTTCGTTGGCCCCGATGGGCTTTGTTGGCCCCGATGGGCTTCGTTGGCCTAGTGTAGGCTTGCGGCTTATCGCCAGTGGGCCGCTCTGATCGTTGCTTGCTCTCGTGGCTCGACGGCCGGTGCTCTGCAAAACCACTGCGCTCTCGATTACGGGTGGCGGCTTCTTTTCTTTTTTTTTTATGCTCTGCGACGGCTGCTTGCGCGACGTATTGGCGTCTGCTGAAGAGTACTATCACACTTCGATGTCCTGCTCGCGCGCTCGCCCGTATATATATTTTGTGTTTTTAATTAAACGTTGGAGAGAGAAATCCTCGATTCCACACAGGCCCACGAGGGATGCCAAATGTGACGGATGGTTGGAGGGGTCCTCCTGTGCCGCCAGAGAAAGGCGCGCAGGAATTGAGGAGACAGGGCTTTTGGGTAATCGTGGCTTTATTAGGTCCGAGCACCTCTCGTCGTGAGTACCGCCGGCTATCTGCTGCCCGCTCGCGGTCGCATCGCGACTCGCCAACGGTCCCGCGCGCAAAAGGTGCAAGTACTGCACTTTTGCGCGTAGGAACACTGGAGCAGCGTCGGGCATAGCTGACTGCGTGTCTTGCGCGCATCCGCTCTGCGATAAGGAAATGCCACGGAAAGCCAGAAGCTCATCCGTGACAGCGTTCATTTGAGATTATCAGAATTAGTAAAAAATGGAAATATTTTAAACTATATTATTTTTTAAATAGAATATTAGTTTAAGTTTACTATTTTAATTGTAGCGTATTCATAACATTCATAATTGAACGTCTTATTTTGGTAATAACATATTTCTTTTAATTTATATTGTGGGTAATAATGAAACTAATACTTGCAAAGATTTTACTTTTTAGAAAGGTATTTTTGATAGATTTCACAACTATTCCAGAGACGGAAATGTATTCTTACTATTCTCGAAAAAATAGAAATATATTAAAAATAGAATATTAGTTTATGTTTACTATTTTAATTGTAGCGTATTTCTTTTAATTTATATTGTGGGTAATAATGAAACTAATACTTGCAAAGATTTTACTTTTTAGAAAGGTATTTTTGATAGATTTCACAACTATTCCAGAGACGGAAATGTATTCTTACTATTCTCGAAAAAATAGAAATATATTAAAAATAGAATATTAGTTTATGTTTACTATTTTAATTGTAGCGTATTTCTTTTAATTTATATTGTTGGTAATAATGAAACTTATACTTGCCAAGATTTTACTTTTTAGAAAGGTATTTTTTGTAGATTTCACAACTATTCCAGAGACGGAAATGTATTCTTACTATTCTCGAAAAAATAGAAATATTTTAAAAAAAGAATATTAGTTTATGTTCACTATTTTAATTGTAGCGTATTTCTTTTAATTTATATTGTGGGTAATAACGAAACTTATACTTGCCAAGATTTTACTTTTTAGAAAGCTATGTGTTACTTTCAAATAAATAAATGTTTGTGTATGGGTAACTTGAAAGTTTCATTGACTCCATTTTCTTTTAAACTACTCGAAGTAATCTTTTCCAATTTTACCTAAACCATTATGTAGCCCTATTGATTATGAAAATTCACTTAAAATAAAATTAAATAAAATTCTTTCGAAAAAACCTTATAGTATTCTCATGTTTTATTCAGATATCAAGTTAACGCTGGGTGAAAATAGTCTTTTTAATGTAATTATAAACCTGAGCTTGCAAGCATTTGATTAATTATAGTTTTATAATTTCATTAAAATGACCCTTCTGAGCCAGCGTTGACTTTATATCTGGATAGAACATGAGTATATTATGTGTTACTTTCAAATAAATAAATGTTTGTGTATGGGTAACTTGAAAGTTTCATTGACTTCATTTTATTTTAAACTAATTGAAGTAATCTTTTGCAATTTTACCTAAACCATTATGTAGCCCTATTTGATTATGAAAATTCACTTAAAATAAATTTAAAAAAATTTTTATTGAAAGAACCTTATAAAATTCTCATGTTTTATTCAGATATCAAGTCAACGTTGAGTGAAAAGAGTCTTTTTAATATAATTATAAACCTGAGCTTGCAAACATTTGATTAATTATAGTTTTATAATTTCATTAAAATGACCCTTCTGAGCCAGCGTTGACTTTAAATGTGGATAGAACATGAGTATATTGAGTGTTACTTTCAAATAAATAAATGTTTGTGTATGGGTAACTTGAAAGTTTCATTGACCCCATTTTCTTTTAAACTACTTGAAGTAATCTTTTGCAATTTTACCTAAACCATTATGTAGCCCTATTGATTATGAAAATTCACTTAAAATAAATTTAAATAAAATTCTTTCGAAAAAACCTTATAGTATTCTCATGTTTTATTCAGATATCAAGTTAACGCTGGGTGAAAATAGTCTTTTTAATGTAATAAAAACCTGAGCTGCAAGCATTTGATTAATTATAGTTTTATAATTTCATTAAAATGACCCTTCTGAGCCAGCGTTGAGTTTCTATCTGGATAGAACATGAGTATATTATGTGTTACTTTCAAATAAATAAATTTTTGTGTGTGGGTAACTTGAAAGTTTCATTCACTCCATTTTCTTTTAAACTACTTGAAGTAATCTTTTGCAATTTTACCTAAACCATTATGTAGCCCTATTTGATTATGAAAATTCACTTAAAATAGATTTAAAAAAAATTTTAGAATGAACCTTATAATATTCTCATGTTTTATTCAGATATCTAGTCAACGCTGAGTGAAAAGAGTCTTTTTAATATAATTATAAACCTGAGCTTGCAAACATTTGATTAATTATAGTTTTATAATTTCATTAAAATGACCCTTCTGAGCCAGCGTTGACTTTATATCTGGATAGAACATGAGCATATTATGTGTTACTTTCAAATAAATAAATGTTTGTGTATGGGTAACTTGAAAGTTTCATTGACCCCATTTTCTTTTAAACTACTTGAAGTAATCTTTTGCAATTTTACCTAAACCATTATGTAGCCCTATTGATTATGAAAATTCACTTAAAATAAATTTAAATAAAATTCTTTCGAAAAAACCTTATAGTATTCTCATGTTTTATTCAGATATCAAGTTAACGCTGGGTGAAAATAGTCTTTTTAATGTAATAAAAACCTGAGCTGCAAGCATTTGATTAATTATAGTTTTATAATTTCATTAAAATGACCCTTCTGAGCCAGCGTTGACTTTCTATCTGGATAGAACATGAGTATATTATGTGTTACTTTCAAATAAATAAATGTTTGTGTGTGGGTAACTTGAAAGTTTCATTCACTCCATTTTCTTTTAAACTACTTGAAGTAATCTTTTGCAATTTTACCTAAACCATTATGTAGCCCTATTTGATTATGAAAATTCACTTAAAATAAATTTAAAAAAAATTTTAGAATGAACCTTATAATATTCTCATGTTTTATTCAGATATCTAGTCAACGCTGAGTGAAAAGAGTCTTTTTAATATAATTATAAACCTGAGCTTGCAAACATTTGATTAATTATAGTTTTATAATTTCATTAAAATGACCCATCTGAGCCAGCGTTGACTTTATATCTGGATAGAACATGAGTATATTATGTGTTACTTTCAAATAAATAAAGGTTTGTGTAAGGGTAACTTGAAAGTTTCATTGACTCCATTTTCTTTTAAACTACTTGAAGTAATCTTTTGCAATTTTACCTAAACCATTATGTAACCCTATTTGATTATGAAAATTCACTTAGAATAAATTTAAAAAAATTTTTTATGAAAGAACCTTACAGTATTCTTATGTTTTATTCAGATATCAAGTTAACGCTGGGTGAAAATAGTCTTTTTAATGTAATAAAAACCTGAGCTTGCAAGCATTTGATTAATTATAGTTTTATAATTTCATTAAAATGACCCTTCTGAGCCAGCGTTGACTTTCTATCTGGATAGAACATGAGTATATTATGTGTTACTTTCAAATAAATAAATGTTTGTGTGTGGGTAACTTGAAAGTTTCATTCACTCCATTTTCTTTTAAACTACTTGAAGTAATCTTTTGCAATTTTACCTAAACCATTATGTAGCCCTATTTGATTATGAAAATTCATTTAAAATAAATTTAAAAAAAATTTTAGAATGAACCTTATAATATTCTCATGTTTTATTCAGATATCTAGTCAACGCTGAGTGAAAAGAGTCTTTTTAATATAATTATAAACCTGAGCTTGCAAACATTTGATTAATTATAGTTTTATAATTTCATTAAAATGACCCTTCTGAGCCAGCGTTGACTTTATATCTGGATAGAACATGAGTATATTATGTGTTACTTTCAAATAAATAAATGTTTGTGTATGGGTAACTTGAAAGTTTCATTGATTCCATTTTCTTGTAAACTACTTGGAGTAATCTTTTGAATTTTACCTAAACCATTATGTAGCCCTATTTGATTATGAAAATACACTTAAAATAAATTTAAAAAAATTTTTTCGAAAGAACCTTATAATATTCTCATGTTTTATTCAGATATCAAGTTAACGCTGGGTGAAAATAGTCTTTTTAATGTAATAAAAACCTGAGCTTGCAAGCATTTGATTAGTTATCGTTTTATAATTTCATTAAAATGACCCTTCTGAGCCAGCGTTGACTTTCTATCTGGATAGAACATGAGTATATTATGTGTTACTTTCAAATAAATAAATGTTTGTGTGTGGGTAACTTGAAAGTTTCATTGACTCCATTTTCTTTTAAACTACTTGGAGTAATCTTTTGCAATTTTACCTAAACCATTATGTATCCCTATTTGATTATGAAAATACACTTATAATAAATTTAAAAAAATTTTTTTTGAAAGAACCTTATAATATTCTCATGTTTTATTCAGATATCAAGTCAACGCTGAGTGAAAAGAGTCTTTTTAATATAATTATAAACCTGAGCTTGCAAACATTTGATTAATTATAGTTTTATAATTTCATTAAAATGACCCTTCTGAGCCAGCGTTGACTTTATATCTGGATAGAACATGAGTATATTATGTGTTACTTTCAAATAAATAAATGTTTGTGTATGGGTAACTTGAAAGTT
Source organism: Gastracanthus pulcherrimus (assembly GCA_949152435.1). Classification (NCBI taxonomy): domain Eukaryota; kingdom Metazoa; phylum Arthropoda; class Insecta; order Hymenoptera; family Pteromalidae; genus Gastracanthus; species Gastracanthus pulcherrimus. Next base: position 88,228,279 of record OX424576.1, read on the forward strand.
TCATTGATTCCATTTTCTTTTAAACTACTTGGAGTAATCTTTTGAATTTTACCTAAACCATTATGTAGCCCTATTTGATTATAAAAATACACTTAAAATAAATTTAAAAATTTTTTTTTTGAAAAAACCTTATAATATTCTCATGTTTTATTCAGATATCAAGTTAACGCTGGGTGAAAATAGTCTTTTTAATGTAATAAAAACCTGAGCTTGCAAGCATTTGATTAGTTATAGTTTTATAATTTCATTAAAATGACCCTTCTGAGCCAGCGTTGACTTTCTATCTGGATAGAACATGAGTATATTATGTGTTACTTTCAAATAAATAAATGTTTGTGTGTGGGTAACTTGAAAGTTTCATTGACTCCATTTTCTTTTAAACTACTTGGAGTAATCTTTTGCAATTTTACCTAAACCATTATGTAGCTCTATTTGATTATGAAAATTACTTAAAAAAAATTAAAAAAAATTTTTTTTGAATGAACCTTTTAATATTCTCATGTTTGATTCAGATATCAAGTCAACGCTGAGTGAAAAGAGTCTTTTTAATATAATTATAAACCTGAGCTTGCAAACATTTGATTAATTATAGTTTTATAATTTCATTAAAATGACCCTTCTGAGCCAGCGTTGACTTTATATCTGGATAGAACATGAGTATATTATGTGTTACTTTCAAATAAATAAATGTTTGTGTATGGGTAACTTGAAAGTTTCATTGATTCCATTTTCTTTTAAACTACTTGGAGTAATCTTTTGAATTTTACCTAAACCATTATATAGCCCTATTTGATTATGAAAATACACTTAAAATAAATTTAAAAAAAATTTTTTTGAAAGAACCTTATAATATTCTCATGTTTTATTCAGATATCAAGTTAACGCTGGGTGAAAATAGTCTTTTTAATGTAATAAAAACCTGAGCTTGCAAACATTTGATTAGTTATAGTTTTATAATTTCATTAAAATGACCCTTCTGAGCCAGCGTTGACTTTCTATCTGGATAGAACATGAGTATATTATGTGTTACTTTCAAATAAATAAATGTTTGTGTGTGGGTAACTTGAAAGTTTCATTGACTCAATTTTCTTTTAAACTACTTGGAGTAATCTTTTGCAATTTTACCTAAACCATTATGTAGCCCTATTTGATTATGAAAATTCACTTAAAAAAAATTAAAAAAATTTTTTTTTAATGAACCTTATAATATTCTCATGTATTATTCAGATATCAAGTCAACGCTGAGTGAAAAGAGTCTTTTTAATATAATTATAAACCTGAGCTTGCAAACATTTGATTAATTATAGTTTTATAATTTCATTAAAATGACCCTTCTGAGCCAGCGTTGACTTTATATCTGGATAGAACATGAGTATATTATGTGTTACTTTCAAATAAATAAATGTTTGTGTATGGGTAACTTGAAAGTTTCATTGATTCCATTTTCTTTTAAACTACTTGGAGTAATCTTTTGAATTTTACCTAAACCATTATGTAGCCCTATTTGATTATGAAAATACACTTAAAATAAATTTAAAAAAAATTTTTTTGAAAGAACCTTATAATATTCTCATGTTTTATTCAGATATCAAGTTAACGCTGGGTGAAAATAGTCTTTTTAATGTAATAAAAACCTGAGCTTGCAAGCATTTGATTAGTTATAGTTTTATAATTTCATTAAAATGACCCTTCTGAGCCAGCGTTGACTTTCTATCTGGATAGAACATGAGTATATTATGTGTTACTTTCAAATAAATAAATGTTTGTGTGTGGGTAACTTGAAAGTTTCATTGACTCCATTTTCTTTTAAACTACTTGGAGTAATCTTTTGCAATTTTACCTAAACCATTATGTATCCCTATTTGATTATGAAAATACACTTATAATAAATTTAAAAAAATTTTTTTTGAAAGAACCTTATAATATTCTCATGTTTTATTCAGATATCAAGTCAACGCTGAGTGAAAAGAGTCTTTTTAATATAATTATAAACCTGAGCTTGCAAACATTTGATTAATTATAGTTTTATAATTTCATTAAAATGACCCTTCTGAGCCAGCGTTGACTTTATATCTGGATAGAACATGAGTATATTATGTGTTACTTTCAAATAAATAAATGTTTGTGTATGAGTAACTTGAAAGTTTCATTGATTCCATTACCTTAAAATATTTTTAGTAAAAAGTTTAAACTATTTCATAAAAAAGATAAATGCTGCCATTTGAGTGCCGTACTAAGTACATATAATAAATTTACTTCAAAATTTTCAATTTAATATAGAAACATAACTCACTTATATACATTTTACGGTTATAATCCAAACTTATTTTTATAAACCAAACAATTCTTTCATTAAAAAATCAAACAATTAAGTTAAAAACTGTTTGTTAAACTAAAAGCAAAATAATTCTGTTCAGAGAAAAATTATAACATTAAAAAGTTTTTGGCCTAATGTATCCGTAAGAATATAAATAGTAACTAGCGAAATGTTTTTAGCTTGAGAACTATATCAATTTTATGATTTTACTTTTGATAATAATTCGACGTTTCCTATTCATAAAGACCTATTGCAGGACTGCAGTTAATAAAGACGTATTTGAAATTTCCCGTTCATAAGAATGTATTTCAACAATACAGTTAATAAAGACGTATTTCAAAACTTCCGTGAGGAATCCCGCGAGCGTATTAATTTGTTTGCATATTGGTATATGTACGTGTATATATATTATTCGAGGACGATGTCTAGGTGTAAAATATATTATAAAAATCAGCGTCTGACTTGTTCAAGTTTATTCACTGATTTATATTGTAGCTTAAAAATGTCTTTTTCAACTGCAATATCGAAATAGGTCTTTCTTGGCGGGAGTTTTGAAATAAGTCTTTATGAATAGGAAGCGTCGAATTATTATTATTGTTTATATTTACCCTTTAAGTTCTAAATATTTGTGACTCATTTCAACCGAGCGACGTCAGGAGTGAGTCCTGCTTGTAGATAAATAATAACATTAATTCGATATAGATAAATAAATAAATAACATATTAAATATGAAAAATAAATACATGAAAGGTTTTGCACAATCTCCTATAATATTAAGATCACAAAAGTCTCCGGTCTCCGGTCTCCAATCACATCAATAAGTTCATATCTTTTGCTTAGAAGTACATCATATATGTATAAGAGTGTGGGTGGGTCATTGGAGGGTGGAAGTATGGACAGATGAGTTTGAGAGTGGATCAGTAGGAGAATGGATGTGTGAGTGGCTGATTTGGTGGGTGACTGGATGGTTGGCCTACTAGGTATGTGTTGTCAAACAGAATTTTTAGGATTGATAATGTTTTGCACATTATAATTTTTGGGCATTATAATTTTTTGAGCATTATCATTTTTGGGCATTCAATTTTTTTGTTTTTTATAATATTTAGGTCTAATAATTTATTGGACCTCATAGTTTATTGCGTATTATAATATTTGGGTATAATAATTTTTTGGACCTTATAATTCTTTTCCTTTTATAATTTTTTAAGATATATATCTTAACGATTCCCTCGATCAGCCAGTAAAACAGATATTATTTTGTTGACGTTTGGGCGACTATTTAGTCGACTATGTAGTCGTCGAAACGTCAACAAAATAATATATTTTTTACCGATTCATCAAGGCAATCGTTAAGACTATATATAATCTATAACTATAATAATTATATATATATATATATATATATATATATATATATATATATATATATATATATATATATATATATATATATATATATATATACAAAAAACGAAAGATGAGTGTTGAAAATATTACGAATATATATAATTTTTTGTTTTTAAAGTTTTTTTGGGCCTTCAAATTTTTTGCGTAGTAACATTTTTGGCTTTTATAAACTTTGGGACTTGTAATATTTTTTTATAAAATGTTAACTCTTTAGATTTATTGAGCCTTATAACTCTTTACATAGTATAATTTGTTAGTCTTTTAAAATTAGGGCCTAATAATTTTTTGCGTATAATAATTTTTGCGTATTATAATTTTCTGCTTTTATAATTTTCTGCTTTTATAATTTTTTTAGCATTATAAAATTTCGGCCTGATAATTTTTTATTTTTATAGTTTTCTTGATCTTTATAAAATTTGGGTCTTATATATTTTTAAGTAGTATAATTTTTGGACTTTATAAAATTAGGGTCTTATAATTTTTTGCATCGTATAATTCTTGGGCATTATATAATTTGGGTCTTATATATTTTTGCACAGTATAATTTTTGGGCCTTATAAGATTTGAGTCTTATAATTTTTTTCTTTTAGTTATTATAAAAGGTTGGCTGATAAAATTTTAATTCTAGATTAGTTAGAATATGGTCTCAAGCAATATATATATATATATATATATATATATATATATATATATATATATATATATATATATATATTGTGACGGGTAATGGTACCTCGTCACATACTCTCTCTCTCTCATAGAAAAATCTTTTTTTTTGCAGAAAATTTTAAAACCGTTTTTTCGTGATTTTAGATAAATTACGGAGATTTAAAATATTTTATTTTTTTCTTACAGCGATCTAAACAAGTTTTTTTAATTCAAATTCAGGTTGAATAAAAATAGTATTCTTTCAGTGTTAGGTATAATTGTATTTGATTATAACTTTTTATTATTAATAATTACTAGGTAATAGTTGTTAGATAAGCGATTTACGCAATATAACACAAATTCGGAAATACACTGAAAGAAACAATTACTTTGTGTGATTAACACAATTTTGGATTGAAAACAGTTTCTATTAAAACAATTATTATTTGATTTAATTAACTGAAATATTTGATTTAATAACTTGTGTTTAAAATTTAATTTCTTCGTATTTAAATTTAAAAACATTTAATTTCGTACAAGTTTAGAGTTTAATAAAAACACAAGAAAATGGCGAATCAATACGACATTACTTTTGATGAAACGGTAGGAACCGAGATCCAAGCGTGCATTCTACGTTTAGATGGACAAATGTTAGATGTTTTTCTAATAGATTAGAATTAAAAAGTGATGGCACGCGATTTGCGAAAAGCGATAGGTTATAAGGCGCTTGCGGGGCGACTACACAGCAACTGACTTCGTTGATAGCTTAGACAGTACAGATATCGAAGAACGGAAAACTCGTCGAGAAGAGAAGCTCGAGGAAGTGTTACAAGATGCGAAGTTCAGCAATGAAACACAGGCCGAAATATTGGAAAGGCAGCCATATTATACAAGTCACCGAGGATATACGGGCCTACCAAACGATTTTGTTCCAATATCAATCAGCTCTACTCAGATGAGCTCCTTGAACATGTCCTTGACGACATGCCAAGAGAATGGACAAATGAACACTGGTGTGTTACGGAATAATGCAAGAGCAGGATCAGAGGCGGCAACGACAGTTTGTACAACACCACCGAACCACACGCCACCAGTTGGCGAAATCAGAGCACCAGCGTATGAACTGTCTGTACGAACACGCATACCAATCACACCACCGCCACCATTGACACTGTCACTCTGGGGAATAGAGGCGAGAGCAGTAACAAGTACTAAAAGTACGACCACAATTGTTACAGCAACTGGTTCAGGGGGAATGAGTAAGACTAGTACCCGGTTACAGTATTTTCGACAGGTACGAGACAAACTGCGAATGCGCAAGGAAACGCAAATATGGTACTGGTGACGTTATCGAATGGCATGTCATACCCCGATCCAAGAGCCGTGGCACTCGAAATGACAAACACACAGGTAGTGGTGCAGGAGTACAGTAATCAAGTGAAAGAGCTGCAAGAGAATGTTACTGAACTGATTACGAACACAAGGTTGCGGTTTGAAACCATGCAAAGTACCGAAGAGGCGAATAGGCATCAAGGGCGAGGAGCAAGGCCCAAAAACAACAAGAGTGTCGCTTTTCAGGACACATTCGACCTACGCTATGATATACCTTTAAGAGGTCGAGGAAGACCAAAGGGGTCCACAAAACCCCCTGCTCCTCATCGTGACGTATCTCCTCGACGCACGCGGTCTAAAACGGTAAAGACACAAAATTAGAAATGTGAGAGCGCAATAGCGCGAATATAACGAATATCGCAAAGCGGAAAGGATATGCAAAGACGCCTTCGAATAAAGAGAGAGAAAAAGATACCTTTTTTTTGTATTCCTTTCAAATTTCATTCTATTTTTTTTTAAATTGATTATTAGTCTAATTTTTTTTGACTTTCACATTATTATTATCACTTCCGGCCAGCAGCATCTGGGGGAGGGGTGTGTGACGGGTAATGGTATCTCGTCACATACTCTCTGTCTCATACAAGAAAACATGTAATAATTATTCAAATGTTACAGGCATCATCAGCGGCGGCATGAGATAGGGTAGGAGCCGGTGAGTAGCGAGAGAGAAAGAGAGAGAGAGAGAGAGAGAGTATAGGTAGGCCGCGGGGGGAGCACAGGAGAGAGAGCCGCGACATTAGGCAGAGACGCTTGAACCTCGGAGAGAGCACGTCGTAGGTGTCGCGGGTGTAGAATAATATCGTGTGATCCGGAGCAATCATGCGAGACTCGCTCCAGCGAACTACCGAGGGCCGGTACATCACCATTGTGACAGCACAGGGATCACCGCAGCCGAGAAACATTGTGAGTGCCTTTTCGACTCAATACTCTCGTTATCTCTTTCTCTCTTTTTCGTGGCATCCTCCCTGCCGGCGACTAGCCCGCGAGAGCACACGGATATCGGCCTGTACGCCTCTTATAGCTTAACGACGTGACGATGAATGTGAGGCGATATTCTGGACGTAACAATATATATATATATATATATGGGTCAATCCATGTCAACCGGATCAGTGCTGCCGCCAAAATTTGAAGCCACGCAAAAATACGTATGAGGGCTCAAATTGATGGCTGGACCATAAAGATTAAAGTGCCGTATGCGCTTTTGCAGAAATCAAGATGGCGGCATCAATATAGCCGCCGGAACCTTAGAAATCTCGACCGATCTACCGAATTAGCGCTATCGCCAGAATTTGGAGCCACCTAAAAATACTTATGAGGGCTCAAATTGATGGCTGGACCATAAGGATCAAAGTACCGCAAGCGCTTTTGCAGAAATCAAGATGGCGGCATCAGTATGGCCGCCGAAACCTTGGAAATCTCGACCGATCGACCAAATTAGCGCCGACGTCAAAATTTGGAGCCACGCAAAAAAACGTATGAGGGCTCAAATTGATGGCTGGACCATAAGGATTAAAGTACCGTATGCGCTTTTGCAGAAATCAAGATGGCGGCATCAATATAGCCGCCGGAACCTTGGAATTCTCGACCGATCTACCGAATTAGCGCCGACGTCAAAATTTGGAGCCACGCAAAAAAACGTATGAGGGCTCAAATTGATGGCTGGACCATAAGGATTAAAGTACCGTATGCGCTTTTGCAGAAATCAAGATGGCGGCATCAATATAGCCGCCGGAACCTTGGAAATCTCGACCGATCTACCGAATTAGCGCTATCGCCAGAATTTGGTGCCACCTAAAAATACTTATGAGGGCTCAAATTGATGGCTGGACCATAAGGATCAAAGTACCGCATGCGCTTTTGCAGAAATCAAGATGGCGGCATCAGTATGACCGCCGGAACCTTGGAAATCTCAACCGATCTACCGAATTAGTGCTATCGCCAGAATTTGGAGCCACCTAAAAATACTTATGAGGGCTCAAATTGATGGCTGGACCATAAGGATCAAAGTACCGCATGCGCTTTTGCAGAAATCAAGATGGCGGCATCAGTATGGCCGCCGAAACCTTGGAAATCTCGACCGATCGACCAAATTAGCGCCGACGTCAAAATTTGGAGCCACGCAAAAAAACGTATGAGGGCTCAAATTGATGGCTGGACCATAAGGATTAAAGTACCGTATGCGCTTTTGCAGAAATCAAGATGGCGACATGAGTATAGACGCCAAAACCTTGGAAATTATTGCCAAACCTGAGAAAAAATGGGTTGTATGAGAAATTATCGGTAATACGAGGGTAGTTCAATAAGTCTTTAGAATGACAAACAGATGGCGCGCGAATCGCTCCAAATCATCTGTTTTCAGTCAGCACCACTCCCGACTAGATATATGATGCAGTCACAGTCCACATCTTCTGAGTTTACGTGTTTTTATAACCAATTGAAAAAAAAAAAATTTCTTGTTAAGAAAAATGGAAAAAAACGAGTTCAGAGCGGTAATTAAACATTTTCATTTAAAGGGTTTAACTCCATATGACATAAAAAATGAATTGGACTCAGTTCATGGCACATCTGCCCCTGCCTTAGCAACGGTTTATAACTGGGTAAATGAATTTAAGCGTGGTCGTACATCAATAAGTGACGAACCACGTTCAGGAAGGCCCGTAGAAGCAACTACTCCCGTAATCATCAATAAAATCCACGATATGGTGTTGAAGGATCCTCTTAAAAAAAATGATGGCCTTTGTTGTGAAGCCTCTGATACGTGATTCTGATTGGTTGCTAAGCATGGTTGCTAAGCAAATCTGATTGGTCCTTGTTTGAGGAACACGGATTTGGACGTTAGTTCCGTATTCCGCCATTATACAAAGCGTGGCGCGCAGCTCTATCGAGAGCTGTATAGTTTCGGCTTCCGAGTTCCGTTTCGTGTTGACGAGATAGAGCGTGCTTCACATCTCCCGCGCAACTAATCCTTCGTGTGCTTGAGAATCAGAGAGATCCACGTTAATCACAACAAGGTAAGTATTGTAATTTGTATATATTACAATAATAATATGTAATTTAGTCATGCATATTATTATTTTATTATGAAATGCTCTACACGCGTGATTCGCGATTCGAACGTGAAAGTAACCTTTCTCGCCACGTGTGCTCGGCATACTTACCACGTGCTTTGCATTATTATTTATTCATATAAATGTTTGTGGCTATCGTGACGCGAAGTTAACCCGTCGCTGGGTACATATACAAAGTTTATATGATTTAGACAATTTTGTGTAATTTTCGCAGAGACGACGAGACGACCTAACCTCAAAATGGGAGCAGTGGAAGTACCCTATTCACTCGATGCTGACTTCGATGAGTTGCGGGACAAAGATAGAACTGTGTAAGTTAAATGAATTTTTTTTTTCACGTTTCAATTGTTTTTTGAACATATTTAAGCGAGGTTTTAATTTTAATTTTGGTCAATTAACAACATTTATTTTAGTGCATATATTTATTTTTCATGATTTTTTCAGAGAATTGGTAGGATTCATTTGTTCTGTTGAGGCTCCGATTCAGCAGAAAACCTTTGTTCTATTCAAATTTGGATTAAGTAACGGAACGAAAAAAGTAATGTGCCTAATATGGGGTCAGGAGTTGATCGACAGACATCAACCTCAAGTTTTACTTAATAAGGTATTGTATACTTTTATTATCTATAAGAGGATATGTATATGGTCTCAATTATTATAATTATATTGTATATCAAATTATAATTTAATATTTGTTTTTACAGAAACTTCACATAAATGGAGCCTTATGCAAATTGTCTAAATTTCCAAGGCTGCTCGAGACTCAAGGTTTCCTACATTATGAAATCATCATACAAGCCACCACAACTATGAGATTCTTTGGAGAGAATGTCCCGATGGCTGCACCAGTTGTACCGCCAAGGGAAGTCAACTTTGACACCATCAGGGATATTGACGGAAAGATATGTAAGTATTAAATTATAATATTAAGAAAGGATAATATTAATAATAAGAAAGAATTGAAAAATAGATTACTAATTTTCGAAATTTTTACAGCTATCAACGGATACATCAAAACAGAGTTTCAGGCTACTGCCAGTCGCTTTCAGAATGCTACGTACGCTTGTGGCTCAATCACCGATGGCTCGCATAAAGTAATTGTTAATATCTCCAACTATACCGAGCCTGTAGAATTTACCAGAGGAATGGCAGTTACCGTCATCGGGAACGTTCTCAATGACACAAGTACGTTTCATATTATATATATTATATTCTATTATTTTTCGTTGGCTTTATTTTAATATGTAATTTTATGTTTTTAGATGCACCTTTAACTATTTCTTGCCCAGACTCCACTTTCATAACAAGACGTTTTGAAGAACCACTACCAGAACTACAATTATTGCGAGCGAATAGAACATTGAAAAGAAGAGTTCCTCCGGAGTAAAACTAAGAAGGTTAATATTTTAATTGTTCGGTTTCTGCGTTTATAAAATTTTGTTCGTTTTTAACAGTTCGTTCTTGTAGAATCTTTCCAGTTTTTAAAAATTTTTAAAAAACTTGATTTTCAAACCGTTTTAAGTGATTTAAGTGAATGACTAGAGTAGAATCTTTCCAGTTTTTAAAAATTTTTAAAAAACTTGATTTCCAAAGCGTTTTAAGTGATTTAAGTGAATGGCTAGAGTAAGTAAAAAAATCTGCAAAAGCACGACTAGAGTCACTAAACATTGTACTTATAAAAAATGACTAGACTGCTAAAAATATATTATATTATTATGTAAAAGAATTATTGCAGTATTGCGTACAAAAGTCAGTAGATAAGTAAAATATTGCGAAAAGTACAATTGTAGTCAGTACCACATTGTGGAAAATAATGACTAGACTAGACTAAGTAAAATATTGCGAAAACTAAGTTTATTGTCAGTACCACATTGTGGAGAAGAATAACTAGACTGTCTAAAATATTGTGACTAGACTGAGTAAAATGTATTTATATGTGAAAATAATAATAATGCAAACATATTTTAAAAAATGACTAGAGTAAGTAAAAAAATGTGCAAAAGCACGACTAGAGTCACTAAACATTGTACTTATAAAAAAAAATGACTAGACTGCTAAAAATATATTATATATTATGTAAAAGAATTATTGCATTATTGCGTACAAAAGTCAGTAGATAAGTCAGATATTGCGAAAAGTACAATTGTAGTCAGTACCACATTGTGGAAAATAATGACTAGACTAGACTAAGTAAAATATTGCGAAAACTAAGTTTATTGTCAGTACCACATCGTGGAAAAGAATGACTAGACTGTCTAAAACAATGACTATAAACTAAACAAAAAAAAGACTGGATAATAATGTTCCTAATTTTAATATTTATATTAAAATTAGGAACATTATTATCCAGTCTTTTTTTAAAAACAATAGCTGTTTAAAGTAAAAACTCTATGAGTATTGTTGCATTCGAAAGCATAATTTAAAAAGATATTAGAGTAAATATAATAATCATATGTACAATTTTGTTACATAAAATATAATAATGTTTTAAACCCTAATTTTGTAACAAGTCAAGAATGTGAAAATAAATTGTTTACAAATTTTTCAGTTTTATTTATTTTGAAAGTAAACTTATATGATTTAATTCAGTTTGGAAGCTTTTTCCGTGGATGCGCGATCACAATATTCACTGCTACTGCGAAGACGCTATGCGCATGCGTGAGGAAAAAAATCAATAAAACTACTCTCATGTGGCTAGGTGGCGTAGCCGCATGTTTTTCGTCAAAACAAGACAGGCCCTTTTCTGAATAGTTTTTTACATAAATTTAAGGGAAAAAAGAGACCGGATTCTATTACTTATCCATCAATGATATTCCGGTATTGATGTTATGTGCAAGATTTGATTTTGTGAGTATTTTTTAATTTACAATTTTTATTTATCTTAGCTTAATCAAACCTAACCTATTATGTAGAATCTTATGCTTCTTTTATTGGCGAAATTTCATTTATTGTTTTTTATATTTAGCAATAGAACAGTCAAGGCAGTGTTTTACATTTACTACTGCAACCAGTGTCTACAATCGCCATTCCAGACGAAAAACAAGAAATCGGTTTGGTTAGTATATAAATTTAATGTTTTGTTTTCTTACATCGTTACTCTGGTTAGTGAATTTCACCCGCTATGCCTCTTTAAAAGCCAGTTAGAATATTAAATACTAATTACAGTGCAGTTATGAAAAGTATGTGTTTAAAGTGGCAATCTCTACCAACAAGTGTATAAATTAATAACCACGTACGAACTCAGTGATCATGTTTCTATGTCCAAGATAGTGAGATGAGCTCTAGAAGTGTTCTTCAGAGATATTTGACATTACAGATTTACATAGGCTATATCAAAATTATACATCTTTATTTTTGTTTAGAATTTATAAAATTATGTAGTATTAGGCTACGATGGCAGTTTTTACTTAATTGTCTTTGTTCGTACTGAGAGACTGAACTCAATGGCTTTAGCGTCAAAATTTTCATACAAATGTCAATAACAAGATATAAATTATGTCACTTACAACAATAACAATTTGATTTATTGTTTTAACAAGTGAAAACAAATTGTCATGCAAATTTTCAACCCTGTAGCTATGATTGTTTTTAAATAAGGGACAAAACATAAATATTGTAAAACAAGTAATAATATTATATCCAAAATACTGTTTTGACTTTCATTTAAAAACTACTAATGCTAGAGGGTTAGAATTTTGCATAGTAATTCTTTTCACTTGCTACATCAATAAATTAAGTTGTCATTATTGTAAGTGATATAATTTTTATTAGTGTGTGAGTACCTGTATGACAATTTTGACGCTAAAGTCATTGAGTTCAATGTGTCAGTATGAACCAAGATAATTAAATGAAAACTGCCGTCACAACCTAATTCTACACAATTTTACAAGTTTCTGAGCAAAAAGACAGATGTCTAACTTTAATACAGCCGACGTAATACCATGCAAGCTCAAATATTAACTATAACTGGATCTATTCACTCATAGTCAATATTCACACTTTCAGAACTTATCTCTGGCTATCTTGGAAACACGAATATTATCAACTGCTTTGTATAATGTTTGGCACAAGAAAAGACACATCAAAATAGTAAATTTCACAGAGTTCTGAGTGTGCGGCTATTAATTTTACATACATGTAGCCAGGTTGCCACTTTTAACACATACTTCTTTAAAATATAACAAAACGTGTGAGTTTATGTAGAATCTAAATAATTCTACTATTCATTAGATTAATTTAAAGCTAAAAATACGTATATTTTGTTTAAAGATTTAAAATAAAAAAAAAAACAAAAGTGTAACATAGAAAAATTCTTAATAATGCATGCCATTCAAAATTATGTAACCTCAGTATTCATATTTTTTATTGAACATTGACAATCATAACTATTTTTTAATACTATTATTTTTGTTTGTTTCAGGTTTTCTAGGATACATTTGAAGCTGTTACAGCACTTACTTCTTTGTTTACAATTATTTTAATTAAGAAAACTGTAAACATTTTTTATATCATTTATTTTTTATTAAAGACAAATCATTTATAATAATATTGTGTCAAAATTTATTTACGTCTAACCTATTGCAATACCTTCAAACCTCCTATTACACCTTCACACCTTGAACACTTAAACTTAAAAGACTTTAATTTGATAACTTGAACTTGAAAACTTTAACTTGAAAACTTTAACTTGAAAACTTTAACTTGAAAACTTGAATTTGTAAACTTAAAAACTTAAAACCTTACAAAAACTAATCTTGAAATTGCTAATAACTTTCAACTGAAAATATTACTTACAAACTACAATTATTAATAAAATTCATCAATAGAATCTATTTTTTCAAATTATATTTAATTATCTTTATACTTATTTTGTATTTCTTATTTTAACAGCTTTAACTATATACTTTACTAAATTTCTTTCGAAAAATAATTAATATACAACAATGGCTCCCCGAAGAGTACTTCGTACACAAGAAGAAACAGAAATATTTCAAGAAAATAGACGACAAAGAAGAGCTGAATGCCAAAGGCTTAGACGACAGGCTGCACGTAATGCTATTGCTGATGAATCCAGAAATGAATCTGTACTCCAGGATCATTTAGGATTAATGAATATTTCATGCACACATTGTAAGGCACAGCATTTTGTTGGAGAAAAAGTATCAAATAAAGGATTTTCTTTTAATGATTGCTGTAGTCATGGAGCAGTTCATTTAGAACCTACACCTATTTTTCCTACAGATCTCAATGATTTATTTAACGGATCTCATGCTAAATCGAATGACTTTTTTCAACATATACGTGTCTACAATAACTCATTGTCCTTTGCTTCTTTCAATGCTAACTTAGTTAATTTTGCTTCAAGACGTTCAGGACCATATTGTTTTAAAATTCAAGGACAAGTATATTATCAGATTAACACTGCCTTATATCCCGGACAAAATGATAGTCCAGCTTACGGCCAACTTTTCATTGTTGATCCACTAGAGGCTATACATTTAAGAATGGAACAAAATTCTGATCTTCAGTATGAAACATTAGAAATTTTGGATAACGTAATAAGAGAAAATAATATCTTTGCTAAATCATACGAAATGATGAAACAAGAAATAAATAATCAACAAACCTTAATAAACTCTGATGAACCAGTACCAGAATTACAATTATTATTTTCATTAAAACCAGGAACTGATGCACGAAGATACAATTTCCAGCGAACCAATGAAGTAGCTGCAATTTTTTCTACAACAGCTGATGGCGAAATTCCAGAATCTTACGTAACTATTAGGAACAAAAACACAAAAATTTTACAATACGTAAGTACAATGGACCCAAATGTAGAACCATGGATTTATCCATTATTTTATCCTTACGGCAATCAAGGATGGCATCAAAATTTACAGTGTATAAATAGAAATAACGATGGTGGTAATAATCGACATGTGACACGTTTAGCTTACACAAAATATAAATTAGCTATTAGACCAAATGAATTTAATCCTTTTCTTTTGGGACGCCGTTTATTTCAACAGTATGTTGTAGATGCTTATGTCAAAATTGAAAAAGATAGAATTACATATGTCAAAAATCATCAAAAAGAAATTAAGGCAGATACATATCAAGGGTTACATGATTACTTGCAAAATTCGGCTAATGATATTGGTGGACAAGTTGGTAAAACAATTATTCTTCCATCAACATTCATTGGTTCACCTCGCCATATGCAACAGTGTTATCAAGATGCAATGGCCTTAATTAATCGGAAAGGTAAACCTGATATCTTCCTTACAATGACATGTAATCCCAAATGGCCAGAGATAGTAGAAAATCTTTTACCTCATCAACAGGCTTCTGATAGACCAGATATTGTAGCTCGGGTATTTCATTTAAAGAAAGAACGCTTATTAGATTTTGTTATCAAAAAAAAATTTTTCGGCGAAGTCGCAGCATATGTATATGTAATTGAATTTCAAAAGCGAGGTCTACCCCACATGCACTTATTGATAACTTTAGATTATGGTTCTAAGATAACCACTTCAGAGATTGTTGATAAATATATTTCTGCTGAAATTCCTAATGCACAAAATCCTAGATTGCAACAAATTGTTTTGAAAAATATGATACATGGTCCATGCGGTAGTTGGTGTCTGGTAGATGGAATGTGTTCCAAAAAATTTCCTAAGCATTTTGTTAACGAAACAAATATGGATGAAAATGGTTATCCTAATTATCGCAGGAAAAATACTGGGATTTTGCATAAGCAGGCTAATGGTAACGAAATCGATAATAGATGGGTCGTACCATATTGTCCCATTTTATTAGAAAAATTTGACTGCCATATTAATGTCGAAGTAGTTACGAGTATTAAATCCGTTAAATATTTATATAAATATATTTATAAAGGTCATGACGCTGCCACTGTAACAATTGGTGAATCTAATGAAGGTACCTCAATTAACCACGATGAAATCCGAGATTTTCTCGATGCTAGGTACGTTGGACCTGTTGAAGCATGTTACCGAATATTAAGTAAAATATTACAAGATAAAAGTCATGCTATAATAAGATTGCCATTGCATTTACCCTATCAACATACTGTTATGATAAATGTCTCAAATATTACAGAACAAGATTTAAGATCTTTAAGTAGCATGTTACTAGATTATTTTAAATTAAATTTAGAAAATCCAGAAGCAAGAGAGTATTATTATGCAGATATTCCAAGCAAGTTTGTTTATAAAAAATGTAAGATTGATGGTTTATCGGTTTCAAGTTGGCAAGTCCGTAAACAAAGTTTTAATTGCATTGGACGTATGTATTCAGTTAGTCCAACCCAACTAGAACTATTTCATTTGCGACTATTGTTACTGCATGTTAAAGGCGCTACAAGTTTTGATTTCTTGAAAACTGTTGATGGTATCATATATCCTACATTTACAGCGGCATGTTTAGCTTTGGGTCTTATAGAAGATGATGAAGAATGGATTAGAGCCATGGAGGAAGCAATCGTCTGGATGATGCCTGTGCAACTTCGTCAATTATTTGTTCGTATTTTGATCCATTGCCAACCTATTCACCCTGAAGAATTATGGAATAAATTCAAAGACTCAATGTCTGAAGATTTTTCACGAACAAATGAATTAATTATAAGTCACCAGAAAGCTTATGCACATATTAATAATTTATTAAACATCGAAGGTAGAACTTTAAGTGATTTTCCTACGATGGAGCAAACAGTCGAACTTAATATAGCATGTGATGAAATTGAGGAAGCAAATTTGCCACAAATGGCAGAACTTGGTCAACAGCAGTATGAAAACTTAAATAATGGACAAAAGACAATCGTAGATACAGTTCTTCGTGAAGTTAATCTTGATGATCATGATAGGAATAATTGCATATATATTGATGGTCCAGGTGGATCTGGAAAAACATATATTTACACTACTCTGTACAATTTATTATCATCAAAAAATATTAGAGTATGTACAATGGCATTTACTGGTATTGCTGCCACATTACTTCCTCAAGGAAAGACAGTACACAAAACATTTGGCTTACCAGTTCCTATGTATCACGATTCATCCTCAAATATTAAAGCGCAATCAAAAGAAGGACTCTTTTTAAAAAATTCTGATGTGTTTATCTGGGACGAAGCTCCAATGGCACCAAGATATGCTTTAGAAATTGCAAATCGAACTTTGCAACATATTATGAACAATAATTTGCCATTCGGAGGAAAAATTTTTATACTAGGAGGAGATTTTCGACAACTTCTTCCAATTAAAATTAGAGGAACTAGATGTGAAACGCTGAATCTTTCCATTAAATACAGCGAATTGTGGAAGTATTTTAAAAAATTTACTCTTACCACAAATATGAGAGTAAGGTCAAATGAAATAAATTTCGCTAAATATTTATTAGAAGTTGGTAATGGAACAATAAACGATTTAGATGACAACATTGATCTGCCTGAACATTGCATTCTTGATGGGAATACTGACATTGCTTACTATTCATTCGGTAAATTGATCGAGGAAGAACGATATGAAGATATGAGTCAATGTGCTATATTGTCAGCCCGAAATATTGATGTTGATGAAATTAACAAACAAGTCACAAACCTATTGGATGTAACGAGTGAACATGTATATACGGCTATCGACAGTACAGAAAATTGTAATAACGGTGAATTAGATGAAGTACTTTTGCCAGAATACTTGAATTCCCTGAATCCAACAAGTCTACCTCCTTATGAGTTGCGCTTAAGAAAACATTGTATTATAATGCTTATTAGAAATATAAGTATTAATGAAGGTCTATGTAACGGTACACGATTAAGAATTATAGATTTTTCTAATCATTTATTGAAATGTATAATTTTAACTGGCGACAAAGCTGGACGTATCGTTTTCATAAATCGAATTACATTGTACTGTGAAAATGACTATCCTTTTACATTTAAAAGAAAACAATTTCCCATAAAAATAGCTTTTGCAATGACCATCAATAAATCACAAGGCCAAACATTTAATAAAATTACTATAGACCTGCGAGCAAATGTTTTTAATCACGGTCAGCTTTATGTAGCTATGTCTAGAGTCAGATCTTGGGATTCTGTTAAAATATATCTTGGAAGACAAAGACAAGGCGTACAAGTAAAAAATTACGTATATAAAGAACTATATCTATAAACTTACTTTAAGACAAAATTTTTTTGTCATTAGAAAAATTTTAATAAATATGCTTACGATTTGATTGGCTTTTTCAATTAAAGGCATTAATGAGTATTTTATTACATAATAATTATTTATACAGAGTTACAACCTCAAAATTGAATACGTGATAATTAAATATAATTATATATATATTATGCATTGAAAATTTCCTGTTTTCATGATTACATCCAAAACTTAAACATGCCGCGCGCAACGCGCGCGCTTAATTCCTAGTAGAAGATTAAAAGTGCGTGAGTTAGCTGAGGCCACAAGGATATCTATAGGTGCAGTTGTTTCAATTCTACATGAAAAATTATGGATGAAAAAGCTATCGGCAAGATGGGTGCCGCGTTTGCTCTCAGCTGAGAATAAACGCAATAGAGTGGTCGCCTCTGAGGCTCTTTTGGCGCGCATAAGTCGGAATCCTGAGGAATTTTTTCGTCGATTTGTGACTGTGGATGAAACATGGATACACCACTACACTCTTGAGACAAAGGAACAATCCAAACAGCGGATTTCCACAGGCGAACCAGCTCCAAAGAAGGCAAAGTCCGTAAAGTCAGCTGGTATGGTTATGGCTACAGTTTTTTGGGATGCACGTGGAATTATACTTATTGACTACTTGGAAAAGGGTAAAACAATTACTGGTGAGTATTATGCATCATTATTAGAGCAGCTGAAAGAAGAAATTAAAAAAAAACGACCACATTTGGCGAGAAAAAAAATTCTCTTTCATCACGACAACGCCCGAGTTCACACATGCTTCGTTTCAATGGCTAAAAGTGAAGAACTAAAATTCTAATTGGTCGAACACCCACCGTATTCACCAGATTTAGCCCCCAGTGACTTTTTCTTATTTCCAAACTTGAAAAAATGGCTCGGTGGACAGAGATTTACGGACAACGAAGACGTCATTGCCTCTGTAAGTGCTTATTTTGAGAAACTTCCGAAAACGCACTTTTCTGAAGGATTAAAAAAACTTAAAAAGCGATTGACCAAGTGTATAGAGCTCCAAGGAGATTATGTTGAAAAATAAAAAAAATTTACCCAAAAAAAATTGTTTTTATACTTTATTCTAAAGACTTATTGAACTACCCTCGTAAGAAGTATGATGGGGCGAGACGGACCATGGATAACATCGATAGATTTGTGTATGTAACGATATTTTATAAGGATTGGAATAGTATGAATCACTGTAAGGCAATATAATGACACGGTGGGGCAAAATGAACCATGACTGAAATCAATAAATTTGTTTATATGACGTAATTTTATAATTATTGCAATAATGTGGGATACGCTTGGTGATATCGGACATGTTGGAGCAAAACTGATGATGACTGATATTGATATATTCGTTTATATAATGCTATTTACAGTAACTGGATAACAAGGGACATACTAGGGGGTAAAATGGGCAATAGTTGAAATCTAAAAGTTTGTGTATATGAGATTATTTTATAATGATTGGGATAATAAGGGTCACTATATCTGATATGGGACATGTTGGGACAATATATATACAGATATACATATATTGTGGTGAGTGGCTGCTGCAAGAGAGAGAGAGAGAGAGAGAGAGAGAGAGAGAGAGAGACAGACAGAGAGAGAGGAGAGAGAGAGAGAGAGAGAGAGAGAGAAAGACAGACTGTGACTGGTACAGTGTGTGACTCATTGCTCCTTCGTATGCCTGACAACACTTTGGAGAGAGGGGAAGGTATGTCGTACTACCATGGAGCGCGGATAGTATGCACTGTCAACACCTTTTCCCACCACGCACGGTAGTGTGACTTCATTGTCTCCTCTGCAGACCTAAAATAGCGCTTTTGCAATGTTTGTCCTCGCAAAAGCGCTATGATAACTACTGACATATTAAAATTGATATTTATCAATATTTTCAATCCATCTGGAGAAGTTCTAACAAGTGATATATTGGTAGAAACAGCCATATAAATACGGAGAAGATAATATAATTTAAACTCATACAGTACAAAATCGTAGAAATATTTTCAGGCCACATGGATCGTTATCAAATTTTCTAGAATTTTTAAAAATTTAAGTGTTCCGATTTCGTCGTATTTTATATATTGTCAGTATTCGAATTATCGAATTAGTAAAAGGGATATAAAAACGAAGTCATAGAAATTTTCTCAGGCCGTTTGGATCACTCTAACGTTAATATGTTGGGAGATACGGCCATATTCGTAATTATCGATATTTCGCGTATTACATCTAATGACAGTGTTGTAATTTTCATTGGGTCAAATTAAACTTTTACGCTACAAGACTTAATAAAAAGTGTCGGGGTAGTATAAAATGAACTAACAGAAATTTTCTCAGATTGTTTGCATCAATTTTGCGGTCGGATATGCTGAGAGAAACGGCAATTTTAGTCGTTATAGAATTTTCTCGTATTATATCTAATGTCAGTGTTTAATTTTCATTTGGTCAAATCAAACTCTTCCATTATAAGGCTTTTAAACGGTCGAGAGAATACAGAAACAAACTTGCAAACATATTTTAACACCACTTCGATCAGTTTTACGGTCTGATAAGCAGTGAGAAACAGCCATTTTTGTCGTTATCGAATTTTCGCGTATTATATATATATATATATATATATATATATATATATATATATATATATATATATATAATGGCACTCATTGAATTTTCATTTAGTCAAATTAAACTCTTACGATATGCGGCTAAAAAAAGTATTGAGGGAATGTAAAAACAAAAATGCAGACATTTTTTCAGATAATTTGGATCAATTCTACAGTCTGATCGACTGAGAGAATCTTCCATTTTAGTCGTTGTCGAATTTCTAATTTATTATCCAATGTCAACGTATTCATTATCATTTTGTCAAAATAGACGCTTGCGGTATAAGACTTTAAATGGATCGGGGGAATATAGAAACGAACTTGTAGACATTTTTTCAGAATATTTAGATCAATGTTCCTGCCTGATAGGCTGTGAGAAACGGCCATTTTAGTCATTATCTAATTTTCACGTATTTTATCTAATGTCAATGTTTCAATTTTTAATTCGTCAAATTAAACTCTTACGATATGTGATTTAAAAAAGCTGGAGGGAATATAAGAACGAAATAGGAGAAATTTTTTCGGACCGTTTGGATAAAATTTATGCGCGGATGAGCAGGGAGAAACGGTCATTTTTGTCGTTATAGAATTTCCGCGTATTTTATCTAACGTCTATGTTTGGATTTTGATTTGGTCAAATTAAACTCTTAGCACATAAGGCGCAATATAAAGGGTACAGGGAATATAAGAATGAAATCGCAGAAATTGTTTCAGACCGTTTGGTTCACTGTTACGGTCGGATATGATGAGAGAGACGGCTATTTAGCCGTTATCTCATTTTCTCGTATCTTATCTAATATCAGTATTTCAATTTTCATTTTGTCAAATTAATCTTTTACGCAGTAAGAATTTGAGATGGTTGGAAAAATATGCAAACGGAATTGTAGAATTTTCTTCAGACTGTTTGGGTCAATTGTACGGTATGATAGGCTGAGTGCTGAAACGGGGGGTTTATCCTTTATATCTTGCCGGGCAGCGATGCGCGATCGTTGATGTGTACTGTATACTATAGAGCATCAAAGGTAGGGGAACTTATGGAACAGGGGAGGCCCCGAGTCAGAGATCGATGGCACGTCGTATGGATAAGGCGTTGCGTCATGTCTGTCCGTCATTGTTTGTAAATTGTGATTGCCTTCCTTTTAAATATACTATCAATTTTCTGTAAAAGTATTTGTCTACTCTTGTTATTATTTCTCTCTCGATATCTCCTACCTAACTATTTCACTGTGCACCAGAATAATTCTTTTTGTCTGACGCAATACTGAGAGAAATGGCCATTTTAATCGATATCGAATTATCTTGTACTTTATCTAATGTACATCTATGTAGCTATCGAATTGCCGCGTATTTTATCTAACGTCTGTGTTTGAATTTTGATTTGGTCAAATTAAATTCTTAGCGTATATGAATTAATAAAAAGGATTGGAGGAATATAATAACGAATTTGTAGAAATTTACAGAAGAAATGGACAGAGATTTACGGACAACGAAGACGTCATTGCCTCTGTAAGTGCTTATTTTGAGGAACTTACGAAAACGCACTTTTCTGAAGGATTAAAAAAACTTAAAAAGCGATTGACCAAGTGTATAGAGCTCCAAGGAGATTATGTTGAAAAATAAAAAAAAATTTACCCAAAAAAATTGTTTTTATACTTTATTCTAGACTTATTGAACTACCCTCGTATATGCTGTTCTGACTACCAAAATTTTCTGAAAATCAATTAATAGTGATTCAGTAGATCGAGTAGCCCGGATTAAGTCTGGTCCATTGCAAACCATCATTTACTGTGACCCAGCCATCAATTTGAGCCTTCTGTCGTATTTTTGCGTTGCTCCAAATTCTGACGTCAGCGCTAATTTGGTCTATCGGTCAAGATTTCCAAGGTTCCGGTGGCCATATTGATTCCGCCATCTTGAGTTATGCAAAAGCGAATTCGGCACTTTAATCCTTATGGTACAGCCATCAATTTGAGCCCTCATGCGTATTTTCAGGTGGCTCCAACTTTTGACGTCATCGTTAATTTGGTCGAACGGTCGAAATTTCCAAGGTTTCGGCGGCCATATTGATGCCGCCATCATGATTTCTGCAAAAGCCCATACGGCACTTTGATCCTAATGGTCCAGCCATCAATTTGAGCCCTCATGCGTATTTTCAGGTGGCTAAAAATTCTGATGTCAGCGTTAATTTGGTTGATCGGTCGAGATTTCCAAGGTTCCGGCGGCTATATTGCTGCCGACATCTTGATTTCTGCAAAAGCGTATACGGAACTTTGATCCTTATGGTCCAGCCATCAATTTGGGCCCTCATGTGTATTTTCAGGTGACTCCAAATACTGTCGATAGCGCTAATTCGGTTAATCGGTCGAGATTTCCAAGGTTCCAGCCGCCATATTGATACCGCCATCTTGATTTATGAAAAAGCGCATACGGCACTTTAATCCTTATGGTCCAGCCATCAATTTGAGACTTCTGTCGTATTTTTGCGTTCCTCCAAATTCTGACGTCAGCGCTAATTTGGTCTATCGGTCGAGATTTCCAAGGTTCCGGCGGCTATATTGATGCCGCCATCATGATTTCTGCAAAAGCGCATACGGCACTTTGATCCTAATGGTCCAGCCATCAATTTAAGCCCTCATGCGTATTTTCAGGTGGCTAAAAATTCTGACGTCAGCGTTAATTTGGTCGATCGGTCGAGATTTCCAAGGTTTCGGCGGCCATATTGATGCGGACATCTTGATTTCTACAAAAGCGCATACTGAACTTTGATCCTTATGGTCGAGCCATCAATTTGGGCCCTCATGTGTATTTTCAGGTGGCTCCAAATACTGTCGATAGCGCTAATTCGGTAAATCGGTCGAGATTTCCAAGGTTCCAGCCGCCATATTGATACCGCCATCTTGATTTATGAAAAAGCGCATACGGCACTTTAATCCTTATGGTCCAGCCATCAATTTGAGACTTCTGTCGTATTTTTGCGTTCCTCCAAATTCTGACGTCAGCGCTAATTTGGTCTATCGGTCGAGATTTCCAAGGTTCCGGCGGCTATATTGATGCCGCCATCATGATTTCTGCAAAAGCGCATACGGCACTTTGATCCTAATGGTCCAGCCATCAATTTGAGCCCTCATGCGTATTTTCAGGTGGCTAAAAATTCTGACGTCAGCGTTAATTTGGTCGATCGGTCGAGATTTCCAAGGTTTCGGCGGCCATATTGATGCGGACATCTTGATTTCTACAAAAGCGCATACTGAACTTTGATCCTTATGGTCGAGCCATCAATTTGGGCCCTCATGTGTATTTTCAGGTGGCTCCAAATACTGGCGATAGCGCTAATTCGGTAAATCGGTCGACATTTCCAAGGTTACAGCCGCCATATTGATGCCGACATCTTGATTTCTGCAAAATCGCATAGGCACTTTCATCCTTATGGTCCAGTCATCCATTTGAGACCTCAAACGTATTTATGCGTGGCTTAAAATTCTGGCGGCAGCACTGATCCGATTGACATGGATTGACCCATATATATATGAGAATCTACAGTTCTCGTACTTTTTTGGTTGTCGTCATTTATCATTGTTCTCCTTCCGATGTTTTGCCTGTGGTTGTTGAGTGTTTTTGATATTATTCGATAATACATTTATCAATATATATTGTTATAAGAGAGACTCGTAATTTCAGTTTCTTTCACATTTTTGACTATGGTCACAGGGCATCTTTAATTATTATATGATTAGTGTTTCTAAAGCTGTTGGACAATGTCATCAATAGATGTTGCAATTGATTGTTTAATTATTCATTTCATTAAAAGAGAGCGATTCATGTATGATAAAAGTGATGGTACATACAAGCGCAGAAATTAACTAAAAGATGCTGTATTTGAGACCATACCGCAAGGTATGTTGGTAGAATTCCAATATAATTTATAACGTAAAACTCTTGTACTAATATGCATAAATAAAGTATATTTTTAAAATTTTAGTATATGCAACAGGGGTACAATGGAACGAATAGGTAAAAAATATGAGAATGAAAAAGCTAAAATGAAAAAGAAACCACGTTCTGGATCTGCTGCAAATCCTCCTAAACAAAGATGAGAATTATATGATGACATGTGCTTTTTAGATGATCCACTCTTGAAACACAGAAAGGTAACAAGTTCAATTTCAACTGCTACGAAGGTAAAATAATTTAGTAAAATTGTAATAAAAATAAATTAAAAGAATATTCTATAGATAATATTTGACAAAGGAAACACAGCAAGCAAAGCCAGATAAAGGTACAATACCTGCAAAGTAAATCAGCAAAAAATTTGATACTAAAAGAAAGGTATACATTATTCTCTAGATTTTTTATAATGAAACTTTACAATAATAAAAAACATACCTAATAAGTTATATTTCAATAGCCACTTGAGGATGCATTTGCGAAGAGAAAACCAAAGAAACTAGATAGTGTGGATGAGGAAATTACAGAAACGAAACTCGCTTAGAAGAAGGCAATACAAAATATTTCAGTAAATGAAAATTATCAGTCATGTAAACGTAAAGATTTGGATGAAGACGATATATTTGTAGAGGTTGTACGCAAAGCTCTAAGAAGAGTTCCTATTAAAAATGTAATCGATTGCATGATCCGAATCAGAGGAATTGTTCATGCTTATAAGAAGTAGAAACACTAAATTTATAAACGTCATTAATTTAAATAATTTTTTTATAAATACTAGTGAACTGATTTGATACGTAAACAATAATTACACAACCTAACAATATTTTATAAACATTTTTTAAACAATTATATAGGTACTTTAATAATCTCCATTACTTTCTTATACAATGATCATCTTTAATACTACCCTTTATAGTACGACAATTAGTCATGTAATGCATGATTCATTAAATAATAGTTTTAATAGTTATATATATATATATATATATATATATATATATATATTTATATATCTATACTACTTCTTTTATAATGTCTATTATTTTGTATTTTGACTTTTGCAACATTTGTATTAATTGTATTGCTATTTTTATTATATTTCTTTTACGTCAAACGTGTACACTGTAAGTAGCATTAATCAATAAAAAAATCATTTTAATATAATTTTAATTTTACTATAGTTTATAACGGGGTTTTAATCAGTAAACTCACGATACATTAATGTTTAATCGAACACGAGGATAACGCAGGGAAAGCGGTGAAGTCAAAGATGACTGAAGCTGTGTATGACATCTACAGCTCTCTCTCAATAAATAAAAGAAGAATGTGATAAATCAAAATTCAAAAAGAAAATAATAATGTTAAAAAAAAATTTTGACTAATAATTATTTTACTGTAAAGGAAAGGTAGCATAAATAAAAGTACAAAAAGAGTCTCTTTTTCTCTCTTTTTTATTTGAGGACAGGGGGATTTCCATGGCGGTTCGCACATCCTCCCTGCCTCCTTATGTTTGCATTTTCACAAACTCATCTCCGCGGCACGAAACCGGGGTGGTTGCTACGGTTGAGGCACTCGCGGCCGCGACTGACTCCTTTCAAGCCGCAGTGGTGCCAGAAGCGCAGTCTGTCCCGCTGTACTGACTGTGCTAGGGCTCCTACTTCCCGGCCCTGGGCCATCGCTTGATCAAGCTGCCGCTGAAGGTCTTCGGCCTCTCGGCACGTCCTCTCCTGAAATTCCGCAATCCTCGCCTGCGCCTCCGCCACCTCTCTCGGACACACTGGTCCACCGCGGCCATAGCCGCCTTAGCGTTGGCGACTTTAATCCCATAATCTGCTCCGAGGCGGCGACCTTCTTCTACTCGGCGTTCTACGAACGCCTCGAAGTCGTCGCACGCTGCTTGGTGTCGGCGACGGGCATCGAGAAACTCCCGCCCCGAGGAGAGGAGTCCTTGGCGAACCTCTTTCCACTCCTCCAGTGCCGTGGTGTGAGTTGCCTCTCCCTCTTTCGCCGTTCTTTCTTCTACGGTTGTCGCTTCCGCTTGTTCCGACCCGTGGGCGGTATCGATAATAGTGATGGCATCCTCTCCGTCATCGTTCTCTGACTCGCTGGACTCTGTTCCGTGAGTAGTTCCGTTCAGCTGATGTCAACGTGAAGCTAGCAGAGCACAACAAGTGTTTATCCCCATCAAGAATTTTCATGAGCACCGCTCCCAAATCAGTGGATCTAGCACCAGTCTATGACGAACTGATCATCGAAAGAGGGACTATGCAACACTGCAGCAGATGCGATCAGCGCTTTTATCAATTCAAACGCCATATGTTGCGCATCACCCCATACGTACTTGAAATTTGATCTAGTCAGATGGGTAAGCGGGCCCGCAATCGTGGCGAAATCATTCAAAAATTTCCGATACCACCATGCCAATCCTAGGAATCATCAAAGCTGTTTAAGATTTTCGGAGCAGGAAACTCCAATACTGGGGCGATTTTGTATGGATCCGGTAGGAATCCCTCTCGATTCACGAGAACCCCCAAAAATCTAACTTCATTGCGGCAAAACTAGCTTTTGTCAAAGTTGATGGTGAGACCCGCATCGATAATTCTGTGGAGAACATACTCAAGCCATATCAAGTGTACTTCAAAAGTCTCTGTTGTTAGAATCATATCATCTACATATGAATAGACGTGTGGCTCAAGCTCAAGGCTGATAATTTTGTCACTCAATTCCTGGAACGTGGCGGGCCCGCCCGATACGCTATACGGGACAGAACAGAATTCGAAAAGTCCTGGCACTGTTAATGCAGTCAAGTGTCGTGATTCTTCGTCTAACGGCACCTGATGATATGCACTGCTTAGGTCAATACTGGAAATATAGCGTGCTTTCTGTAGCTTTCGCAGGATAGAATCCATTTAAGGAAGCGGATACGCAGGTACCTTAGTCACTCTATTCAACTTCCTGTAGTCGATGCATACGCGATAAGAGCCGTTTGACTTACGAACCATTACTACTGGGCTCGACCATTCGCTATGGGGTCTACGAATGATCCCTGCTTCCAGCATTTGATGCACTTGTGCATGCATTTCTTCTTCAAGTTTCTTGGAGACTGGATAGTAGTTATGCCTAATACGTCGCGCAGAACCAACATCAATCTCATGTTTGATAAGATTAGAGCAACCTCAAGGCACTTTGCCCTTTGCTAATACTCGATCCAACATCTCCTGTTATTGTAATCGTTGCATCTCTGTAACATCGGCTAGTCCAACCGAGGAGACGACAATTTGTTCATCCACTCCTACTGCCGCTACCTCGAGAGGGAGAGGTTCCTCAATCCCTTCTACCTTTAATTTATTTTCACAAGGTAGGATGTATGCGTTGAACGCTCGTTTAAAATATACTCCAAGAAGACATCCTTCTGGTAGCTCGGGTAGGATAACGACCTCTAGGTGGCGTCGTACTTCACCTATATCGAACATTAAATCGACATATCCAATCACAGGTGAGATCTGTCCGTTAGCTATATGCACGCCTGGTCCTTTACGTGGTGCAATCTTTTTATTACACCCTGCTGCAATGTGCAAGGCAAATGGTCCAATACATGTACGTGCCGTACCTCCATCATGCAGTGCACGCACTCGGAATCCACCAATTCCCACTTGCATCTAGCAGTGAGGGTAATCTTTCTCGATGTAAGGAGCTGATCCCTCAGAAGCGCCATTCACATCGTGAGCTACTATAGGTTCTGCCGCTGTCGCGATCGGTGGAAGAACTGGTTCAGCTTGCTCTTGTGCTTCGCTGGTCTGATTAGGGTGAGTCGGTGAGGTCCTTAGATTGGTTGCAGGGGTGGTATGGACCTGATCTACACACCGCCCTGCTCTTTTCCCGCACACGTAGGATACGTCCTTGTAGTGTATCCTGGTCAGCTACAGCCCCAGCAGACAAGATGGGAACGTGGCCAAGGTATCTTTCCTTTATTCTTGTCGCTGACCGACTGGCGTGTGGAGTTTCTTCTTTTCGGACTACCGCCCCTTTTATAATACGACCCCTTATATCTTATGGGGGCCGATTTTTGCGCCTCTGCTTCCTCTGTAGCTGGCGGTGGAGCTTTCATAGGGCTAGTCTGAGTCAGCTGCTTTAGTTTTTCCGCGAACAACTTCTCAATCATAGCTGAAATATCTTAAGACGAACCCTGCGATATCGCTGCCAGACTTGAAGCATTGCGCTTCGCACTCCATTTTTCCTCTATCAGCTTGTCATCTTTCTGAGACAAATCTGGGGTCGAACTTTCAGCAATGGCAGCTAAACTCATTTTATAATAATTTGTCAGTGTTCGTGGCCATTTATACGTCAATTCTTGCAGCAAGCACTTATCAGTTAGAGGTGGCTTTTTGCAGTTACGCCGTACCTCTGCGACAGCGTCTGCCTGCCGCGCCAACCGAATCAAAGTGTCTAGATCGGTTTTCTTTTTACTCACGACAATGCAACTCTGGCAACATATTTTGATAGATAAGTTGCAGTTTTCTTTCCTTGGTTCAAGGCACTTCGAATTTGTCAGTGTATGAGAGTAGAGAAAATATATAGTTTGTGACTGGTTCTGCAAATCCTTGGGTGCGCGCCGTCGCTTCTGTCACCAACCGCTGTTGATAACGGCTATCCACGCCACAACAGCATCGTGCTGCCTCGCAAAAGTCTTGCCATTTGCGCCAATTCTTCTTTGATTAATGACACCATTGGAGTACAATAACACAAAAGCAATAACAACTTTTAATAAATTACCAAATGATTTTAAAATATTAGAACTACATAAAAAGTCACAAAAAAGAAATTAAAAATCTAGATAAAAGATATCTGAATTATCTGAAGTGCACTTACGGTAAATATATGTGTATACAAATACTATTTTTGTTATTAGAGAAGTAAACTACATTTTACAACGATACTATATTAGTTTACAGTTTATACTATACCAGTTTAGTTTTTAAATAAGTTTTAAGTAAGTAAGTTCAGTTTTATGTAAGTAAGTTAAGTTTTAAGTAATTACGTTAAGTTTTAAATAAGTTAAGTTAAGTAAGTTAAGTTATTTTATGTTAATTTAGTTTTATGTGCCGGATCTGCGCACAGGTAACTAGTTTACCTCTCTAGGGATTTATATCATTTTCTCATTTTGTATGTAAATCTTCTTCTGGTTAATAAATTTGAAATTTTGAAATTTGAAATTTTTAACACTTACGTAGTGCGTTGCTGATCCTGGGAATCTCACCGCAGATGGCGCACTTGTCGACCATGATCGTAGTGGTGACTGAGTAGAGACCCTCTGCAAATGAAAGTGGCGATGTTGTCACCTGGAGACAGCAGATTTTACCTCGGTGCAATGTTGGTTGTTCATGGAGTCGGCAGATGGCGTGCAGGTAAAGAGGGCGCACTGCACGGACCTCTGTGTTCTCGATGACCAGTGCTCAGCTCCTGCCACTCAGCCACTCTCTCAGCTCCTAACTTCAAAACTGGCACCGAAGAGGTTGCCATTTCGAGGAGAAAATACCATGCAAATTAACCAGTATAGCTTGCAAGGAACTGAAACAAATAGGCCCGAAGGCATGGAGGTGGCAGAAAAAAATCGGAGATCAGAAATTGAACTCAGTACGCCTGGGTGACAGTCCATCACTCAAAACATGAGACTATCGATGAACTGCACGCTCCAACTCATTCTAGTTACAACTTACAGCGATAATGTCTGTAAGAGAGACCTGATGTGCACCGGTTCGCGTCAGCATCGCACACCATTATAATATATGTAGCCGAGGGAGTGAAACGACGATGACTGTCATTTTTTACACAACGGCACTGTTCCTCTATATTCCGGGTGAATCAAATTACACCAGAGACACCCGATCCCTGTCGCCGACGAACGAGACCGATAGTTTGGCCATGCACCATTGTGCTGCATTTTACCCCATAGCATCCAATATTTTTACAATTATTGTAAAATAATATTATCTATAAAAATTATCGATGCGGCTAAAAAAAGTATTGAGGGAATGTAAAAACAAAAATGCAGACATTTTTTCAGATAATTTGGATCAATTCTACAGTCTGATCGACTGAGAGAATCTTCCATTTTAGTCGTTGTCGAATTTCTAATTTATTATCCAATGTCAACGTATTCATTATCATTTTGTCAAAATAGACGCTTGCGTTATAAGACTTTAAATGGATCGGGGGAATATAGAAACGAACTTGTAGACATTTTTTCAGAATATTTAGATCAATGTTCCTGCCTGATAGGCTGTGAGAAACGGCCATTTTAGTCATTATCTAATTTTCACGTATTTTATCTAATGTCAATGTTTCAATTTTTAATTCGTCAAATTAAACTCTTACGATATGTGATTTAAAAAAGCTGGAGGGAATATAAGAATGAAATAGGAGAAATTTTTTCGGACCGTTTGGATAAAATTTATGCGCGGATGAGCAGGGAGAAACGGTCATTTTTGTCGTTATAGAATTTCCGCGTATTTTATCTAACGTCTATGTTTGGATTTTGATTTGGTCAAATTAAACTCTTAGCACATAAGGCGCAATATAAAGGGTACAGGGAATATAAGAATGAAATCGCAGAAATTGTTTCAGACCGTTTGGTTCACTGTTACGGTCGGATATGATGAGAGAGACGGCTATTTATCCGTTATCTCATTTTCTCGTATCTTATCTAATATCAGTATTTCAATTTTCATTTTGTCAAATTAATCTTTTACGCAGTAAGAATTTGAGATGGTTGGAAAAATATGTAAACGGAATTGTAGAATTTTCTTCAGACTGTTTGGGTCAATTGTACGGTATGATAGGCTGAGTGCTGAAACGGGGGGTTTATCCTTTATATCTTGCCGGGCAGCGATGCGCGATCGTTAATGTGTACTGTATGCAAAAGAGCATCAAAGGTAGGGGAACTTATGGAACAGGGGAGGCCCCGAGTCAGAGATCGATGGCACGTCGTATGGATAAGGCGTTGCGTCATGTCTGTCCGTCATTGTTTGTAAATTGTGATTGCCTTCCTTTTAAATATACTATCAATTTTCTGTAAAAGTATTTGTCTACTCTTGTTATTATTTCTCTCTCGATATCACCTACCTAACTATTTCACCGTGCACCAGAATAATTCTTTTTGTCTGACGCAATACTGAGAGAAATGGCCATTTTAATCGATATCGAATTATCTTGTATTTTATCTAATGTACATCTATGTAGCTATCGAATTGCCGCGTATTTTATCTAACGTCTGTGTTTGAATTTTGATTTGGTCAAATTAAATTCTTAGCGTATATGAATTAATAAAAAGGATTGGAGGAATATAATAACGAATTTGTAGAAATTTTTTCAGACTGTTTGGATCAATTTTACGATCTGATAGGCTAAGAGAAATGGCTATTTTAGTCGTTATCGATTTTTCTCGTATTCTACATAATATTAGTGTTTCAAATTTCAATTGGACAAATTAAACTCTTAGACTATAAGGCTTGATAAAAAGAGTCGAGGAAATATAAAACCGAACTTGTAGAAATTATGTCAGACTTTTGAATCAATTATACTGTCTGATAAGATGAGAGAGACAGCCAGTTTAGTCGATATCTAATTTTCTCGTATTTTATCTAATGTCATTGTTTCAATTTTTATTTTGTCAACTTAAACTCTTACGTTATAAGACTTTCAGATGTTCGGGGAAATATAGAAACGAAATGATAGAAATTTTTTCAGACTTTTTGCATCAATTGTACGGTCACTTAGGCTAAGAGAAACTGTCATTTAAGGCGTTATCGCAATATCTCGTATTTTATCCAATGTCAGTGTATTCACTTTTATTTTGTAAAAATAAACTCTTACAATATGAAGCTCAAAAAGTGTCGAGTTAATATAAAAATGAAATTGTATACATTTTTGTAGACAGTTTGGATCTGTTTTACGGTCTGATATGCTGGGAGAAATGGCCACTTTTGTTGTTATACAATTTCCTCATATTTTATCTAATGGGAGTGTTTCAATTTTCCGTCGGTCAAATTAAAGTCTTACGATATGAGGTTCAAAGAGAGTTTCTCTTATTAATTAAGTATTTATTTAGATCTAAAATTAATTCACTCTTTGGTATACCATGAGATCTATAAATAGCTGAAATTTCGAGACTACTATCATCATTAAGTTTAATACATATATTTATGATTTTGATCCTTCCAGATTCAACAACTTCAGTATTATGTACTAAATTATTATCAACAAAAACAAAAACTCCATCATTTTTATTTATCCTACTATCATTATAGTAACACTTATATTCATAGTTTAACCCTTTTAACTCATATAAATTATAATTAACTTGCTGAAAAGCTTCAGTATATATAATGACACATGACTTTTTAATTAAACTTTCAAATAAAATTTTAACTTTATCAAAATTAGCATTCATACTCCTAACGTTTATATGCATAATTATATCATTTTTATTGTTTATAACTTTGTTAAAATTATCAATATTACTGCATGTTTTCTCTTTCTGTATTGAATTTTTTTGTGATCTATCCAAGAAATCAAAAGAATCCATTTTTAACTATTTGACGTTTTTCGTTCTTTTACTTTTTCATTCTTTGTTCTTTACCTTCTCCTTTCTGCCTGCGGTACAGAAATTTGTTGTTGAGAATTTTGTTGCAGTAATACTTGTTGTTGTTGGTTTGTAGAAATCTGTTGATCTAGTTGTCGATGATTTGCAGTAGTCGGTTGTTCTTGGTGTTGTTGCCGGTTTGTATGCTTCCTCGTTACCTTTGCATCTGTCGTATCAATCTTCCTGTTTGTTACCTTCTGCGTATGATAAACTATATTAAACGATGGTAAAGAAGGTCTCATCGGGTAATCAGTGGACTCAATGTATTTATTGATTTTTCTCTTCAAGATAGTGCACAGATTAAAGTCATTAGCAAAATGATTGCTGTCTAAATTTGTATTGTATTTTGTATTGCTATAATCACAATTAATGCACTTTTTGATATTATTACTACAATCATTAGTCTTGTGTATTCCAGCACATTTAAGACACCTAGAATCAAAAGTACACTTTTCTTTATGTCTATATCACTGTCACTGTTTTTTATAACCGTTATTTTAGGCACTTTCTTTTGTTGTGGTTTTGGTAAATTTACCATATCAGCATATGAAAACCTCTTGATATCACTTTCTTTCTGATTTCCTTGTAGTTTTTCCTTCAATAAATCGTTTTTTTCTTTTAATTCACTGACTGGTTGTTTCAATAACATGTTTTCGGTTTTCATAAATTGAAATTCACTTTCATCTTCATTAATATTTGATTCATGTAAATCATGGGTCTTATTTGCTGTTTCAGCCAATAACTCATTCCTTATTTCTTCAGATTTTTTTTTTTACCTGTGCAATCAACAATCTAGCTGACTTACTTAATTTTTCATTATCAATTTTAGAGGTTATGTTAGTCTGGTTATGCTCTGGACAAATTATTAGACTATCACTTAAGAATTTATAGTTCTTGTGATTTTGTGTCAGGCAACTATAATGATAAGTTTCGTCACATATAATACAAATCACTGTTGATGAAACTTTTTGTTTATGACATGTAAAATAAGCACTCTTGTCGGGAGGCTTCCGACCTCCCGCCATCTTTGGATAGATGGTAATGAAATATAATATAAGAACAAACTTAAGGCTATAAGAGGCTCAGCTGAATATAGAAACGAATTTGTAGAAATTTAGTCAAACTTTTTGGATCAGTTTTACGGTCTGGTAGGATTAGAGAAACGGCCATTTTAATCGTTATCGAATTTTCTCGTATCGTATCTAATGTCAATGTTTCATTTTTTAATTGGTCAAATTCAAGTTTTGCAATATAAGGGTCAAAAAGTGTCGAGAAAATATAAATTCGAAATTGTAGAAATTTATTGAGACCTTTTGGATCACTTTTACGGTGGTACAGAAACGGACGACCAAAAATACGAAAAAAAAAAATTTATTTAAAAACTCAGTAGGACTATTATATTATATTATATTATATATAATATTAACTCATCAAGTAAAAATATTTTTATATTAGTATTTTATTTTTTTTCCATGATAAAGAAACCCTTTATGTAAAGATCTTTTTGTCATATACCGTCATTTTTTCACTTTTATGTATTAACTTACGTTTTCCAGGTAGTGAATAAAATTTTTTTGCTGCAAGTTTCGGATGTTAAATGCTGTATTTTACTAGTCAGATGTGTTCTAAGAGTTATTGATATGTAAAATATGTTTATAATGATTAGTTTTCTAAAAATATGCTGAATTTGTTCAATATAGCCACTGTATTGGTAAAAACGTTTTGTCGCTTCTATTTTTGTTTGTTTTTTAAACTTTAATTTTATCTTGGCGCACACCAAATTAATAAATCCAGCTAAAATTTGAAGAGAATATTCTTCAAAGTATTTACTTTAATAAAAATGTGTATTTTGTTTTGAAATTAGTTTGAACTTTATTATTAAAAGCCAGCATATGTAAAATTATTGGAAAACTCGTATTTTTTAAAGAAAAATCATATATTAAAAATGTTTTGTTTTTTAAAATGTAATAACAAATTTTAGAGAAAAACAAATTACACACTTTTTTGTATATACTCTAAATAACATATCCGAAATATTTCATCCGGGTTCAAAAATTAGGTGTCCACTAGGATGACATTTCTCGTCACCATACTTTTATTCAAATTTAACATACTTCCTAGAATAACTCTTAATCTAAAAAAGGAGGTAAATGTCTGAAAATATATATAACTTCATAATCTCAGTACAAATATGATATATAAGTATCAATTCATAAAAATTAAAATAGTAGAACAATTTTATTTCACTACGGAGTCACCTTAATAGCTCAAAAAATGTGTGCTTGATGGATCGACAAAAGAAATTTTTTTACTCAAATTACAGAACGATAGGTAATAACCGATACGATACCGATACGATTGCGATGTGTATAATCTTTATCACAGCAATTTCTTCTGTATACGTAGTTGATTAAAAGTATTTAAATATTGAAATTAAATGTAATTAGATGTTAGTACGTAGATTCACTCAAATCCTAATCATGTAAAATTTTTTAAATTATTTGTCATCATAGATTTCCGAGATATAAGCGTTTAAGAGGGTAGCACCGTGTGTCGACTTCAAAAAATCGATGTTGGGTTTTTGACATATTTCGCAAGTAAAATATGTTGAAAATATTGTGTGAAAATTTCAGATTGAAATTCAAAATACTTTTAAAGATGTAGCCAAAAGAAGCGAGCGCGCCGCAGGTATATTGTAACGCTCCAAGCAGCAGTGCTCGTCGGCAGCAGCTGCTCCGGCCATCCCCACTCTCTTGTCCCTTCTGTCTTTATTTTTATATATCTACGCGGTGTACATATTATAAGTAACGTATTATAGTATACGACATAGATATATACAGGTATAAAATTTTGAACCTACAAAATTTCGGACATTTCAGCAGTAACCGTTATTCACTCGACGTGTAAACATTAAGTTTGGAAATGGACCGACGCAGCAGTAAAAAAGAGCATAAAATCATAGATGTCATTGTCAAATCCAGTATATGTAAAGGTTGTCAATATCTAGCTCAGAAAGATCCTGTTGAAGATGAAAGATTGTATGAAGATCACAAAGCCGAGTGTATGGCAAATCACGAAGTCAGCGCCGGTAAGATGGAAGTGGACGGCGTTCTTGAAATTTTCAAGCGTTCTTTGGAATATTTTAGCGTGAAATTCGTGAAGTATATTTGAGACCGTGACTCGAAAACGCACAAACAGTTGGTCGATAGAAAACCGTACGATGGCGAACCAGATGTTGAAAAACAAGAATGTGTTTTACATGACAAAAAGCGCATGTACCGGCATTTGCAAGCAACCAAAAAAACTATCACGGATCATGCAAAAGTCAAAAAGCAGATCGAGGATGCCGAGCAAAAAAAAATCGACAAAGAAGAAATAAAGAAAGCCGAGGAAGAAGGTAAACCTGCTCCGAAAAAGCGTAAGACAGTGGCTAGGAAAAGCAGTGAACCTAAACAGCCTAAACCTCTGCAACTAACAAACAAATTAATGTTGAAACTGTCAACTTATTGTGGATTGGCAATCACGAGAAATTGTAATTCTCGCGTAGACATGCGAAAAGCTGTTTGGGCAACGTTTTTCATTATATATCTACGGACGCTAAGCCGCAGCATTCTAATTGCTCTGATTCATGGTGCAAGTATTTAGAACACAAGGCAGAAAAGCCGGAAGAGCCTTATGTGCACCCAGTGACCTTCGACGAAGTTACTACAGAGCTGGTGAAAAAAATCTATGAAGAACTTTCGTCCGAAGATTTATTGAAAAGATGCTTAGGAGGCAACACGCAGAATAATAATGAATCGTTCAACAGCCTCGTGTGGAATTTTGCTCCAAAACATCATTTTACTGGGAAAAAAGTTTTGGAAATCGCTACACTGACAGCTGCCTGTATCTTCAATGAAGGTTTTCTACCTGTGCTGAAAATAATGGAGACAATGGGAGTAACAATTGGCCAAACAGCAAGGGATTACTCCGACGTTATCGACAATATACGCATTTTAAAAGCGAACAAAAACGCTGAAATCAACTCAAAAGAGGCTAGAACTCTACGGAGGGCTCTCAGGGCTGCTGCAGATGAAAACTTTGATGAAACCGAAGGGCTACTCTGTGGACCACGTATAGCCGACTAGGGTAAGTTTGATTTTTTTACGAGAAATCTGTTATCAAAACTTTAAACGCGTATTTCTCGAAACCACTTTTTTTGGTCGCGGGGGAAGCACTCACAAAAAACTATTCAACCGATCGTGCTGAAATTTTTACCAGTTATTCTTAATATACAAGACTATTACGCTAACCTCTGAAACATTAAAATTTTTAACAATAAATTAGGTTTTTAAACAATTTTGGCCAAAAAAAAACCCAAAAAAAATGTTTTGCTTAAAAGTCCGCCATTTTTTTTTATGAAAAATATATGCATATTAAAGGTTAGCGTAATAGCGAGACATCTAACAAACAATAATCTATGTGTTTTTTTGATTTCAGATGATCACAGAAGCCTGAGTGCTTCCCCTCCCACCATCGCCTCCAAAACGAGGAGTCTACTTCAGGTGGGCAAAACCAAAATAAAACCTCATAAATATTATAAAAAAAAAATATTTTATAAAAAGATCGCATTTTATTTTATACTCCAAAAAAATTATAAAAATTTGAGAAAGATCGCATTTTATTTTATACTCCAAAAACTAAATATTACTTTTATCGTGTATAACAACAGAAGGAAAAGAGCTTATTTAAAATTTTCGGTTGTAAAACATATGTAATTTTATTCTCTGTTTAATGCATTTACACTAAATTGATCATCATATTTCTAACATACCAAAAAACTCGAAAAACTAAAACTCAAAAATCCAAAAGTCGATAAATGATTACAAAAAAGCGAATCGATGAATCTTTAAATGTATTTTAATTTCGAATCTTCATTAAAAATAGAAAAAACTGAGCCCGGTTTGGACAGAAATATAAAGATTGTTATAATCTGGTCAAAGAACTTAACTAAAAGATAATAAAAAGCTAATATTTTGGAAAGTTTCAAATCAAGCACTGCCGTTTTACTTCAGTTGTCGTCGATGACAAAAAATCGATTTTGTTCCCAAAAAGACGTTTTTCTCTTCAAAAGAGAAATATAGTGCTAAAAAATTTTACTGAATATTCTTCTTCATGCTTTTAATCATCTCAATTTATCTACAAATTTTCCTTCTTATATTTCACAGATATAACCGTTTGAAAAAAATGACGATTTCGTGATTAACTAAACAAGGAAAATAGATTATTCAAAATTTCGTATTGGAAAAAGCAGATAATTTTATGATCTTCCAAATGTATTATGAGTCCATCGATGATATTATTTCTAAGGTATCAAAAAACCCGAAAGATTAAAACTCAAAAATCGAGAAATCGCTGTCATGGACGTATTCCAGCTTTAATTTATTTAAATTTTAACCTCGAAATTTCGAGCTTTTCATCATCACATTTTTGCATATGATTCCATGTAACTGTTTTCTACGAAAACATTTTGCGTCGCCGTGGCGCCAACGAGCGATCCACGAACGTCTCACGGACGTATTCCAGCGCCCGTGCTCGCGGATACAGGTGTCCTGTGTCCACGAGATAGCGAAACGTGAGAAACCCAAAACGTTAAGGCAGTACGCGTATCGCGCTGTGGCTTCGCCGCGCACAGCAAGCGCCAGCTCGGCTTGAGCAGGACAATCGCGCGCATACCTTCTCTCTCTCATATCAGCCCAATAAAAGAACTAGGGTACTTATCCGTATTAGTGTGCCATGAAGCAATTTTTTTCATTTAATAATTGATTGCTGAATGTATATAGCTTTAATCTTTGCTATTGAAGTTTATATAGGTATTCTAACGTTCCGTGTTTAAGATGGAATTTATTTTAATTGAATATATTAAGCATTCATACAGATATATTAGAAATAAAAACAAAGGTTTTGGTCCATATTAGTGTGCTTCTTCAATGGGCTATAACGTATTACTGTGCCCAATCTGCCCGTAATAGTGTGCGTGTCCACAATTCTGTGCCCCCCATTAGTGTGCCTGCTCAAAAAACTGTGCCCCCGATTAGTGTGCTCATGAAGTCTCATTTTAATTATTTCTATAATTACTGCTAAATATTAATATTAATGGAATCTATTTTTTGTTTAAGTATAAGGTAACTTAAAATAAGCTTAATTAAATAATTTTATTATTATTATTTTTTATTTACATATTATTTTGAAATATTATAATAAATAATTGTATTTAGATAGTTTTTAATTAATAATTAATAAATATAAATAAAGTTTAAAAATATTTGAAATTAATAAATGTGATAGACACAGAGATATTATGAACAAAACTAAATATTTGACACAGAATTCATAATCTATAAATTATCTAAATTCATCCAAACTGATACAATGATAATGATTTATTATGCACTATTCCATAATAACAGCTTTGGAAAAAATAAAGCTTGCGAAAACTTCTTCTCGCTTCTACAAACAGAAGTGAGGTTATTCCGTCGATCATGAGGGGGCGCATAAATACAGACAAACTTCGAAAATTTCGCGGTATTACTGGATTCATTAATAAATTAATAAATTAAGTCTAAAATGTTCATTTCACATTTTTTAATATTAAATTGAATTATTTTATGATATAATAAATACTTTGTTTGTCATAAATCACGTCCGAATAATTAAATTAAGTTTTGAAAAGTCAAGCAATCCTTAGCATTTTAGACTAGGAAACAAATTAAAACCACCAAATCATGATTCATATGTTTAAAAAAATTATAACTCTATGAAAAACATTTTAAACTTTCATGTAACTCTTGTAAACTCTAACTTAATAGTTTATCTTAGTTTTAAAAATAGTTTTAATGATTCATTTATTATTTAATCGCTGCAAGTTAAATTTAAAAAAAAGGCACACAAATATGGACAGGCTCATAAATATGGACAAGTACCCTATCAACCAAACTTTTGTTTTGCTCATTCTCTCTCAGTACACGCCAACCACCAAACAATCACGTGCCTTAAGTGGCACGTGCAAATAGCGCCAGTAGCACCCTTTCCCCTCTTTCCCCCGCGTAACATCTGACATCCCTTGTGTTTTTGCGTGTGTGGCACACGAGTGTACTTTGGACATTGACTCAGTGACTTTAAGTGATTAAGTTAAAAAGAGAGGACGTGGTGAGCAAGCTGATATGCAATTAAAGAAACGGCAATTCGGCCGCCGAAATTTTTTTTCGAAAAGCCCTATCGACTGTGGCGTAGAGGCGAAAGAACGAGAGACCCACTTCGCTGAGACGCTGAGACAGAAAGCGAGGGGCACGCTGAGACCTTTTGATTTTCGATAGGAAGGAAGTTCAAGGACCGGTCGCCGTACTTTTCGAGCTTCAAGAAGAAGATGGCTGCGTGTACACTCTCGTCGTCATTTTTGAAATTCTTCTCCTGTAAGTCGATGTTTAATAATAAATTGTTGTCCTCCGAGGAATAAATCGCGCACGGAAACTTGCATACACACAATATTACCGGTGCGGCAGATAACCTATTGTGCGTCTCAATGTTTTGAAATTCTCATAAATAAAGGCTAAAAGTTTAATTGCTTTGTGGTAATCATTCAGTTTATGCAATGACAAAAGCAAGCGTCAACTTCACGCGAGCAACTGAGAGGTCACTAAAATCTGTCCTCGCGAAATTGTTGAGAAACCTAAAAAATCATCTATGCTTAAATAATATTGCTTCCTTTGGCATAGCAAGAGACCTGGCCATTCTCACCTTATCGGAATGGGCATTTGAGGAACTACCCATAACAGCCATTTTATCCTTAAACAACTTGCCAATTCCCCCAGTACAGGATCGCTATAAATTACTCAAGGAGTATCATGAAGCGACCATATAAGCACATAGGGGAATAAATAAGACATACAGTAAAATCGCAGCAGATTATTACTTTCGCAACATGTGGCCAGATGTTCGACAATTTGTCCTGGGCTGTGTAGCCTATCAAACAAACAAGCTGATGCATGTAAAATCGCGGTTGCCTCTTGTTATCACGGACACGCCTTCCAAACTGTTTCAAAAGATGAGCATATATTTCTATGGACCTCTCAAGGACTCCAATGGCCCTATTGTCACATCAGGGCATGCATTTTATAAACAGAATGCTAAATGCATTTGTCCACATTTTCAGAATAGACAAGTATTGCACTGTGGCGTATGACCCTCGAACAAATGGCGAGCAACTTGTAGCTTACTGCGAATACATCTCAGACTTAATCCACAACCTCTCTACAATGCAAACACAAGCAGCGTTAAACGTGGATCAGTCGAAATATAGATCAAAGTGCTACTACGATCGGAAACTCAATGTTCTGCATTTCAGCGAAGGAGAAATTGTCTATAGATTAAAGGAGCCTCAAAAGGGCAAATATGATAAGGATTATGAGAGCCTGTATGAGAAAATTGAAATAAACCATGAAGTTAAGAAAGCTAAAATAAAAAATGGCGGCATAATTAAAATTGTAAACCTTGACAAGTTGAAAAGGGCCTCAGCCATAAAGGACCCACCCCAACAGTTGAACATGCAAATCGAGTAGCGTGCCAGAGAGCGAGGTTAGCCCTTTTCTTTTTTATAGTTTTTCTTTTGGCGATCCCACGAACGTATCAATTTTTGATACGTCGGGCGTCGCGTGAGATAGTTATAAAACACTAAAAGGGCAGCACTGTTGAGTAATCTAACAATCCAGCTGAAATTAGCTTTAGTAACTCATTCGGCCCCTCTCCAGGCAAACAGTTTATTAATTTTTGATACAAAAGAAAATTAATTATCTTCAATCAGAATTTAGAAACAGTATAAATTGTACACAAAAGAAAGTAAGTGTAAATTAATCATTTGGCCCAGCAAATTCAATTTTACTTAAACAAGTTAAAATTGTCAAATTAAAGATACAATTTTAGAAAAATATTCATTGTAACTCATTCCGCCCCTACACAGGCAAAAATTTAATAATTTTCGATACAACATAAAATTAATTATGATCAATCAGAATTTTAAAACAGTATAGATTTTATAGATATATAGATTTTACGCAAAAAGAAGTAAGTGAAATTTAATCTCTACAGGCAAAGCAATTTACAATTTTCGCCACAAAAGAAAATCAATTATAATTAATCAGAGTTTGAAAAACAGTGCAGATTTTACGCAGAAAGAATACAAATGGAATTTAGTCATTTGGTCCAGCAAACTCAATTTTACGTAAACAAGTCAAAATTGTCAAACCCAAGAAGTAGTTTTAGAAGAATATATATTGTAACTTACGCTGTAACGGAGTTTCAGAAAACAAGTTAAGTTGATCAACTAATCATGAAGTTAGCATGAAATCAATCGGAACGTGACGAAGAAAATATAATAATGCTTACTAAATATAAGTAAATTTTTGTCTCCGATGGCGATAAGGATCGGCCTGCAACCTTAGCAGCTCAGCCCCCGCCCCGCCGCGCTGTACAAGCGCTAAGCAACTGTCTCAGCTGCTTAGCAGGCGCGCATTATGAATGATTTTCCACCACAATAATGCACGCTAAGCCCAAATCACATATACCGGATCATGCGATATTAATCCACACGTAGCAATAAAAACATGCTGGTTAACCAAAGTACGGCTCTTGGCTCGGTACCCCGTGCAACATTCGGCTGACCTAAAAAAAAGAAGAAAATATGAATCGTGCTAGCCCTAGAACGAACGCGCTTAGGTGAACCAGACGTTTCAGCCTCCTACGTGTGCTAAAACCCTTAACGTAGAAGAAATTAAAACGTATAACTCTCGAGTAT
This sequence comes from Gastracanthus pulcherrimus, assembly GCA_949152435.1. Classification (NCBI taxonomy): domain Eukaryota; kingdom Metazoa; phylum Arthropoda; class Insecta; order Hymenoptera; family Pteromalidae; genus Gastracanthus; species Gastracanthus pulcherrimus. Next base: position 88,271,353 of record OX424576.1, read on the forward strand.
AATAAGTCCTCTATACTACGCATTATACGGACGGCGCCACGTCGGCTAGCCTAGGCATCCTATTACGAGTGATAACAGCGTCGCATACATCTCGCATACCTCTGCCGTAAGATGCGAGTGCGTGCTGCTGCGAGCAACGCCGAGATCTCGGGTGGTGACGTCACGCCGCATACTTGGCTTTGCATCGCGTTATCGCGCGCTCGCATATAAACTTCGCGTTGAGCCTGATTCACATTGGCGGTAGTATTAATTAATATTAAAATAATTTTAAGCATTAGGGCGATTTTAAATTATAATCTATTTAAGTGAGTCATACATATCATTGACCGCTCTTTTCTTCTCGATATTTTGTTGCAGACTTTTGAGGCAGGGTCTAGCGGAGTCGGCACCCTTTATCGAAAGGCTAACGGATAATCCGGGATTAACTTCCAAAAAGATAGTTCCGCTGGCTACATCTAGTACGGACTGGAAGATAATACAGAAGGTAGACTTGGCGCCATATTTCCTAACGATCGAAAAAGTAACCAAGATATGGACGAAGGTGTCGGAACAGTGCGCGAGCACTTCAAACGGATGTAGATACAAGGACATTTTAAATAACACAATTGATCACATACATGACGCGTTAAAACAAACAGGAAGAATTATAGATTTAGAATCGGAACGTAAAGCAACATCGGGATCACGCGGTCGCAGATCGATACTCCCGATCATTGACAAGATTAGCCGCTTTTTATTCGGTACGCTCGACGAGAATTCGGAAATCGAGTTAAAAAATTTAATTAACAGTGTCTTAAATGGCACCAGACAAACAGCCAAATTGCTAGCCAATCTAACGGAATTAACAAGTGCGCGATTCGACATTACGGATAGTAAGATGTCGAATCTAGGAATTTTAATGAAAAATATCTCTACTTCTCAAGACCATAATAGGCAAGTCATTATGCTGAACTTGGCCGTGGAAATGCTAAATGAATGCATTTTGCAACACAAAATAGAAACACAATCATTACGGATGTAGTCTTGTTTGCATTCCCAGGCATTGTACATCTACGTTTCATACCACCGAGCTTAATAAAAAATTCCGCGTCGCTGCCAAAAGACACGGTTGTCGACGCGCGATTTCCGGTGACTCTCTATATCAGATATCTCGATACTTTTTTCAAACTTTTAATTGGTATACCACTTATCTATACCTTTACTAGAATTGCAGAACTTCGTCTTGTATCAGGCATCTGCAATTCCGATTAGGCAACACTCCTTAAATAACACGAACACATTTGCTTATATCTGGTCTGAGTCGCACTATTTTGCGATAAGCTCAGATAAAAAAGCGTATATGCCAATTTCGGCAGAAAATTTAAGTAAATTCCCCGTTAGGGAAATTAAAAGAAGCGCCCCGTGCGAGATAAAATTCTTGGTAGATGACAGGTCATTAAACATTGCGGATTGCAATATAAAGATCACGCAGCTGAATGATACATATTGGATTCGCTTGCACGAAACCAATTCATGGGTTTTCTCAACTTCTAGCGCGGAAATTATCTTTGTACAATGTCACAGGGCAGTGCAAAGTACATAGAATAAAAACGCAAGGAACTTACGCGTCATTCACATCGAATCTTTAAAATCCGGAACGAGCTTAGGCGAAATATTGCAGAAAGCAAAGGCCCTGTTTGAGTATAGGTCGCTCGGCAATAGAGGCAGCTCAGTGCAGAGTACAGCCATGACCTTCTCATACGCAACAATAGGTTTTATCGCGATAGCACTGTTAATATGTGTATGCATCTTTCCCGGGGAATCCCGTTGCTCTAATCGATGTAGAAAAGTTTCAGGTACAGCAGATCGAGAGGAGCAAGGTGCCATTCGGATGCAAACGTTCGAGATTGCGGGATTGCACCCACCCGAACGAGCCGCAGATATGCCGAGGTTGTGCTACACCGAGCGACCGATAACGGTAGCGGTAGAACCCAGGAACGCGCTGTTACCTGTCAAGTTACAGCAGAGATTCCCCCTGCTGCCCCCACCGACGGACGATATCAACCTGCAGCAGAGCTGCAAGTAAAGATTTTAATCACCTTCTACGCCCCAGGCAGCGTAGATGGCAAACAGCCTCTAAATTGTACTGCAACAATGACATTTAAATTGTAACATAATAATAACAATAACACTGATATTACACTGCACATTCGATTTATAACTTTTATTTTATAACTGTTCAATAATACCTCACTTCAAGTGTGAGCACACTTTTAGAATAATTTTATTGCATATCTCGTAATAAGAGAGAGAGAGATAGATAGATAGATATACTTTTTATTCGTCAGAAGACAAAATCTTACAATTTCATGTACATGTAGTTGTATTTATAATTAAAAAATATCAGTCGGTTTAATATAATTGTTATCTTACTTTCACTTATTGCATATTTCTTATTAAAATAATAATTCACTTTATCAGTTCGTCAGTTTATAAAATCTAAATGCAATGAACTAGTCACAGTCAAATATCACATAAAACGCTTCGTCAAAAAAAAAAAAATAATAATACATAGAATAAAAAATAAATACAATAAAGATAACATATAAATATAAGAATACATACACATACTTTGCTAAATCTTTGCGTACACTATCACGTCCAAACTTAAAACACACTCATTCATAACACTTTAACAATCACGCTAATAAATACATTCACACCTAATTAACACTAAACATATTTAATAAATAAATAAATAAATTAATAAATAAATACGTCGAATAAATAAATAAACAAGATAAATAATTAAATTAAATAAATAAATAAATAAATTTAAATAAATAAATAAGTTAAATAAATAAATAAATAAGTTTTAATAAATAAATAAATTAAATATATAAGTTTTAATAAATAAATAAATTAAATAAATAAATAATTTAAATAAATAAAAAGCCTAAATAAATACTCGACTCATTTTTTATCTCTGAACATACTCTTCACCATGTAATTGCTTAAGGTGCCTGCTAAACGCCGTTTTAAATTTACAAAAAGATGGCAGGCACCTCACACTGCTCGGGAGCGAATTCCAGAGGTGCGCACCTTGAACTCTGAATGAAAAAAGGCCCTTATCGGTGCGCGACCCCGGAACCGAGAGCTCTTTCATACCACCCCTACTTGAAGTCCTGGCCTGGTTTTTTTCAAAGAGGGCAGTAAGATACGGTGGCTGCCGCATGACAACCGCTTTGTAAAGCAGCAGCCCCATAAAATACTCCCTCCTCACCTTCAAATCTAACCAGTCCAGTTTTTTCCTGTAGGCGGTGATATGCTCATCCCGCCTAACACCACATATGTATCTCACACATGCATTCTGTAGACGTTGTAGTCGTGTCTGGAGCTCCCCTGACACATCAAGAAGAACCACTGAGCAATAATCTAAGTGAGGTAGTACCAGTGCACATGCCAGCTGCTTCCTCAGTATCTCTGTGGTGCTTGAACGGAAAAGTTTTAAGCTATACAGAGCCCTATTTACCTTTCTACTGACCGCATTCAGTTGCGGCTTCCATGTCAACCCTCCGTCCATCACCACGCCGAGGTTGGTGACTGTATCGACAAAGGGAACGTGTACGCCGGTCTGTATCTCAATGCCTTGCAAGTCGAGGCTCTGAACCTGTTTGATGTTGTGATCAGATCCAAAAATGATCGCCTTTGTCTTGCCGACATTGAGGCGCAGGCCAGCTGACGTTGCCCAGTTCGACACTGCTTGTGCTACAGCCGACATGCGACCGATACCATCACGAAGACCTTTCAGGGTCACTTGTGTGTAGGTTTGCAAGTCGTCAGCGTAAAATATGTGTTCGACACCATCTAAGTCGAGTGCGTCTTGTAAGTCGTTTATGTACAGGCTGAAAAGCAGGGGTCCCAGGACTGAGCCCTGTGGAACGCCAAGATTGGTGGTTAGCCAACCTGAATCCCCGTTTGTGATTGTGACGACTTTCTGTCGTCTCCCCATGATATATGACTTAAGCCACAGGAGAACACTCCTGGAGAATCCCATGCGCATCAGCTTACGCAGCAGTTTAGTGTGTGAGATGGTGTCGAATGCTTTGCTAAAATCAAACATTAACAAAATAGTCAATAGTTTTTTGTTGTTGTCAATGCCTGATCTTATGTCCTCCGTCAGTTTCAGTAGTGCTGTCTGTGTACTGTGATTCTGTCGAAAACCAGTCTGCATCGGGTCCAAAGTATTATTTTCTCGTAAGAAGTTGGTTATTTGGTCGTGTACGATTTTTTCAAGGACCTTAGAAAGGAAACTCAGTAGGGCAATTGGTCGGAAATCTGACACCATAGATGGGACAGGCTTCTTCTTCAAAGGCACCAACCGAGCTCCCCTCCAAGCTCCCGGAAAAATGCCACTGGACAGAGAGGAGTTAAAGATCTTAACAATATGATCTCCCACAAACGGAAGAGCCTTAGCCACTATACTTTGGGGAATGTCGTCTTCCCCTCTGGCTTGTGATGAGAAGTGGGCAACAGCCAGAACCACGTCCGAGAAGCTGACTTCTCGGAAAACAAAACCGTCATCACTGGCAGTGGTCAGGACGCTGTCAAGTTCTTCATCACCCTCATTTTGGGAGATCGACACCCCTGCAAAGTGGGCATTGAGCTCTTCCGGTGAGAAACCATGAAGCTCCTCTCTTGTCTTTGGCAGAAGGCCCAGAGCCTTGAGCTCTTTCCAGATATCTTTCTTATTATTAATCGCTTCAGAAATTTTATTTTGTAAAAATCTTTCCCTTGTTTCCTTCTACTAGAGAGAGAGAGAGAGAGAGAGACACACGTCCTTTGTATACACTTAACAAGACACTGAAACAACAGCACACGTACAACACCCGCGTCGATAATTAAGTTTTTATTTACTTGAATTTATTTATCAAAACAAATAATATTCAACGAATTTATTATTCAAATTTTAAGTTTAATTTATTTATTTTATCTTCATAATTTAGCAAGTTCTATTTTATTCGAAATTTACTTGAATTTATTTTACAAAACAAATAGATTTAACAAATTTATCATTCAAATTCTTATTTTAATCTGTTTATTTTAATTTTAATAACACCGGCACACAAAAAAAGTGGTCTGTACTTTTGACCAGACCCACCTATCTACATATATTTTTTCCCGCTGAATCCGAATCTGGAGTCCGTTTAAACGCTACACCTCGAGATTTTTAGTAAATTGCAAAAAACAGCTAAAAATTGCGAAAAATCGTGAAAAATCGCTTTAATAAGAACAAGAAAATTCGGAAAAAATTTGTTTGACATGGATTAAGGGTGTTTCTTGTGTATTTATTTGCCCTGTATCCAAATCTCGTATCCGTTTAAGCCCTGCACTTCGAGAATTTGAATAAATTGCAAAAAAAAGCTAAAAATTGCGAAAAATCATTAAAAATCGGTTTAAAAAGTACAAGAAAGTAACAAAAAAAAAATTTTTGTCCCGGATCATTGGTGTTTCTTGTGTATTTTTGTGTGTTGAATCCGAATCTGAAATCTGTTTAAACCCCATACCTCAATATTTTGAGTAAATTGTACAATACAGCTAAAAATTGCGAAAAATCGCGAGAAAAATTTTTTTGACCCGGATTAAGGGTGTTTCCTCTCTATTTCTTCGCCCTGCTTCCAAATCTGGAGTCCGTTTAAGCCCTGCACTTCGAGATTTTGATTAAATTTCAAAAGACAGCTAAAAATTGCGAAAAGTCGCAAAAAGTGGCGAAAACTGATTTCTGAATTTTTTAAAAAGTGTATCACTTACCGATATTGCCAAAACCGAGAAAAATATCTAAAAATAGCGAAAAATTGAGAAAGTTTGAAAAATCCGGGAATCAAAAAACTAGAAATCATGAATAGCACAAAATCTTGAACTCAGGTTGCTCTTATACTTTTTTTCTCTGGTAGCGAACTCTTTTCTCTTCAAATGACCAATGCAACAGGTTTCTTTTTCTCTTATTTGTATTTTGATTCGGTTCTCTCTTAAGCGTCCAACAGAAATCTGCCATCATGTTAACATCCCATCTTCCTTGGTATCGTTTTTCCATTTCACTTATGTCTTGATGGAATCGTTCTCCTTGTTCTTCGCTAAAGTCTCCGAGGTTTTCAGAAAATTAGTCAAGATGAGAGTGCAAAAAGTGCAGTTTAAGATTCATCAAGAAGCCTAACTATTTAAAATTTTTCAATAAGTCTTCAACCAATTTTTGGTAGTCATCACTCTTCTCATGTCCTAAGAACTTCTGAGAGACGTTTTTGAAACTTTGCCATACCGCAACCAGGATCTTGAGTAGATGCTACAATATCATTTGTGGCTTGTATTATACATTGTTAATGCGATGGAATGGGAATAAAAAGCCAAAGCAGCTGAAACTTTTGTAGCCGATGATATGGTCTGCATCGTCATGCCGAGAAATGCTATCAAAGTTATTGTTTCTTACGCCAACGTATCTTCAGTCGTGAAACCAGAAAAAGTAGTAGTTGACGATGATGAGATCGCTTCTAAACCTATGGATGTAGATCATTCTCGGGAAGAAGAAATGTAGGTTGAGCTGTCCAAGGAAGAAAGCGAAAATAAAAACGAGGATGACGCAGCAGTGAAGGAAAAAGTTCCTCAAACTTTCAACCAGTAGAAGTTAAACGATCTCATACGAGATTTGGGACTGTCCAAAGATGGAGCTGAATATCTAGCAGCTGCACTAAAGAAGAAAAATATATTGGCAAAAGGAACCAAAGCTTACATTTATCGTGATAGAGAAAAGGAGTTTCGCAAATTTTTCACGAAAGATGAGGAGAATTCATTAGTTTTTTGTTCGGATGTAAAAGGGTTGGTTGATGGATTAAACCCGAACACTTATAAGGTAGAAGAGTAGAGACTTTTCATTGATTCTTCGAAACAAAGTCTCAACGCTGTGCTGCTTCATAACGGGAACACATATGCACCTATTCCGATAGCTCACTCAACGAAAGTCAAAGAGACTTACAAGAATTTGTAGAATGTTTTGAAGAAAATAAAGTACCAGAAATATCAGTGGGAAATTTGCGGTGATCTAAAACTTTCAACCCTGATACTAAGCCAGCAATCAGGTTTTACAAAAAATCCCTGCTCCTTATGTCTGTGGGATAGCAGAGATAGAAAAAATCACTACGAACAGAAAGAATGGCCAAAGAGGACAGAGTTTCATCCAGGGACGAGGAACATCATCCACAGCCCGTTGGTTGATCCTTCAAAGATTCTGCTACCACCACTTCATATCAAGCTTGGTATTATGAAGCAAATTGTCAAACTCTGAACAAAGATGGTGATTGTTTTGAATATTTAGGAGAGAAGTTTCCAGCGATAAGTGATGCAAAATTGAAAAAAAGTATTTTCGATGGACCACAAATTCGCACTCTTTTTCAAGACAAAAATTTCGAGAACCACATGAATGACACCGAAGAAGCGGCATGGAAAAGTTTCAAAAACGTCTCTCAGAAGTTCTTAGGAAATGAGAAGAGTGATGACTTCCAGAAATTGGTTGAAGAGTTGTTGAAAAATTTTAAAGAGTTAGGTTGCTTGATGAATCTTAAACTGCACTTTCTGCACTCTCGTCTTGACTCATTTTCTGAAAACCTCGGAGACTTTAGCGAAGAACAAGGAGAACGTTTCCATCAAGACATAAAAGAAATAGAAAAACGATACCAAGGAAGATGGGATGTTAACATGATGGCAGATTTCTGTTGGACGCTTAAGAGAGAACCGAATCAGAATACAAATAAGAGAAAAAGAAACCTGTTGCATTGGTCATTTGAAGAGAAAAGAGTTCGCTACCAGAGAAAAAAAGTATAAGAGCAATCTGAGTTCAAGATTTTGTGCTATTCATGATTTCTAGTTTTTTGATTCTCGGATTTTTAAAAATTTCTCAATTTTTCGCTATTTTTAGCTATTTTTCACGGTTTTGGCAATATCGGTAAGTAATAGACTTTAAACAATTTCAGTAATGAGTTCGGCGCAAAAAAATACACAAGAAACACCCTTAATTCGGGTCAAAAAGTTTTTTGCCGATTTTTCTTGTACTTTTTAAAGCGTTTTTTCGCGATTTTTCGCAATTATTAGCTGTTTTTTACAATTTACTCAAAATATCTAGGTGAAGGGTTTAAACGGATTCCAGATTCGGATTCAGCGCAAAAGAATACACAAGAAACACCCTTGATCAGGGTCAAAAATTTTTTTTCGATATTTTCTTGTACTTTTTAAAGCGATTATTCGCGATTTTTCACGATTTTTCGCAATTTTTAGCTGTATTTTACTATTAATTCAAATTCTCGAACTGTAGGGATTAAATGGACTCCAGATTTAGATTCAGGGCGAAGAAATACACAAGAAACACCCTTGATCCGGGTCAAAAATTGTTTTGCCGATTTTTCTTGTACTTTTTAAAGCGATTTTTCGCGATTTTTCACCATTTTTCGCAATGTTAGCTGTTATTTGCAATTGATTCAAATTCTCGAAGTGCAAGGCTTAAACCTACTCCAGGTTTGGATTCAGGGCGAAGAAATACACAAGAAACACCCTTAATCCAGGTCAAAAATTTTTTTTCACAATTTTCTTGTACGTTTTAAAGCAATTTTTCACGATTTTTCGCAATTTTTAGCTGTTTTTTGCAATTTACTCAAAATCTGGAGGTATAGGTTTTATACGGATTCCAGATTCGGATTCAGCGCAAAAAAATACACGAGAAACACCCTTAATCCGGGTCAAAAAGTTTTTTGCCGATTTTTCTTGTACTTTTTAAGGCCAGGTTACTCCAAAAAACGTGATTTTTTTTTTAATAAATTTTATTCATAGTACAAAACATGTTGAGTAATCAATTTTTTTACATATAACAGTACATATATTAAATTACTTGAAAATTTTTTTATTTTTTTTTGTTCAAAATGGCGGTTTTGAAAATGGCTGCTGAAACTCGTCTGATTAGTAGATGGATGACATCATTTCTTGGAAACGAATTATCTGAAAGCAAAAAACAAAACGGTTTCATGTTCTGTATAGAATTGGCTGTGTCCTCAAGCAGAATGAAACATTTCCAATGAAAAAAAAAAAAAAAATGGCGGACTTTTGAAAAAATTCAAGTTTTAGCAGCCATTTTCAAAACCGCTATTTTGAACAAAAAAAATAAAAAAATTTTCAAGTAATTTAATATATGTGCTTTCATATGTAAAAAAAATTGATTACTCAACATGTTTTGTACTATGAATAAAATTTATTGAAAAAAATCACGTTTTTAGGAGTAACCTGGCCTTAAAGCGATTTTTAACCATTTTCATGATTTTTCGCAATGTTTAGCTGTTTTTTGCAATTAATTCAAATTCTCGAAGTGCAGGGCTTAAACGGACTCCAGATTTGGAAGCAGGGCGAATAAATACAGAGGAAACACTCTTGTGTGCGCTATCAGTAAGCGCGCTTGAAAATTGCCGGGCGAAGGAATCAGATTGAAATCGGGAAAATAACAGAACACTTGAATAAACAATAACAATCACTATGTTTATTCTTAACAGTTGAACAATAACTATAAATAAAATCTGCGTTAAATACTAATGACTTGTGTCGTAATAATTAAAATATGTGTGAAAAGGTCGAACGCGTCGCGCGTGCTGGAGAACGCTTGGTGTGATCAACTTTCTTCTCCGGCGGCTCGTGTACATCTCAATACGCAGAAACGCGGAAGAAAGTTTTTTGCAATTTACTCAAAATCTCGAGGTGTAGCGTTTAAACGGACTCCAGATTCGGATTCAGCGGGAAAAAATATATGTAGATAGGTGGGTCTGGTCAAAAGTACAGACCACTTTTTTTTGTGTGCCGGTGTTATTTAGCAAAATTGTATTTTATTCAAAATCCACTTGAAAATGTTTTCGGAGAAAACAGTTACATGGAATCCTATTGAAATATGTGCTGATGAAAAGCTCGTTCTGTGTTTCTTTGATTCTGTGTGTGAAGCGATGAGAAGGGGCATAGCTGAGAAGAAGGAGACGAGAGAAAAATAGTCGAGCTGTTGCAGAACGAGAAAAGAAAAACCGAGAAAAGGATAGCGGAGAGTCTCGATCTTCAAAGTCAAAAGTGAGGTAAGATGTCTTTTGCTTAAAAGTGCGTGAAACGCGTGTAAAATCTTTGCGTGCTGAATCGCGTTTGTCGAACCATTAATAAAAACGTGTGTAACGGTTTTTGCGAGGATTCTTCCTCCTAAATCCCGGAATCAAGTGTGCATGCATTGGTGTTTCTTTGAAAGCGGTGTGATTATTAGTCTCTGAAACGTTAGAGATCTTGAGATATCAATCGTGAATCTAACGTTCAAGTGCATGAAAACCGGTCGAGACGAAATCACACGCGCCATCTAATTTTCCGGAAAAAAAGGGGAGACGTTCGAATTTTAACATGGCCGCCGGATTTGAAAAACCATTGTCAGATGCTACGCGCGCGGGAGAGCGCTGCACGGGGCGGCGAGAGAGGGAGAAAGAAACCACGAGAGACAAGAGTAGTGTGCGGAGAAAGAGATAGATAGATAGATATAATATTTATTTGTAAATATTTACAAAACATTTGATACATGTCTTTTCACTTAAAATTTAATATCATATTGTTACTTAACCTAAAATAATTGCACATATGCGACGTCAGGTACATATAGTATTGCACTTCGTTGTCAAATAAAAGTCATGATCTCTACATCGTTCTTATTATATCTATCAGTCATTGGATAAATTGCATACATACATTAACAGTTGTTTTCATTCATACTAATAGATACATGCATACTTTTTAAAATTGTTTTGTTGATTGATTAAAAATAAAATAAATAAATAAAAATACATAAATATATCAAGATTAATTATCACAAAAAATTAAACAAATACGAAAATAGAAAAATCAACAATGACAATTAATCCAAGCATGCAAAATATTTATTGACCGCCACCTTGAAGTTTCAGTACGCATCTGCGGAATAGAGAGTTCTTTAACCTCACCTCTTACAGGGCGTTTCGATTCGTTCTTTTTGAAAAGCGGCTCGAGATATACTGGCTCTTTTGTCCGAAGAACCTTGTAGATGGTTATCGCCATAAAAACGGCTCTTCGAGAGTCCACCCGAGTCCACTGTAATTGCTCCCTGTAAGGGGTGATGTGCTCATCCCTCCTAGCACCAATCACGTATCCCACACACGAGTTTTGCAGTCTTTGCAGCCGGCTACGAAGTTCGAGTGACGCATCCAGATACACCAGAGAGCAGTAGTCGAGATGCGTAAAAACAAGCGACATTGCTAAGTGCTTGCGCAGATCCTGAGTGGTATACTTTCAAAAAAATCTCAAATTATACAGTACTCTATTAACCTTTTTTGCGACCATGTCCACGTGTGGCTTCCACGTGAGTTTAGAATCAAGTATAACACCCAGGCTTGTGACGGTCGGCGAGAAAGGAACAGAGACGCCATCTCCCAGACTGATTTCCGGCAAACCTTGTGACTCAAGACTATTTATGTATTTACAAGAGCCGAAAATGATATCTTTAGTCTTGGTCTTATTCAGTCTGAGTAATGCACCATCTGCCCAATCAGTAACCGCTTGCGCAGCACAACCCAATATCTCCACCCCTTCGTCGATGCTGTCAGGGTGGATCTGGATGTAGATCTGAAGGTCGTCGGCGTATAATATATGTCTCACTCGTCGCGGGTCGTCCGTTTTTAATTCCTTATTAAGCTCGACAAACAGTTCTTTTATGTAATTGATGTACAGACAGAAGAGAAAGGGCCCTAACACAAATCCCTGGGGCACTCCAAGATTTGTTGACAACCAAGGTGACTTGGTGTCAGAGCGTTTAACGACAGCTTGTTTTCTCCCTAAAATGTACGATTTAATCCAGATTAATGCATGCCTGGAGAACCCCAGAGCTCGCAGCTTTGCTAAGAGCTTAGCTGGCGAGATTGTGTCAAAAGCCCTGCTGTAGTCAAACAGTAACAGTAAAGTCACTAGTCTCTTGTCAACTCCTGTCCTTACATCGTCTGTCAGTTTGAGTAAAGCAGTCTGTGTCGAGTTGTTCTTCTCGTTGCCGGACTGCATAGGGTCAAGTTGATTAGTTTCAGTCATATACTCCAGGATCTGGTCATGAGCGTTTTTCTCCAGAACCTTAGAAAGAAAGCACAGCAGTGCAATAGGACGAAAGTCCGACGCCGACGATGGTGTAGTACACTTGCCCAGCGGCACGACTCGTGCTTTCTTCCATAGGTCCGGAAATACGCCCTTTTTCAGAGAAGAGTTGAACAAGTTCACCACGTGTTGCCCAATGACCGGCAATGACTTTGCCACCACACTCTGCGGGATGTCATCCTCGCCCCTCGCTTGCGAGGAAAAATGCGCTACCGCAAGTATAACATCTGCTAGCCCGATAGGTTTGAATTTAAACCCATCGTCACTGGCAGATGCTACTAGATTCTCAATTGAGGTGGCATCCTCATTTGTTGAGATTGAGACTCCCGCAAAATGGGTGTTAAGTTCCTCCGCCGTGAACCCGCGCAACCCTCCTCTGGTTTTGCGTAAGAGTCCCAAATTGCGCAATTCTTTCCAGATATCACTCTGCTGTTTACCCAGCAGTTTTCCTTGGTAATACGATATCCGTGCTTGCTCTCTTCTAAATAAAGATTCATTGCGCAATTTAACGAACTCACTGTGAAATCTCTCATCGTCAGTCCTTTTGTATCGTCTGTACGTGGCGTCTCGTTTTTTGTTTAATTGATAAATTTCATCATCAATCCAGGGTGGACTGCCTTTGCGAGGGTTGACTCGCTTCAATGGAGCTAAGTTGTTAATCGCATTTAATAAGTTGGAATTAAGGCAGTCCAACGCTGTATTTAACTCGACATCTTGTTCGTAAAAAGCTGACTAATCATAGCTAGTTAAAAGGGACTGCAACTCCTGTGGATCTAAACTTTTGTAGTCCCTATATGTGAAAGGAGTATCACACAAAGTAGGAGCTCGGACGTTTATGGCCAAATCGATGACGTTGTGTTTGCTAGGCCAGGTCGGGTCGAAGTTGTTGCTGTCGACTACTGTATCGTTGCAGTCCACTAGTATAGCGTCTAGCCATGTGTGCGACGTGTCGGTATGATGAATCGCTCCATGCTGGACGATCTGAAGTGACAGTTCAGCCGCAAGTTTGCGAACAAACTTCGCATCATCACTGTCAGCCAATAAATCTGCATTCAGATCACCCATTATGATTTTGTTACCGTAAGCGTCACAATACTCTCTCAGCTTGTCGACAAGATCCGAGTTCTTCAGAAATGCGATAGTGGGGGCCCGGTAGATGACCGCGACTAAAGCAGGCTCCTTGCATCTATGCTGTATCTCACACATGATGTATTCAGACTGATTGGGTTTATCTGGTCCATCAGTGTTTGACACAGCAAGAACTTTGACCCTAACAGGAGTGCTCAAGGATTCATTAATAAAAATGTTCGTGTGGAACAGACCTCTTGCCAGTCCCACGCTCAGACGAGAGGGATCAATATCAGCTGTATTAAAGCGCGTAAACGCAGCCTTAGCGCACATAATTTCATTAACTAATATATTGCTCGCGAGACGGACAAGCAAAGGTGGCGGTCTTGTAGGCGATTTGTCATTCACACTCGCAGCAACATTCATTCCGAGTTCAGCTCCTTCTCTGGAGGTGCGACCCCTCATTGTAGGGGGAGCTAGTGGCCTAACATTAATAATATCATCTTTTTGAAGAGTGGGCAGAACAGTGCTGAGGACAATATGAGCTACCTCAACAGGATCAGCTTCAGCTCTAGAGCAGTCCACTATTCCTGAGACTATGAGCTCAATATTCCCCGCACTGCTGCTGCCCCCTCTTCTCTCTTGGCTATCACTGCTTCCTCCAATGGCAGGTGCCGAACCAATATTCGACGCAGGTTCATCAGCTGAATCCAAGTTTAATTCTATGTTGTTATCATCGTCATTACCTTGAAGGTTGCGCGTTCGATGCCGATGAACCTGCGTGCGAATCCTTCCTGAGTCAGAAATCCGTGATTTTTCCAAATCACGGGCGATTGGCTCAGGGGTCGCACTTAAACTATGTACATTTAACTTATTTTCTAAAGCCAGCAATTTCTCGGTTAGTTCTATGTTTTTGTTTTCTAAGAAGGTTTGTCTGACCTTGAACTCCTCCAGCAGGGAGTTTTGATCGACAATTATTTTTTCCATAACGCCTAAGTTCAATTTTAGCACTCCAACATCTTCTATCAGCGCCGGTACTGATCGTAATAAAGTCAGGTTCTCCTTGATCTCAGACGCTATGGGCACGACCTTGTCCATAATAACCGAGACATTGCTGGTACAGTCTTCAATTCTCGACTGTCTTATTCTACTCTCTTCATCTGTAATGCTTACATACGCTTCTTCTTCGGTTGTAGTTGCTCGAGACCTCTTCTTGCCGGGTGCGCGTATTGTCGATGGCGCCTGCATTGCTGTAACCCGCTCTCTCGCGCTTGCTTCTGCCGGTGTTGACGAGTGTAGTGGCTCGTGCGCGCTCCTGCTCTCCTCGATGCTCGACGGGCCGCTTCCCCTCTGCTGCTCGGAGTTAGAGAGAGAGACGCAAGAAAGCGATAGAGCAGTGGGGAGCTCGACGATATCGCTGGAGTGGGGCACACGAGAGTCAGCGTCTGCGGGCTTTGCAGCGTCAGCCAGCGCGCTTATATTGTCGCTCACACTGCTCTTCTCCTTCTTCTTCTTATTTTGTACGGCACTTTTCTGCTGCTGTGCCGTAGCAGTAGTGGAACGATCAGCCGCACTTCGACGCTGTGTTTTTACAGATCGCTCGCGCTCAATGCACCTTGTGTATACATTTCCCCTCACTCCGTCCTTTGTGATGGCCCGCAAGCATGCAGCATCACACCTGCGCTTGCATTTAATGCAAGGCAAGAGTGCTTTAATGCTGCGCGGGACGCGCTTGCAGAGGCTACATGCCAGGGGCTCCATCACGTGCTGCCCTCTTGCGGCGAAAAAAGAAATCTCAAACCGCACGGTAGGCCACGTGTTCCTTCCTGAATTTTATAAAATTAGAGGAGCAGCTCTAACCTCAAAATCAGAACGGAGTGAGATGACCCGTAGTAGTGAAAATTCTTTGCAAGTACAGTATCTCCAGCGTTGAAAATACTTGAGACGCTGACTTGCATTAGTGTGCGTGCAAGCGACCTGTAACAAAAACGCCCGAAGGAAGGGTGCGGCAGAAATAACGCTCAAAAGTACGAGCTATAGCGAAGCGTGTGCGCGTGGCGCAAAGAGAGAGAGAGAGAGAGAGAGAGAGAGAGATAGATAGATAGATATACGATTTATTTGTCAATTTTGGCAAAAATACATTACATAAAAATTGTTATTTTGTCATTACATTAAGTCTTTGATCACTACCACAGTTCGTCAGTGTATAAATATAAAAATTGTTGCACAAATTTGTCATTATCTAATATCACAGTTTGTTTATACGAGGGTAGTTCAATAAGTCTTTAGAATAAAGTATAAAAACAATTTTTTTTGGGTAAATTTTTTTTTATTTTTCAACATAATCTCCTTGGAGCTCTATAAACTTGGTCAATCGCTTTTTAAGTTTTTTTAATCCTTCAGAAAAGTGCGTTTTCGGAAGTTCCTCAAAATAAGCACTTACAGAGGCAATGACGTCTTCGTTGTCCGTAAATCTCTGTCCACCGAGCCATTTTTTCAAGTTTGGAAATAAGAAAAAGTCACTGGGGGCTAAATCTGGTGAATACGGTGGGTGTTCGACCAATTCGAATTTTAGTTCTTCAATTTTAGCCATTGAAACGAAGCATGTGTGAACTCGGGCGTTGTCGTGATGAAAGAGAATTTTTTTTCTCGCTAAATGTGGTCGTTTTTTTTTAATTTCTTCTTTCAGCTGCTCTAATAATGATGCATAATACTCACCAGTAATTGTTTTACCCTTTTCCAAGTAGTCAATAAGTATAATTCCACGTGCATCCCAAAAAACTGTAGCCATAACCTTACCAGCTGACTTTACGGTCTTTGCCTTCTTTGGAGCTGGTTCGCCTGTGGAAATCCACTGTTTGGATTGTTCCTTTGTCTCAGGAGTGTAGTGGTGTATCCATGTTTCATCCACAGTCACAAATCGACGAAAAAATTCCTCAGGATTCCAACTTATGCGCGCCAAAAGAGCCTCAGAGGCGACCACTCTATTGCGTTTATTCTCAGCTGAGAGCAAACGCGGCACCCATCTTGCCGATAGCTTTTTCATGCCTAATTTTTCATGTAGAATTGAAACAACTGCACCTATAGATATCCTTGTGGCCTCAGCTAACTCACGCACTTTTAATCTTCTATCCTTCAACACCATATCGTGGATTTTATTGATGATTTCGGGAGTAGTTGCTTCTACGGGCCTTCCTGAACGTGGTTCGTCACTTATTGATGTACGACCACGCTTAAATTCATTTACCCAGTTATAAACCGTTACTAAGGCAGGGGCAGATGTGCCATGAACTGAGTCCAATTCATTTTGTATCTCATATGAAGTTAAACCCTTTAAATGAAAATGTTTAATTACCGCTCTGAACTCGTTTTTTTCCATTTTTCTTAACAAGCATTTTTTTTTTTTTTCAATTGGTTATAAAAACACGTAAACTCAGAAGATGTGGACTGTGACTGTACCATATATCTAGTCGGGAGTGGTGCTGACTGAAAACAGATGATTTGGAGCGATTCGCGCGCCATCTGTTGGTCATTCTAAAGACTTATTGAACTACCCTCGTATCACAGTTCCATAACAATTTCTGAAGTCTACTCATTCTTGCATACACGTACATCCATCACGTCACAATTTAAAAACAATTACAATTCAGCCGATACATACACTCATCACACACGCAGATATATTTACTCTTTATTAAAATGTACTCTTTATATTTTGTACATTACAACATTTTTCACGACTAAGAATACAGAACACGGGAGAACGGATAAATTAATAAAATTAAAAAAAATAAATAAAAAGATACAATTAATAAATAAATAATTAAGTAAATAAATAAATAAAAAGATACAATTAATAAATAAATAATTAAGTAAATAAATAAATAAAAAGATACAATTAATAAATAAATAATTAAATAAATAAATAAATAAATAAATAAATAAATAAATAAATAAATAAATAAATAAATAAATAAATAAATAAATAAATGAATGAATGAATGAATGAATGAATGAATGAATGAATGAATGAATGAAT